>JAWWEE010000159.1:18596372-18664480 GCA_035221455.1 Xenops minutus | reverse complement strand
CCGGGGGTGTTGTCCGGGGGTGCTGTCCGGGTCTGTCCGGGGGTGCTGTCCGGGGGTGCTGTCCGGAGGTGCTGTCCGGGTCTGTCCGGGAGTGCTGTCCGGAGGTGCTGTCCGGGTCTGTCCGGGGGTGCTGTCCGGGTCTGTCCGGGGGTGCTGTCCGGGGGTGCTGTCCGGGGGTGCTGTCCGGGTCTGTCCGGGGGTGCTGTCCGGAGGTGCTGTCAGGGGGTGTCCCCGGCGGGGCGGGCGCGCCGCCTGCAGCCAAGGGAGGGAGCGATGGAAGGAGGGGGCGCACAGCCATGTTCGCTACAGGCGGCTCGGGGGCAGCGGGGGACACGGCGAGGGGAATGGGAATAGGAATGGGAATGGGAACTCCGTGGAGCAGGAACCGGAGCGGGGCCGGCAGGGGCTGGGGCTGGAAACGGGACCGGGACCGGGGCTGTCCCCGCGCAGCCAGCCCGGGGAGGCCTGCTGGGGTGTGGGGCGACGAGTAAACACACAAGTAATAAATATAAACAAACAGATATAAATAAAGATAAATAAAGGCGGGGTGAAAGGCTCTCGGGGCCGGTACCGCCGAGGCACGCCCGCTCCTCGTCAGGCCGGCCGTGCTGGCAGTGACAGCTCTCACACCTCACGGCACCTTCTCACAGCTTCAGGTCACGCTCCAGTGAGGAAAATATTGAAATCGTGGAATCATTAGGGTTGAAATCGTCTGCAGATCGTCAAGTCCAACCTTCGACCATGCCCGCTACACCATACTGTGAAACCAAACCCTTATGGCAAAGGACGAAACCACAGAGAGAAGAATGAGTGTGCAGTGCATGTGTGAGATGAAGTGCTGAAGCTCAGCGCTGTCTCTGTTCAGTGGCACGGCCAGAGCGGTGCCAGGGGTGCAGGTCTCGGGAAGCCCGAGGCAGTACGGGCTTTCAGAGCCCCTGTGCGGCTCCCTGGCCATGCTGAAGCTTTGCTGTAATTGTATGGAGAAAAATGTCCTCAGGAGAGCGGATATGGTGACCTGGCTGCGGTACAACATCCAGACCAGATGCAACACAACACTTGGCTGTGGGGTACTGACTGCCACTTGGCTTGTATGCGCTGGTACAGGAGCCCTGCTGCCTGTGAGGGACAGGTTGGGTACCCTAATCTACATCAAATTTAAGTCCTTCAAACCATCAGCTGCCAGATGAATAAAAGTTTCTTTCAGACCACTCTAATTTTGTGTCTGAAGAAGAGTTTCCTTCCCAGATTCAGGAACAGAGTTTGAATAGTGTTACAGACCACTTGAAACAAATCTTCAAAATTGTTTATCAGGTGGAGGTAAACGTGATGGATTTTCTGAGCATTGGCTCCTGCAGGAGCTCTGGGAAAGATCTCTGCAAGCGGCATCAAAGCAAAGACACAATAGGTACTGCAGTGTTAATCTAACACACCGAAAAATGCTTTTCCTTTCTGAATGAACTGGCAGACCTGAAGTTTTTCAGGTTTCATTAAGAAAAGGCTTTGAGACTTTACGAAATAAAATGTGAGATCTGGTTTTCCAAGAAGTTCGCTCTCCTCACTGTGCTTACTTCCCAGTGGCTCTCAGCAGCTTGCATGAATAAGCGACCTGCTGCACTTAAACAAAGCTCCCCAAACATTCACTTATCTTTTTCCTTTCCATGCCAAGAAATAACATAATGATAGTAATTGCAACAACTTCAGTACAAGCAGCTTTACACCCAGTGGCAGTCCCCAGCTAGAAATAATTTGCACAGCTGTTTTGTGGAGCTGTGCCAGCTTGAAACATGGAAGGATTTGCTCCCTTGAACTTGCAAAGAGAGATGAAATGAAGAGAAAATGAAACATAGCAAGGCAAGTATAGAAAAAATTAATAATTTTTTTTCAGTTCCATTGAGCTATAAAGGCCTGATTTTTGTCAGCTTCAAAAACACTGAAATAGCTTTCTATTAAAATTATCTCTCAAAAAGCTAATGCAACATCAAGGACATAAATTTTTACTGCCCATACTGTCCTGTGCCATTTGAAGCTGATGCATTCTATTGAACTAAACTAATTAAGGTGAATATTTTGAGTCATGACAATTATGAAAATAGGCACAAAAATACTGTTAAAAAATTTCTTTCTCTTTTGGTAAGAGACTAAAAGCACCACATACTGAAGGAGAAGCAAACACACCTTGCTACTTTTTACAAATGTAAAATACATCCAGTGCCCAGAGTTTGAAACTAAAAGTATTTCAGTATAATTCATCGATCCACAAGACTGTCAAATATGTAACCACAGAGGGGAAGGACATGTCTTAACTAGCTTTCAGTCTGCTGGCATGGATGGATGCTAGCTGGGAGCAGCAGTGCTGCATGTAATGAGGCCCTGCATGTAGACCTGCAGTCACTTATTGGCAAAGTGATGAACTGGGTAGTGGGAAATGGAGCAGTCAGAAAACAAGATAAAGACAGTCTGTCTTCTAAAATACAAGATTTTTAGCATATACAACATACACAACATTCAAAACAAAACAGAAGTATGCAACTGCCATTCTACAGACTTCATGAATTTGTTGGCCAGATGGCCTGGGAGTCTTGACAGAGGGCCATGCACACTCAATGCCTGTGTTTTGAAGGACCCTTTCCTTAGTTTTTTAAATCTCTTCTAAGCTGCTTAAAAATCTTAAATTACATGGTGCCAGCTACTTCACAGTATTTTTTGGTGATAGGGGGAAAGGTAAAGTTCAGCTGAAAACTGTAGCTCATGCCAAGTACACGCTGCCAGGGCCTACACATCCCCCCTGGTTCCTGGCTGAGCTTGCGTTCCCACTGGACCCCATGCTGGCATGCCAAGCTGCTGGCTCAGATAAGCTATGTAACACTGCAGCAACACCTCGGAATGACTATGTGGGAAACACAGGCGGGATGTGACCCTGAACAGATTTTCTTCTACTTACAGAGGAACAATACTGCCTTAGTAGGGCGTTGATCCTTTCAACCAGAATAAGACTTTCTTGACAACTTACTTTGAATGGTTCAAAGATATATTTCTTCTATCCAAAGAGTTTGAGTTTTCAGGGAGGGAAAAAAGTCACCTGCACATCTCTGTGCAACAATGCAGCCAAGCACACAGCACCACTAGGAACGACAGATGGAACCAAACCAAATGCTAACATTTGTTCACAAATGATTCGTAAATGCTTACAAGTAATAGATACACTCACAGAGTGGAATTTGGGAGTGATGCACAAAGGTAAACAATAAAAAGGGCTAAATTCCCTGGCTAGTATCTTCGTGACAAATGAATGCATCTCACATGTTTCTCCTCAGTCAGAAGTCAAATTCAGCCATAGCCAAAATCACCCCTGGTTTAATTCAGTAACATTAGGTGTAAGTTTGGTCCATTGTTGGATTTTTCCTGGTTCTCAAATAGTTTACTAGTGTTTGCAATCAAACGGTGTCAAACATCTGTGGTGCAAACTGATATTTCAGGAATTGAAGTGATCTGTGTTCTTTAGAAAAGGTAGGTTGAATTTTCCTGTTCAGTTGGTGATATACTCTCATCACACATCTCTACTGTGTCTCTTTTATTGAGCAGTGATGTTTCTTTCTCTTTACACCTTTTGAAGATCTCGTACACTTCCCTGTACAAAATATTTGGACCATTAAGCAGACGTATGGTTTGTGAGATGGATCCTGAGTGGGCATAAGGGGAAGCATATGATGGCTGAAACATCAAAGGAGGAAGCAAAGGCTGGAGACAACCCATTTCCTCTCTGTGGGAGTATGTGGGAAAGAAATGGTTGGGAGTTTTCCAACACAACAGGTTTTCAGCAAAACATTTCAGTTTCAACAGAAAGACCTGATTCATTGAAATGGAAATGTTTTACAAAGAAGCATCTTTTTGAGTGACCTTTTAGCAGAACTCGGGCAAGATGCCACTGAAATCCACCTGTTACTCTGCTGACTCAGTTGGAGAGCTCACCACACTTGACACATGAGTCACCAAAATCAGAGACAGCATAACTTCTGATTCCCACTAACTCCTGAGCTGCAGTGCCCTCCTGTGCCACCTGCCCACAGCATCCTTTAGGGAAGATGGAAGTTCATGTCTGCTCACAAGTCATAACTGTTCTGAGACTGCACAGCCTTAGAGCTTGTAAGGGTTGACCCTAGTTTTGTCTGACCTCTCCTATTTGTGACCATCTCTTTCCCCTGAAAGTTGGACTAAGGTATAAATTTGGGGAATGTTGTCCAAAAGAATCCAAATAATTACAAATCCATTTGCCATTGCTAACAAGCTAGTATAATTATGTTTATTATTCTTGGTGCAAATTTGAAAACATGTCAACCTTGAGCTTGTCTTATTCTCTTTTATTTCCTGTATCATATGCCTTTGTTTGCAAAAGAGAAAAGCTCCTTCTATTCCAGGAGCGCATGTTGCAAGCTGCAGTCAAACTCCCCTGAGCCAAGTCCACATTATTTCCCTTATGACTAACATTAGATGAACTCATCTATAGCTCTCACTTACCCTTTGGCTATTCTCCAGTACTTGGAAAGCCTAATCTTTTTTAAAAAGTTTATAGACATTTATAAAAAGTCGTGCAACAAACTCCTCAGATAATTCATTTGAGGCACTTACCTGCAAGCTGGTTTGTCTTGGCAGACACTCATATCTTTCTCTTTGGCAAATGGTATACTTTTGATTGAAGGTACATCATCCAATGGGATGCATCCAGCTTGGGCATTTCTAGTACGGAGAAGGAAGAGGTAATCAGCAGTTCTGTCTTATCTGCATAATTACATTTTCACTTTGGGTTCCTTGTCATCACTGACTGCTGCAATTCAACAGCTGTACCAGCTGCCTGAAAAAGGCTTATGGACACTGGTGCCTAGGCAACAGATAGTTTTCTAGGTTAGTGATTAACTCCTTTTTTTCTCCCTGAATAAGATGAATATTATATTACCTCTTGCCATAGAACAGGACCTTTGGGTTGAAAGAAATTATTAGCTTCTCTTTTAGAAATGCTATGGCTATTTTAGTGATGTCTGGTGTGAGGTTATCTGTGATAATACACTGTATGGATTGGAAGAAAGATATGGCAAGAGAAAATTTACTAAGTGAAGAGCACTCAGTGACCATGCAACTTTACTACAGTTCCCATTTCTTCTCTCCAGAAAGTTGGTGTTGGTTATTCAGTCTTTAAACTTCAATTAACTTGACTTAAACTCTTGCAGAATATAACAGCAGCATGATCTTCACCAAGGGATAGCAAGGGTCAGAAGTTAAGGCTGGGTGATAACCCACTACCTTTGTCATGACTGATCCAGAATTTATTTTTAAATGAGATAGAGGCAGATATTGGGAACTTTATTCAATTTCTATTTAAACTGGAAATAAGAAATAAATATGCCATACTAAAGGAGGTTCAAATGAGGAGGCAGTAATAATGCTTAATTCAGAAAGTAGCTGCTGTACCTTTGTAATCATAGGACCTAAAAATTTGTAAAATACTGTTAGAAATTGTTTAGCATGACTTTGCAAACCTTTGCTTACTTAGTGGTTAACAAACGAGTCTGATTTAATCAAAAAGACAGCATTCTTGAGCTGAAGTGACAGCGAGAGAGAAAATGTAAATAATTTCAATCCTCATCGTTTTCGCTTAGGAGGAATTGGAGGAAGGGAGGGTGCCGGTGGAGGCGGCAGTAGCCGGGGCTGCAGCTCCCTCCAGCGCCGGCACGGTGGTGCTTCCAGCGAAGGGAGCCGGCCTGGATGAAAAAGCATCGCACTCGGGGTTCCCGGCGTTTGGAAATCACTCATTAGCTCACAGACATGTTTCACATGGTAGGAGCTCCTAGATTTTGAGCTTTACAAATAATAAATAGGGGTCAGATCACGTATCCAATACTTTGCATGAGTATCCTGGAAACCTTTAGAGCAAACAGCATAGACAAAATTAATCCCGTATGTTGGTTTGGGCAGGATTAAGAGCTGGACGCTTGAAGACTGTCAAGAATTTTTAGATCTTCCCTGTGCCACAAAGACTGGATAGAGGCGAGCAGGGGTGTTGCAAAGGCAGGCGAGGATGGCCCTGCTCCTTCCAAGGGGCTGAGCTCACAGTAGGAGAACAAGGGAACCAGCCTCTGCTTGTAGCACAGCGTCCCACATTTTCAGCTGCTATTGCAGAATTTACTGTTAATGAGTACAGAGGTGCCTGATTTACTGGAGAGCATTGCAGGAGTACAGGCTCCTTCCCAAGACAGTGGTGCCAAATTATAACATCATTTGTATTTAGCCAAGTGGTTCTATTTATAATAACCTTTCAGGTGACTCAATCATTTACTTGGTAAAGCATGTCTAAAGGAGATTAGTCTCTATCTTTCAGAGTATGAAGTAGTGTACTATATAAATACTGCGGCTTAGCTACTGTCTATTTTGAATGTCAGTTAGGATCAGGTAGTGTTTATATGCTCCTGAGATTTAGCAGTTTTTATTCAGGATTTTTCAAATTTTCAGCATCAAGCTGAAACTTGGCATGTAAGCTGTCAGCAAAGATGCTAGTTTTATTCCAAAAATAGAGTATGTGGAAACTTTTAAAGGTGTCAAGTGGCTTATTTATGCAGTGGTTGCAGATGCTTTAGTTTTCTGGCTTTTCAATTACACAAAAGCTTACTCTGTCACCTTCCTCCAGCATTACTCCATTCTCCAGCATTACAGTCTTGAACAGTGAGGAATAAGAAGGCCAGCAATCACACTGCAGTGATAATCCAAGGATGCTGGTGCCCTGGAAACAGGTGTAAGTAGCAGTCTTTTTTGGTGAAACAGAACTATCCTCACAGAGTCACCATAAAGAAAACAATGGAGAAGACACCTGAAGTGAACAAGTGAACATGCTATCCAAAACGATAACACACTGCTTGACAGCCCAGTGAAAGGGAAGACAAAATCCCCAGCACTGTGGAGGTTCCCTAACACTCCCATTTAGACAAGAAAGGACCTTCTTCCAGGGATCACTGAAATCTCCTCCTCCAGTAACCATTGCAGAGTACAGCTCTACATCCACCACAGTATTTTTTGAGTATGTGTATTAAAGTCTAAGGCACTACAATTCAGAAAACTTGTAACTTATGTTCCATGATCTACAGTACTGTTTCAGTGATAACAAACTGCCCCTCATAAAATAAATCAACCCGAATATATATATCCACAAATGAACCCGTTTGCTCTATTTTGCACAGCCACAGAAATTCGTAAGTTCTGGTAGACTAGAAAACAAAACTAGGAGATTATAAAACTCAGGAGTTTTTTTGCAGAATGTCCTGCCAACAGCTGCAGGAGAGGGCAGGTCAATGTAATCATGACATACATCCTGCCCTCTTTCTTTTGTAAGTACCCTGAAAGATGGGATGGTGAAGATAAAGCTAAGGAGGACCAGTCTAGTCAGAGGTCTGTCTCCAGCACAAGTTTCCATTTGTAGCAAGTGGAGGAAATATATAATTATTTGCAAGCATGTCGATATATTAAAAAAGTCTCATATGTAGGTTTTTTTGAATTTTAAAAGTTATAAGAATACAGGTTTCAAAGGGTGTGATCAGGTTTCAACTGAACTTACTCATTTAACATGACCTTCAAATTCATAGCTGGAATTTTTTTTTTAGTGAGCAATTTACTCTTGGTGGAAGTATTTCTGCCAATACAAGTTAATATGAATGACTCTCTTACTCTACCCCTCCTAGGGAGGCATGTTCCTTCTGTTTAAAAAACAAAGAGAATTTGTCACAGATAAATATTTTGAAGTTTAGACCCTTTCATTTCACTGAATTAAACTAGACCCAAATATGAATGAAGACCAGTCACAAAATTGTAAGCTTGAAGCATTTGCTCATACATAATACATATTCAATATTCAATCATTTTATTTTCTCTGAGGAATGGTAGAATTGCAACACTTAGCTATACCTCTTTTTAGAGGTCTTCAGCAGTAATTTCTCCTCTAGAATTTATCAAAATAATAGATGAGACCGTATCAAGCTCTATTTAGAAGTCAAGATTTGCACACCTACAGTACTCATGACATACAAACATTTTAGTCTTTTCTGTCAGAATAAAGCAATGTGAAAAACCTGACTTATTTGGGCTTTAGACAGCTGCGGATGAGTACTAATATATGGTCAGGATTTGAAATCATGCCAGCAGGAGCTTACTCTTCAAACAGGTGCTCCACTATTCTATTAGGAAGGCCACATATCTCACATCATCATTTGATGGGAACCTGGTCAGGAATCTCTTTGCCTCCTGCTTCAGCTGTCCCTGTGAAATAGCAAACACGTTTTCTGGTCATTGTGTGCTCTCTGAATTATTCCTCTAAAAACTTATTTACAGAAAACTCAGGGTTCACTTTCTTAACTCTAAAAACATGGAGGTTAAACCAAATCATGTTTGTTAAAAAAACCCTAATCCTCAGTGTGGTACAAATCAGATTTTTTTTAAAAAAAAATTAATTTCAAAATGTTAAACTAATTCTACAAATAACAAAAATTAAAAAACCCAAACCCACAAGGGATTCTTCTCTATAAATTCTTTGCTTTTGAAATTATATGTAAAAATTTAGAGATTGCATATTTTCTTATGGAGCATAAATATGAGACAGGCTGGCAATATACAGGCAGAAGAACCTATTTTAGTGCTGGTGTCTGCCTAGACCATCTCTTGGAGCTGCATGAATGGGAGGATCTTCACCTTATACATGATCTGCTGCTGTTGTGTGGACATAAACTGGTGTTTCTTTAGCACTGTGCCCTCCTTTGAAAGTGGTTTCAGGATGCCTGGGAACAGCTGCAGGAGGAACACAGAATGGCCATGATGCCAGCACTCGCTTTCAATGACACTCCAAGACACTTGGTTCAGCCTAAGTGGTTCTCCAGGACACTTGGTTCCGAGCTCTGAGTGTGACCTCTGTGCTTGCTGTGTGTGCTCCAGGTGGTGTGCAGCTCCAGCAGATCCATGCCTTTCCCAAGGCCAAGCTGCTGGAGGGAAAGGGCCAGAGGAGCATGCCTAGGCCAGATGCTTTTTGTGTCTCCTCAGCCTCCATGAACAGCAGGTCTCATTGCAACATCTCCCCTTAGGAGATATCATGGTTTATGCCAGAGATTTCTACCTCTGAAGAATATCATCTGTACTTGTCTTCAAGTGAGACAAATAGAAGGTGGATTTTTTGGGTATGTTACTCATGCTGTTGATAGGCAGCAATGGCTGTAGTTTCATGAATGCTTTCAGGTAGCATAAACAAGTTTTGGTGTGAAAGAAGCTGTCCACTTTCTCTCACCCTCCAGCTACCTACTGCAATCCTATCACTCCCCTGTGTTTTCAGGAGCATTTTGTGTGTAAAACTGGTTGGGCTTAAATCAAGGAAAATCGGAGAAAAGCTGGTACGTAATTCTTGAAAAAATTGTGAGGACCAGCAGCAGGACCTGGGCTCAGAAGTGGCTCAGTGCAGTATCTGAAGGTCAGGCACCAGCTCCAAGACTGGAACTCACCACACTGATGAAGATGCTGTGTAGGAAAGGATAACTAAATCAGCCTCTGGAGGAGACCCAAACAGGGCACCCCCGGGATTCAGAGCCCAAGCTCACTTCTGGTGCCTGGCTGCCTACAGAGGCACAGAAGGGGAATGTGCATGTAGGTTATATTTTGCAAGAACTGCCCAAAAAAGGTACAGTGAGTATTTTTTGCTGGTGGTGTGATTTGACACATGACATGCCACAACAACCCTCCAGGGCAAAGAATGCAATCCCAGTATGTATCTGATATAATTAAGGATGTATGACTTAAGTACCAGCTCATGGCTGTGGCCTGAAATGATACCACTGGACTGAGATACAACATTGTGGTGTTTCTTCCCATCTAGGGAACTGCAGTATGTGCTATAAATACTGCTGGGCATGTGGAAATGCAGTGTATTATTGTATGCAGAGGGGGACATGGAATGTCAGTCACCACAGAAGAGAGAAAACATAGCATTGGACATTTTAAGGTAAGCCCTTTTGCGTGGCCAGCAAGATAAGCTGGGGCTGGTTTGACATTCTTTATCCCTCTCTTCCCTCTGTCCCTTGCAGGATGAGAAATGATCTGTTTAGAAGTGAGTCATAGCTAAATAAAACATGCCTACGTAATCATTTGCACCACATTAAGCATCAATTTTCTGCCACACATCATATCTGTGTAGCTACTGGAGACATTGTTTTCCTCCCTGTGTTTTGTCATGAGAAGACTCATTTATTTTTAAGCTGTATTTAAAGTCACTCATCTCTAGGGAAACATGAAGGGGATGCTTGACATGAAAGGACCTCATGCTCCCTCCAAACCCACTCTGTGCCTGGGCTCTGCTATCCCAACTCTGGGTGGCACACCATGACTGTAGTTTAAGAGAACATCCAGGAGAGAAGATTTTTCTGACAAACTTTTTAGAAAAGTACCCAAGATCCTGTCTAAAATTCTGGTTAGAGACAGCAGCATCTGCTGAATTATTTAAATGGATACATTCAGGGTCTATGATCACAGAATCAGAAGAGAGGGAGCAGAGAAATTTATACACTGAGTTACTTGTGAAGGACAATAAGGTAATAAACAAAATGTTCTGGATAACTAACAAAGTGATCAAATTCAGCCTTGGAGAGCTATATAGCCAACTCCTGCCCATTTTACCCATTTGAGTGGTTTCATTAACAACAATCTGCTTCTTAGTAAATTGCCAGTTATAATAAAAACAAATAACTTGTTCTTTTGCTTCTCTGTTGCTATGCATTTTAATAATTTCAGTCATACTCATTAAAACTTCTGCTTTTATAGCCCCATGTTATGAAATTCTCTTCACATTGCTGCTAAACCACTCTATCTCCCTCTTCTGTCTGAGCAATATATGTCAATATAGCATCCACAGAAGAGGTAGAGGAAAAGTAAATACATCCAAAACAGGTGCAAGAGCAGGATGATGCAACTGTCTGCTCACTGCCCACAGGAGCAATGTGGCACCTCGGGGCCATGAGCGTGGATCCAGAAAGTGGCACTGAGTGAATTCCATGCCAAAATGTTGACACCATCTGATATATGCAGGAGGGATGCTGAGTGCACAGAACTGCCTGTCTTGCGGAACATAATACCATGCAAACACCAGCAGGGTTAGACTTGCACACAGTAGGCATTTATTTGCTGTAAGAACAGATGTGCCTCATAATTGCATCCAAAAGGTGCATTCCCAAAATGAACAATCCAAAACCTGTACAAAGGTAAAGGTTTTGTAACTTTAATAATTAATTTAGAAAAGTTGCTTTCCATTTGCTCATGCTGCAAGCACCAATTTTACTAAAGTACTGGGTGACATCCATGAATGGTTTTTTTAATAATTTTATTTTGTCACATTTTTATTTGACTCTATGCTATGACGACAAAGGGGTGACTTAGAGCATCAAGTGTTGTTTCTTCTTTTCTTTTATGCTATTTATGATGTACTTAAGGATATTCAGGAGAATCATGGTCTGTAATATGCATGTGTACAATACATACTCTGCAAAAACCAGTTGTCAGAATTTTGCTTGGAGCTGTGGTTAAAATCTCTTTCTGAAAAATGATACATTTAGGAAATGGTTGGCCGTTTTTTATTAAGACCATGAGAAGTGACACCCCAGAAGACTCCCTTTGTGTCTATTCTTTTTAGAAACATTACTGAGAGGGCAACTGGCTCAGCATTGCAACAGCTCTAGAGGGAGAGATTTCACTTTACTGAGAAGTAAAACAATATGAATTGAGATTTTTATCCACATTTCCAAGAGCTACACTTCAGAAGCTAACATAGTTCTGTACAGACATTCATCCCTGCTTCTGGAGCCCCTAAGTCTGTCGTGCTGAATGTTGTACAGAACTGGAATAGAAAGGCAGTCCCAAAGACAGCTGGCAATCTGTGTGTGATACAAAAGATGATAAATGAGTGCTAATGGATGGAAATAAGGAAACAACTCTATTACTCTTCAGCCTTCGGAAGAATTGGTATGCAGGGAAGGTGACATTGGGTAAAAAACCCCTGGTTTTTAGCAAAAATATTGTTTCCAAATAGAAGGACTTTGCTCAGTGTCTTTTTACAGTCTAGTTGGAGATTCATCTTAAGACTGATGGCTGTTTAGTGAGTTTGAAGAATTTCATCTTACACTTTATGCACATTTGATGAACTGTTGTGGAATTCTCTTGGTTGGCTACAAAGTTGTGCTATCTGAGTTAAGGAGGGTCCCCTAAACCTTAGGCGCCTGTCCTATGGCTGAATCTGGTCCCACCAGAGTTCAGTATTGTGGTGGTGCTCTACAGTCAGAAATCCAGCACCTCTGTCTCTGCTGTAGATTTACAAGAAAAAAATAGAGACCAGGCTGCTGCCAGTGTCCATGTGTCATGGGAAATGCATTTCAAGCAGGAAAAAATAAGATCACTTGGGTCTTTGTATTGTACCAAGGATAACAGTCCCAATCCAAACAAGTAAGAATTATTAATGGTAACAGACAGCTGGACAACTGAAAACACAGGTCAAGGACACAAGATGTCCTTGCCTCAGTAGTCTTCCATTTGCTCATGATGCAAATGTCTCCAATGACTATCTGCTCTCTTGGCTTGTTCTAGTCTTGTGGGCAAAGCGCTGTGATGAACTCGAGGTTCATGTGAGCTGAGCTCACATGTTAAGTCAGACTCCAGACTCCCAGTACATGGGTGAAACTCCTCTGATGGCACTTATTTTAGAGTTGTAGCACTCTGTCCTTTATTCTCTGCTGTATAAACTTGGGCCTGTTTAATCTAAGGCATTCGGCTAAGGCTGGTTGGCATAGTGCTGAAAGATAATTGAAAAAAGAGAGAACTGTGCGATAGGAAGTGAAGCCAAACTATAAGTAGTGTGAACCTTGTTTTCCTTTTCAAAGTAGAGCTAAACATATGTGATCTAATTTAAAATGTCAGGATGCCTTTGAAATACGTATATAATGTTTCATTTTAGTAAGAAGAAATGCTGAAATTCTTTTTTACTACCAAGCAGATGTGGATGACACTGGCTGGCAGCCTGTTACAACACAGTAGTACAAAGAGAATTTTTCCAAATATTGCTACAGTAAATGCCTTTTTTTTTTTCTTTTTTCTGTTCAGATCTTACTACTATAAAGTCAGTGAACTGACAAGAATTTCTCACGTTTTGGGTGGCAATATATCTTCCACAACACCGTTAACCAACACATCAGGCAGTTTTGCTGATTGATATTAGTCTATATCCCACAGTACAAATTGCTGAAACAGAAGGGGCTTCAAACATTTCCTTCCTAGTTTTGGTCAGCATCATATGACTACATGAGAGAATAGTGAGGGATTCATCAGTAATAGCAGTAAGCTACAATTCAGGTTTTGAGTTACAAAAGACAACAAAACCAAAACGACTTTTGCTTCTCCACTCCCCCTCTTTATTTCCATCTAATTGTTCAACAGACTTTTTGAGAGGTTTTAGAATAATTTCTCTTTTCAATGCTTCTAATTTAAATGACTAAGTGGAAATGAATATTTCATGGTATATCAGGACTCTGATCTTCAAAGCTTCATCTCTTTAGTGCTAATTATTTCAACAAGACCTATACAAAAGGCAAATCCTGTCACTTTTCTATATTGTTTGTATTAACACTATAAAACTAACTTCATCTGACAGTTTAAGTTCTTGTTTCTGGTATTTCCTCATTTTTACATTTTCGTGTCTCCCACATAAAGGAGTGACACAGTTTGAAAAGGCGTGGGGTTTGGAAACCCCACAGTTAACCAGTTTTGGCCTCATTAGTGAAAAAAGAAGCAAGACTTCAAGAATTTAATACTTAGTTTTCTTTCTCTTCAAGCCAAAACCACCTCTGATTTCTATACTGGAAATTCTCAGAGCAGTACCCAGAAACAAAGTAGTCTTTAACCCTCCAGGTCAGGTTGAAATAGTATGCATTCCTGAGCAAGGAAGCAAGGTCTGCTTAGACACCAACATGTTTGGAGTTAAGAAAGTTTCCACTTTGGAGTAAGCAGTTTCCACTAGACCTCACTTTTCTTGTTACAGTAAAAAAACCCAAACCCACACCAACCAATTAACCCTCCATCTGTATTCCTTTCACAATCTGATAGGCCCAAAGGTAATAAAATAACCTCTCAAGCCCAACGATTATGTCATTAGATCAAATGTAAAGACATGCAGTACGAAGCTGGAAACCTTTTCCATGCCATGCACCTTGGCCAAGGTCAAGATAACCCTGTGTACAATCTGTTGCCTGAGGTGTCAGAGTTTCAGATACACTTTCAGAGGCAAAGTTCAGGCTCTTCATCTCACCCTTTGAAGTTCCTGCTTCTTTTTCTCATACCTGACCTTCAGCAACACATCTCTCATTAGCTGCAATTCGCAGAGCCTTCCTCTGTCCTGGCTTCTGCCTGACTCTAGAAGTCTGGCTGAGCATTCAGGTGGACCCTGACATTGAGAACTTGAATAGCAAAAGCCACTGGGAATGGGCTACAAGAGATTAGCACAGGGGCTTTTGGTGGCATTTGGCCTGTCCCTTGCTGGTATAACCCTAAGCTGAGAGCACTGAGGGTGGGTGGCTGCTCTGTGGTGGCAGAGCAGCATAAACCAAGACCACTGCAGCCAAAGAGCAGTGAACACTATGGGCATGGGGCAATCATTTCTCCAGCTGGCTCTTCGTGTCACTGAGCAGCCCAAACATGGGGGAATATCTCAAAGGGGGAAAGAACCAGAGTGTCAGACTTCTGCTGTTCGCCCTCCAACCTCTGAGCTGAATGACCTAGATCAATTTTAACTTTCTAAAATTGGTATTCACAAGTGCAGCACTTCACTGCTCTAAATACTTGGGGCAGCTTTTCACTGAATACTTACGCATAGCCTTTTCCACACTAAGTTTTCTGATGGAGAACTAGGTGGCTTTGCATGCCCTTATTCATTCCCACAGCCAGTCTCCCAGGTACACAGCATCCTTATTTACAGTAATCAGACAAATGAAACTAACAATTCAATTCCAGTTTTATGAGGTGCAGATTTCTGTAAGGATGGAGTTATTACCACAAACAAACCTGCTGTTTATTTTCAGACCCTATAGGTTTGACAGGTTTATTAGTTTTAGATGTGGATCTTAACTAACTTCCATTCATTGAGTATTACAAGACTTTGGCCTCTTAAACATTTAATACACATGATGAAACAATAAACTAGATTAAATGAAATGTTGCAGAATTAGCTCTGCATTTGAACTGAACTTGTATAATTTAGCAAACATAAGGATAAGCTTGTAAAGTTGTTCTTTTGAAACAGCAAAACAAGTAGGATGATTTGGGGACACACAGTGTAAGTAGGATGAAGTTGTATAAAGAGAAATCCCTTATGACATTGTAGCTGGTAAAAACCCATCCATAATAATTTCCATTTGTTCATGCTAGCTATTGGCACAATTTCTGCAACAGAGCTGAAATGGCATCTGCAGATGGCCATCGGAGTGCAAACTGAACGTTTGTTTGAATGAAGCATCCTGGCACGCACAGGTGATCTTCAAATGCAAAGGATTGCTTCTCTGTTTTGCAGGACAAACTATCTGCAGCCATCCTACAGCATTCACCAACAGTGTTTATGATCAAGAGCCAGACTGGGATATCTGTGTTCACAACTGTTTAGCCTAGATTCCCTTTCCAGATTTCTCCCCATTTTTTCCCACTTCTGTTGGGCTTGTAACCATATAAACTATATGAACAATTGTATTTCTGTCAGGCTAGTCACCCTGTTGAAACTGTCAGAATCTCACTGGGCTGGTAAGTCACAGTTCAATAGCTGCTGCCAGACATAACAAGAACATCCACTGGTGTCAGGGAAGCTATGTGTGAAGCAAGAGGCCACTCAAAGGGAATATGGGTATCTCACAGCTGATCTGCTTGCTAGGAATGGAGAAGTACGAGGAATAATAACAGGCAGAAATATTAAAAAGTCTTTCTGTATGGTTAAATACTTATTTTGGGATGGCAAAATACACGAAAATAGGGAACATAAATATATTAATTCAACCAAAAGTAGATTAATGAAAATTATTCCTCACATAAAAGCTGAAGCACAAAGATAAAAAATTATATATTCTAGCAGACAATCCATCACTATTTACCCCTTTCTGTTAATACAATCATAGTTTAGGCAAAATCCATCATAAAACTTAAATGAACTGGAAATGAGAACATTATGGTTTGCAACTGTTAATAACAATTGAACATGATGTTAAGTTCACCACAGATTTTGTCAACAAGTCCTTGCTCCTTAAAACTCCTATGTACATGTTTTCTACTGTCTTGTAATGGGGACTTTAAAAAGTCATTAATTTGGCTTAGTTTGCATGGGAACGATGCAATCTGGACAGTGTGGAGAGCAGTGTTTGAAAGACATTGTTTGCAAGGCTGTGCTGTGTGATAGCAGCACTTCCATCTGGAATGCCTGAAATGTGCACTCACTGTGGGAAAGACTGGAATAAATGAGGAGAATAAGGTGATATTGGTCAATCAGCTGCAGAAACAAATTCTTACCTGGCACATGGCAGAGTTTTTTGGCTGGCTAAGAGTATACCAGTGTTGTACATCAACAGAAACCCCAGGATAGATTTGGTACTGGGCAGAAATAATTCTCACTTCATCTGCAGTGCTTAGCAAACAAATACATTTCACTGATGTTTCTTTAATCAGATTCAGAATTAAAATAATTCTTGCTTTGGTGAAACTGGAATAAATAATATTTGAAAAGCAAGAACAACTGATAAGGCATGAATAAAATGACTTCCATGTGTATGAGATTATTATAAATGGGATTTCTCTTTTAAACAAAGAGTACTGTAAACAAATACATGATCCAGTTTATTAACTGAAATTGGCTGGATTACATTTGGAAAATAAGATACACATGTTGGCAATCACTACACTTCTGTATAGTTAGCCCTTTGAAAAGCATACATCATGTATTTTCTTCCATAGAAATTGTAGCCTTTTTACCTTGCCTTACTAGAAAGTTTTGAGAGTATCTTTTAAAAATGTATATACTAGCCTGAATTCTGAATCCACATTCGGACATGAGAAGGCAGATGCAGATTCCATCAGTTAGTTATATGAGTTGGGGTAGAAGTCAGGAAGGTCTTCCAGCCAGCTGGGGCAGGGCCATACCACAGAGGGGGACTAGGTGCAAATGTTTCAGTGCCTGTCATGTTTGCCTATAGCCTGTGTTGCTCTGGGTATGAGACCTAGAGAGGCATTGCCCAGTTCAACTAGAAGAAGAGCTCTGTGTCAGTGCTCTATTTTATCAGGGCTATTTGATCTTGCAGGATGGTTGTTCTCATGTCCTGGTCGTAAAATGTGGCAAAACAGACCTTCCCTATTTCCCACAGGTATATTAAGGGAACTTAAACTGCTAGGCTCTTAGGTAGTAGTTGCCAAAGAGAGGTAGATTATATTTTTGTTGGGGTTTTTTAGTGTATCTTAGAAAAAGCTTCTCTGCTTGATATAAATACAGAGAGAAGCCTTCTGAACAACAGCAGCCTGGAATTCAAGGTGCTTGTGGGATGTCCAGGCCAAGTTCTTGTTCCCTCTTAGGCAGAGCCCTTGCTTTGTCCTGGGTCTGCTACCTTGCTGGTCCATAAGCCCTAAGCACAAGGCTACTGGCCATTCTGGAGCAAGGCTCTCTCAGAACTAGAGCCTTCTCTTTCTGACATACCACAAAACATGATTTAAGCTCCCCACATGTCTGCACTGGGATGTGCTGGTTAGAGTGGAGAGGGGCAAGTTGGATCCCTTGGAAAGAAACAGGGATACAGATCTGAACCAGAGTACCATATTCAGCCTAAACAAATTACTGTTGTTACACAGTTTGGAAAAAAACCAGCCAGGGGCAATTCAAAGATAATATTCATGTGCTGTCCCACTTCCCCATGTTATGGGAAATTCAAGTTAATCCTGGCACTAATTCAGTACTGGGCTATGGCATTAGAAGGACATATGTAGCAAGTAGTAACATGTCTGCAGAGATCATTAGAGGTGATTTTTTGCTCTCACAGTACAAACAACTTTGTGCAGCAGCTGTAGAAAAAAGGAAAGGAAACTCAGGCCCCAAATCTCTGCTTCAAGTCCATTATAATTTCCAATATATCCAAGCAATGAGGACAAAGTGTTTCACAGACATTATTGGAGTAATAATTTTACGGCCATTAGTCCTATCCTGGCATAGCTAACACACAGGCATGAAAAAGACAGACCTAATCTCTCCCTTCCTCTCATGCAGCCTAGAAAATTAATGCAGTATCACAATAAATAGGAAAAATAGCACAAATGAAACTCCTTATCTAATTGACAGCAGTACTGGTGACTCACAGTTAAATGAGTTAGGAAGATGTGAACTTAAAATTTAGAAGATAGAGGAACTCTGGCTTCAGCTCCCCAGGTAGAGAAGTGACACAGTTCAAACATTATTTACTTCAACCAAAATTTACTACCTTTACAGTATCAAGGACTGCCCCAGTGAAGGAGCTGTGTCAGTCGTGTCCCTCCTTCCAGCACAGCAGAGACAAAGATGGTCAAGTGATGGGTTAACTTCATGTACTGAACTTCAAGCTTCATCACAGGTGTAGCAAGACCTCACTTTCCAAGAAAAGCCTGGGATAAAATTACATCAGATACCACACAAGTCTTCAGCTGCCTTGAGCAGGCCAGTAACCTGAAAACTTTTTTCCCTGTCTTATGTTACAGAAAACCCCAGATTATTTTTGGGTTTGGTGCTGATCATAATGTCACTTTTAAAAAATATGAAAAAAGGAAGAGTTAAAATTGAGAACTTCATAAATGTTACTAGAGAAGATTCAGTTTAAATTACATGAGATGGAAGTATGTCCTGATGACTCTCCAAAGGGTCTTAAAAATGCAGTAGGGGGAGAGAGATACCATCTAATGAGTCGTCTAGTCCTACCCACCAAAATGACCACACTAAATAGCAAAATAATCAGTTAAGGAGGGATCAGAAAGTATAGAGGAAAAATTGAGCAAAGGACTTAAAAAAGCTGACATTCCCAGCTCTCGCTCTTTCATTTCATGTTACAAAGCCAAAGTTTGTTTTCTTGTCATTATAAAATGAAAGCCAGCCCTGCCCTGTTTTGTTAGAAGGTGTCAATCTATATATATTAGCTACCTGCTCAGACAAGCAGAAAATTTCAGATAAATCCTTATAACAGCCTCTTTTTTCACTGTAAGGCCAAATAAATGGATGAGGCATTTCTTTTTTTTGGAATAATGAAAAAAGCATTTCCGCTCTGCCTCTGTGTTTGCAGCCATTAATTGGTGAGAGCAAATAGAAGTTATTGCCTTGTAAATTTTGCTCTGTTACCAGCCTGGTTCATAAGCTGGAGGCAGGCAGAGGTGAGCAGAGCCTGGTGGTCAGTGGATTTCTCAGGTTGGCAGCCAGCACTAGCACTATCACTGCTATGTCTTTATTCCTGTGATGGATGTGCACTGGAGCAGAGATCCACCAGCTTTGCAGTAGGGCTGGTGGCATGTACCTCATACCACAGCAGCTCCAAAGGGCTGACATGACAGCCTTTACTTGCATGCTCCCATCTTTGCTGCATGTTGGGTTAAGCCACGAGACAGCTCATAGCTTTATCAGCCCCCTGCAGAGGATTAGGTGGACAGCCTTGACTAATGTTTCACAGCAAGCCCTGGCAGGGGCAGTGGCTCTGCCATGTGGGGAGCTGAGCTGCAGGGTCGCGTGGCCCCAGCAAAGATCAGACTGCATTTGTGCTCCCAGGCATTACAAAACAGCCATCTGTCACTGTGCAGCCACAGGGGACTTAGATGGGTTTTGGCAGCAGGATCCAGTCCCTGTATGCATTACAGTCTAGATGGGACCAGACAGTAACCAAACTGATACAGGGCAGTGATGGAGACCTAGGGCACTGCTCCCGAGACAGAGAGACCCTTCATCACATCAGCCCTCATACCAAGAACTGCAGCAACACAAGGAAAAAAATTACATTCATCTTTTTACCTAGAAGGTGCTAGTTCTGTGGTTCATACAGTAAGAAAGTTATTTTTATCAGCAAATCTGTCCCTTCTTCTCAGACATAAAATTTGCAAAGCTATGAAGCCAGGTGTCTGATAATGTAGAAATATCAGAGATTACCACCATCAAAACTTTTTAAACTGGTGATTCTGGAGGTGTTTCCAAATTTGAAAGCCTTTGTTTAGGGAAAACAGCAAAGTGAACAATAAGGTTACCTTGGATGCTTAGTACAAAAATGAACAGATAGCATCAGAAATCTACCTTATGGTAGATATCTCTGTATTATTCAGGGACCCTTAGGTTTTAATTTTTATATTTTCTAATGCTTGACTTCCATTATGGCATGAATTATCCTACTGTAATAGAGTCAACTCCAGTAGCCATTACAATAAAACCATTGGAAACAAGGCTAGATGCAAATCTATTCACAGCAAAGCCAAACAACCAACTGATCCAGACAAACCCTAAAACCTGTAATTTACAAAGCACTTGCTCTGATGCAGTTCATGCACAGCTCCATGGGAACCACAAGGGAATATATTAAATCCTTTGAAAGGTGAAAGAAGTCAAGTATCAGATGGAAGACACTTTATGGTGGATCTTCTCTAAGTCATGAAAACTTCAGCAGCTATTGGAGATGTCTTTCGGTTCTCTGACTATAGTCTGTTCTTTTCAGAGCAAACCTGAACGTTCTCAAATCAAAACATTTTTCTAACCATCATTTCAGAGGATTAAAAAAAAAAAAATCCTTTCTCCTTTACAGAGTTAAGGGAAAGCTCACAATGAGAAACTGAAAACCAATATGCTGCTTTTATACAGAAATTCCAAGAAAAGAAGAGTAGGGAAGAAAGTATAATGAACAGATAAGGAATGGTCTTTAAGAAGGATGAAATATTAGACGGTCTTCAAGCTTCTCTTAATCAGCTATCATTGTAAAAACAGCTATAAAGAGCTTTGTTAGTGTTATAAGTGTAACTGGAAGCAGAATTCTGTGATGGTAATGAAGCCGCTACTGCAAATATTTTACGGTGGGGAAATAAGATTTTGTAGCTAATAAAAACATACATATTTAAAGAAATGGTACATTATCCAGGTCAGCATTATATTTCAGTTCTGATTTCCTTTTTTTTTTCACACCCCCCTGCACACTTCTTCCCTGCCAAAAGCTATAAACTTTGAAAGACGAGGTAGTCATGCTTTGCACAAGTGTAATAGTCTAAACATGTCTTTTTTTCTGAAGAAGAGACATAAGAATTTAATGATTTTCAAAACACCTCTGCTTGAGGCCTTCTTTCAGCTTTAATTAATTAAGAGTACATGTCTTTGATACAAAGTGGAATCTCTGTTAGGCAAGAGACATTGCATTCTTGGATATATTTAACAGAGAGCAATAGATGCAGCTTAGGGCTCTTCTATGCCACTCATCTCTTCAGTAGCTTAAATTTAGAAAGTGTTAAAAGGTCTAATGCCTATAAAAGTTAAGCATGTTAGAGCAAGCCAAAGAAAGGGAGATGATGCATTCTCTCAGGAATCTGTCTAAGGAAGTTATGGGTGTAACTGCTGTGCTCTTTGGCTTTGGTGAAAGTCTAGAGCAGGAAGTGTTGTGGGATGTCCCTCGGGAAACTTACAGAAACAGTAACTATATAAAGTGGGAAATCTAGATAAGAGAACTGATATAAATCCTTAGGAGAAATTAATCTGAGAGTCTAGAAGAGTAATATCTTCCTCCTGGAACTAACAGTTTATTGCAGAAACATAAATGAGATGCTATAGCAATTACGGATTCATCCAGAACAGTTCCTGGGACTTCTCACTCAGAGAACAAATGAGAATTTTCTATTTTTGTTCTGATATTTCGTCAGTAATGGTTGTAACAGGAATTTAGACAACAGAAATAATTTCATAACCACTTAGGAAACTTGTCAGCATTTTGTGATTTATAGAAAATGAGCAGGACTCAATGCAATGGGACGCCAAATCTTGGCTTCTTCACTGCAGGCCCCAGAGCTGCTCCTGAGGGGGTGCTATGGAAGCCTACATTTACCACTAGAAAGAGCCATTACTGACAAATGTGGTCTCAGAAAATGTTCATTGCATCTGACTTCTTTTTCTAAAAGCAGAAGTTACCTCGTTCAGTCTGTTCTGGAACAATACTGTCAGTTGTTTTCCGAGTATTCAAAAGGTCTGTTTTGTTTGCAAATTTAGAACAGAGAACAAACAAAAATAAATTGTCAGCTTCAGCAAAACCATCTATTTGAAGCTGGAGGCAAATATCAGGATACCTTCTTACCTGAATATTTTGGGCCAGCCTACATCAAACGGTGGAAGTCAGAGCAAATTCCCTTTCCCAGTAACCAACCATCTGAATCTGTTGAGCTGCCCCATGTTCAGATTGCAGCGCTTACACCCACAGACCTGCAGAAGGGTGTGAGTGCCCAGCTGCCCTGCAGATACATATTTTAAATGTAGCTACGACGTCTGCAAATGGAAACCAACACCTTCGCTTTCCTAAAGCACTAGGTTCTGCTCAATGTTGAAGAAAAGCTTGTTTAGCATGCTATGTTTCTTTAAGGAAATGGGTGACTAGAAGTAGTCTCATAGAAGCTGTTTCTTCTGCTGCTGCAGCTTTTTGTATTATAAAAATAACCGGTGTAAAAAAATCAGACATGTTCCTAATGCCAAAGCTGCAGTGCTCAATGTTTTATATCTGCGTTTACTTTGCAGTGCCATTCAAGCCCTAGCACTCATTGGTCCAAGTAATCTTAAAAGTAATTCTTGATAATATTACAGTAGCCCCCCAGGAAGTTCCCGCATGAAAAAAATCACCACTGCTGACAGATTAAGAAAGGAAGAGGTTCCAGCAGAAATTCTCCCTCTGGCATACACATCTTTAGGATTTGATGTGGACCTAAACATGTGAAGAATATAGCTTTAACCCACAGATGGCGATGAACACAGTCTGTGCCTTCCCAAGATAGAAAACTGCATATTTAGACTCCAAGAAACGCCAACACACAGCTTAAAGAAAGGGGTTCTAGTATGTTAAAACAGGATAGTCAGTTTGGCATGAAAAAGGTGAGAGTCAGATTGGTATCCACCCATTCATCAGGCTCTGAGCAACCCAGGAAAGCGCAGGCTCTGAGAAGAAAGCTGCCTCATCCTAATAAGGCAGAGCTGTTTGCTGGTGACATAGTCTGGATGCCTTCTATATGAACTAATGTAAACCATCGGGAGAGCTGCTCCTGCATGGCTGAGGAGCCACATCATCTTTCCATCAATAACAAAGTGTGATCATCATTGCAGGATTATTTGTGCTGAGTTGCACACAAATGCCTTGCTCGTATGCGTAATGCATGAAAATCTCATGTTACAAGAAAAGCCACTTACCACTGTCCCAGGTTACACTCTGCATCTCCTGCAGCATGAAAGCCCAGTGAAAATAAAACAGTCATCATGACTGAATAGTAAGCACTTTTTCTGCTCAGGGAGTATAAAATTTTAGCAAGTATTTTATTTGCTTTTTTGGCCCCATAGTAAAATTATATTGCTTTTTTGACTTGACATAACCTTCCTTTGTTTAGATTTAACTTGATACGTCTATTTAGAAATAACAGATGTGCTTTGGACTGGAAGACAACAGCTCAGAAGGATATCTACCCAAACAGCCATGCTTCTGCCTATTGCCAAGTGGAGATGGCAGGGTGTCTGCTGAGGTAGGAGCTGCTGGTCACTTATTAGGAAGAAATGCCTTTATTTCTTGATATAACATTCATATCCACGATTTTAGTGTGTTTCAGGGAGAGCCAGATCTCCCACTGATGTCAAGGCAAGCAGCTTAAAACAGGCCAATGACAACTTTTGGGTTTTAAAGCAGGCTCTGTGGCTGTGTAGGAGGGAAATTCCATATTACAAGCACAAATAAGAAACAAGTCACTTACAAAGAAGAAAGTAAGTACATCATGTAAAAATTACTGACGTTTTGCTGTAGTTTTTATATTTTCTTACCAAAAAATGATCCTTGCTGCAGCATGACTTCCATCTGAATTATTAGATTTGCACAATTAAGTGCTACAAGATGTGCCTTTTGTGCCAAAACTTCATTTTGGTCTATTTGCGTTGTGGACCTTTCTCACTATTTCACTCAGAAATATCTAATATATTAAAATGAAAGTGAACACTCCATCTACTATATCTTACTCTTTGCTTTCAATAATTTTAACTGTTTACCCAAAACATGGTGGCATTTCATACTTTTGCAAAGCACAAAGTTAAAGCAAGTGGTGACTTTTTCTTACCATTTGCAATAATCAAGTATGGCTCTACCAGCCTCCTAATCCTCCCTCCATGCCCTCCTTCCAGATTTCTTGCTAGAATGGGGTATTAGGGGCTTGAAAGAGAGCAAGGAATTGTGTTGAGGGAAGGGGAATGTGCTGTGACACTCTTGGGTGAATAAACAGTGCAAGATTTTGACCCAGTAATTTGGACTCCTGGACCTTGGAGCAGTCCATCTCCTTTGGAATAACAGAGAGGGAGATTGTAGTACACTCAGCAAAGAGACAAAAAAATGTGAGCAATAGTAGGGCACTGGTGTGGGAGAGTGTCACTGAAACATCGTCAGGGTGCCCTGCCAATTCATTGTAAGTATAGTCAGTTTAGAAACCCATCTGAAATCTTCCAGAAAACAGCTTCCACATGACTGACATCTTCTATAGGTCAAAGAAAAACCCCTCGAAACTTCATTATCTCACCTCTCTGGTCCAAACAGATAAGACAAGAACAAATGCTGACACAGCAGCATTTCATATGAGACAGAAATTCTCATTTATGGCCACCTTTGCATTTTCTCCTTTAGACACAGGATTTCTTTCCTCTGCGCCAGAATCTGTCAGCACACACCAAACAATAATGATGTATTTAAGTGTGGTTACTCAGCACTGTGTACCAAGCTGAGAAAGCTATTCAGTTAGTAAGCCAAATTTGGAACCTCACTCTGCTCACCCTGAAGAAATGCTCCATCATCACTCCACTGCTTATGCTCTTCACTCCACTTCTTATGCTCTTATTCTGGTATCCATAGAAAGCCTGGTGACTCAGAAGCACCCAGTCTTGGGCAAAAGAAAATGGAAAACATTAGAAAATTTAAGTACAAGAGAAGAAGTCTCCTTAAATCAGGAAGGTTTTTTCTTTTTATTTTTAATATACTTTGAAGTGGGCTGGCCATAAAAGAAAAATACTTTCTTCTTCCTCCATGCTGCTTAAGCTCTCTAAGCATGCTCCAAGTCCAGACTGTGCTTGGGAAGGAGCTCACGCTTCAACATCAGTTGCAATGCAGGTTTACTAGCCTGAACTCTTTCATTTTGATTGAGAAATAGTTCCTTCATTCACTGCTTTCTTTATTCCCTTAAGTTTCTCTCTGTTCTCCCCATGTCACTAATGAAGGAATGGTGAGTCAAGTCCCAAGCAACCATTCTGAGAATGTATTTCAACACTGTTGTGGTTAATTAAACTTGTCAGATAGCAATCCAGGAGCAGTGGATATAGAGGTCCCTCAGGCATATTGCACATTTTATCTTTGCCATATCACTAATTATATTATGATTCAAATGCTGAGATTCATGTTTTTACATCTCACTCTTTTCTTGCCTACTCTAACTTTCATTTCAGCCTCCTCTCTCTGGCTCCAACAGCAAAGAAAATAAACATCAGTGACAGGGAATGCCAGCCAGTGCAGCGGGAGTGAGCCAATGCTGGTCCCTCTTCCAGTAACACACCCTGGCTGAGCACATCCAGACTAAAACATCATTACAGCCCCCAAAGCAGTACCACTTAGTATCACTAAGTACTAATGTGAACAGCACTGTCCTCACAAGCTTCTTGAACAGACAACCTTTAAATTAAATGGAGAGACTGGAAGTAGGTTTTAAAACAGCTTTTCTGTATACTGGAAGGCATTACTTATGTTTCGTTGCACTAAGAACATGTAACCCCTGTAAATGCTTATCCTTTCAGAAACCTGTTAGGGTATTGCAGTGAGAAAATTCAGACCAATAGGCCTGGGGTAACAAAAAAAACCCGAAAAACCAAACCAAAACTAAACAAAACAAACAATCAAAACCCCCTTAATTTTACAGATGCATACTTTTCCCACTTCCCAATGCCCAGGTGCCCTGAGCTGTACTGCTTTATACATCCAGAACTGTCTCTGCTAAGGGAGAGCAAAGGAGCTCAGTATCCTGCTCTGCTTCAACCTGCTCTATAGCAAGAACAGGGCTTTAACTCAGCCCAGTAGCAGGACTCGGCCACGGGACAGTTGGTTTCCAAGACTCAGAGATGCAGACAGATGTCATGGCAGCTCTGTCTTCTTGAAGAACAGATGATGAGGTGGGGTCCTCTCAATTAATTAATCTGATGCTTAGCTGTTTCTGCCTGTGGGCAATAAAGCTGTGATTCTGAACAGGATGCCTTTGTCACTAGGTGACAGCTTCATCCTCCGTGGAGCAATGCTCCCCATCCCACCAGCTGAAGCCATGGCACTGGTCAGGGAAGCACTCACCATGCTCAGGGCACTCCAGTGCAAGCAGGGAGTTCGGGGTGCTGTCTCTGCTGCCAATGCTTGCATATGTTACTGTCTAAGTGCCAAACACACCTCATCCTGGGGGCAGGAACCACAGCTCTAAATTCCCCTCTTCCTCATGAGTGCCCTAAGCAGTAGCCCACAGTCCTGCAGATTTTTTGTTTCTTTGTATTCACGCTTTCTCTCCTTTTAATTAATTTTGATTTGGCAGAACACATTCAAAAGGTGAGAAGGGTGTTTTTCTAGGATAAGTGGTTGCCTTGGAAATAGGACACCTGGCTTTGAATTCTCTCAAGTTGAGAAGGGAACGAAATGTAAAGCTCTTGCTTTCTCTGCAAGGGCAGTAACCACCCATTCCAATGGGAAAGGTGCACATCTGAGACAGAGCAAGCCCTACCCTGCTCCTTGAAGAATGGACCTTGGGAAATGTCCTCGGGACAGGGCCAGGACAAGGTCCCTGCTGGAAAGCACTTTTCTGAAGCTTGAAGCCTGTAGTAGAACATTTTACTCAGGCAATTATCCAAGCAATTTCCTCCTGAGCATATTGACTTTTCATGTCCCTTTCCTCAGGTTTTCTGAATGCTAATCTAAAATGTTAGGAAAAAAAAAATCAGTGATTTTGTCTAAACATTGGTATAGTAATAATGATGTTTTCTCTATCAAGCCAACAATGTACAAGGGCTACACTGACCTTACAGTTCAGGTGAAATGGTCTTACACCTTTTGTCTGAAAAGAGAATTTTCCCCTATAGCTTCTTTTCAAGCAAAGTTAGCATTAGGTCAGGGTTACTCAGAGCCAGTCAAAGCACAAAAAGGTTGTCTGAGGGCATGATCTTTCTGAAAAAATGCCAACAGATATCCACGGGCTGGACTTAGATCACTTGCTGCATGCTTAGGCTACTGCGAAGGTGTCAAATGAAGACTACTTCAGGCATCCATAGCAAAGGCCCAGGGGCCAAAGAGACTGTGACCCTGCCCAAGCTTGCAGCCCTACTGTCTCATGTGCTAAAGATCAAAAGAAACTGAAATAACACTTATCATGTTACACCATGCTATTCCAATACACAAATACACATATTTTTACTTCAGCTTTTCCTGTGCTTTAAGAAAAGAGAAATTTTAAAAAGCAAACAAACAAATAAACTCCTGAAATTAAACTGGATATGTCCCAAAGCCAAGCCTGTTATGTTTTATTACTTTCAGTTAATTTACAGTAAGAGGCTTTTTAGGAGTTCAACATACCACCACTGTCCTGTAATAATATTTCACAGTATAGCAAAAGATGGTGTCTTATTTTTCTTCTTGGACCAGAGCAAATAATTCAGCATTGAATTTTTCATAGTCTGAGTCACAAATGTTGAAATCGATTACACAGAGGCATCGAAGCAGTCTCTCATTTTGCTTGCTTAAAGATCCTCTAAAATTTATTGAGACATTTACAATTCCCATAAAACTTGGGTTTCTGACTTGAAACTTTTTATTTCCCCCTGCCACTGTCAGGACAGCAACTCCAAGGACACAATACCTGTTCAGAAATTGCAAGAACACTTAAACCCCCAAATAGTGAATATGTGAGGAACATTGCTTAATCTGGCTTGCTTCTAGCAGTGAACAGGAACAGGTACTACCAGTACAGAGGCATATGCTAACCCTCAGTAGTGTGTAACCTCAGCAGCAGTCCCTGTTCCTCTGCCTACAAAGAATTTTACCATTTAATGAAGTTTCTGTTTACTGAAATTATCGTTTAACTCTCTAACACTCTTTTGATAGCAGAAGAATGCGACTGGATCCTCCCAGCCTTTTCTGCTCTAGGACACACAAACTCACCCTCCTTTAGCTGTCTTCTCTGTCATATGCTCAGCCTTCTCCTCAGCCCCCCATTTCAGTGGTCACCACTGAATATATTGTCAGTAACTGCACTTGATTAAGAAAAATTATATATTGCTGGTCTTCCTACCATAAGCAAGTCTAAATATACCAGTGTAGAATGAAAGGCATTAGAGCCTGGGCTTTTTCAAACCAGATGGGATTACGCTTATTTTCTATGGAACCAGCTGTGGTCCACTCTACAAGAGTCATCTGTACCCCTTTTGAAGACCATACAGAGCTGTAGTAAAACTACTACAGAAAATGCAGTGAATCCAGTGTTGTTTGGTGTTGTTCTTCACACACTTATAACTGACTCAATCCTTTACACCAAATCCAACACAAAGCAAACTAATGTTTGCTATTTTGGTACGGAAATCAGAACTGATATCAGAACTGGTGTCTCTAAGACACCCCCAGTGGAGGAGCTACCTAACACACAGATAGAGCCTAACAGAAAGGGTGCAGCTCAAGGTACTGTGGCTGGCATGAAAAAGGCACTGGCAACACTGTTTTGAATTCTGAATATGCTGCCTCTGGAAAAAAGTCAGTGAATGACTAGGAATTTATGAACACATTGGCCATTTAAACAATTGAGTTATATTACATTCAGTACTGCAGATCTTCACCCACCTATAAGCACTGTGAAAACTTTTATTGCAATGCTTAATTATTTTCTGTTCTGCAAGCTGATGGAAGCTCTGGGGCAGATCAAAGGAGCTGATGGAACAACCTCAGCAGCCAGCTCATTAGACCTCCTGTATGACCTGGACTGGGCAGGATTTTCTGCACAGAATGTTCCTCTTCTCCAACCTCACAAGGCAAATTAGAGTACATTCAATTAAGACATAGAAAAAGCTTCTTAGAAGGAAATAACCTAATTCAAATTTCTCTGGGACATGAGGGTGATATATCCATCTTTATTAAAGTAAACAGAACAAAGATAACAATGCTTCACAGTCCATGGCCAGAAAACAACCCTTACTGTAAACAGAGGGTTTAAATATCATTCTTAGAAGGATCATCTTTTAAAAAGAGTTGTCAAAATGTTCACTGGCCAGAGCTACTGCACTCTGACTTGTAGAAAGTTGTATTTTTTAAAAAATGTTTTGTCTTCTTGATAACCTTACATAGGGCCATCCCACACACAGCTTGTTTTGTGCTTGTTTCACATCTGGCAATCCTCCCTTTCTTGGTCATATTTGCAGCACTATATTTCAGTACCACTCTGATCAACTGGTTCCCTGTCATAATCTTTGGAATCACAGAATCATTTAGGTTGGAAGAGACCTTTAAGATCACCAAGTCCAGCCATTATCCTAACACTGACAAGTCCACCACTAAACCATGTCCTGAGCGCCACATCTACACCGCTTTAAAATACCTCCAGGGGCAGTGATTCAAACACTTCCCTGAACAGCTTGTTGCAATGTTTGACTGCCCTTTCCACCACAAAATGTTCCCAATACCCAATCTAAACCTCCCCGGTACAACTTGAGTCCTATCACTAGTTTACCGGGAGAAGAGGCCAATCCCCATCTTGCCATAACCTCCTTTCAGAAAACTGCAGAGAGTAGTAAGGTCTCCTGAGCCTTCATTTCTTCAGGCCAGACACCCCAGCTCCCTCAGCTGCTCTTCACAGGACCTGCGCTCCAGACCCCCCCTAGCTTTGTTGCCCTTCTCCAGACACACTCCAGCACCTCAAAGCCTTTCTTGTTGTGAGGGGCCCAAAAGCGAACACAGCACTCGAGGTGTGGCCTCACCAGTGCTGGGTACAGGGACTTACATCCTTGAGAAAACACAGCAAAACCACACCGGAGATAAGAGCTTCCAGGTGCGCTGGAAAACACCGATTGCCACAGAAGAGATTTGGGAGTTTTTCATTTGTTTTAATGCAGTATGTGTTCTCTCTGGCATCATCAGGGAAAGAAAGTAGTGCTGGCATCAGACAATCATAAAGCAAAGTATTTTTAGAAGGCTGTATTCCACTGTCTCCTGATTGTACAACAGCCTCATGGAGAGGAGCACAGGTGTGAGGTGAAGCAGTGCCCACCAAGAGGGAAGGGCAGGGCATGTGCTGCCATCAGGGCACAGCCAGACCCCCTGCTCACTCCCAGTACTGTGCATCTGCTTCACAAAGCCTCAGAGACTCAGAGGGCTTACTTTGCTTGTTGCATGGTTTTTCAAAAGAGGAGTATTACCCATGTTAGAGATGTCTATACCGCACAGTAAGGTGGGGAAGGATTTAGCACAAATGAGTAACACTGTTGTAAACCTTTTATGCCTTCCAGCTCAAGGCTTCAATGCATTTTGCAGCTGCTGGTGTATCCCCAGGGCTCTCCAGAAGGAGGTCATCCTGAGCACGATGGCTCCCACAGTGCTCCCCTCCAGTGCTGAGCTGGTTTGGTTTTAGCTCTGGCAGGGAACGTCTCAGTTGCATCAAGTGCAGAGCTGTTCTGTTCCACAGGCAGCCTCCTAGGCTAATACATGAGTTTTAAAACCTTACTTAGTAAATATCAGATTTCATATAGTTTCATCTCTACCACTTCCCATCCCAGTCTCAAGGCTAAGGACAAAAGCAATAATTTAACTTGGCAGCAATTTGCTGCTGGTCTCCTTTCCCCCTCCCCAAGATTTCCAAACAACAAGCATTACCACTTCCCTAGCAGGCACTCCAAGGCCACATTGACATAAAGTCAAGAGAGGCTGTGGCATCTCTTCGGGAGCACAAGAGAAAAGAAGACCCAAGACACCCATTAACCCAGTCCATTCCAGTCCTCCCCAGTCCCAACTGGTAGGAAGTAGAAACTATTTGAGCCTGCTCCTGGGTTTAAAGAGTCAGCTGCCAGGACAAAAGACTATGGAAAATGTCCACTTACAAAGACTCACAGTAAATGAGAAAGGTCAGCAGCGACAAAGCTGCTAAAGAGACACTAACTGTAGCTAATTAGATGGGCTGCTGCCTGGCTGGCTGCAACCCGAGGATTTGTCTGTGAGATAGTTTTAAGTTTTTGGTGCCTCACCACCCTTGCCTATTAGGCTGAAGTACTTCATACAATGCAAAGATGTTTCTTTTCCCTTTCTTTTATTATTCATACCTTAAATACACCATTGTGTTTCCTTTATGCCTTTTTTTTTTCCTAGAAAAAGTAGGCAAGGTTAGGTAAAAGATAGAGCTGCAAAACCTTACACACCCAGCACTAGTGGACACCTGTGCTCTTAGTCATATTTTGCAGGTGGCAATTATTTCGGTGCAAATTTTTTTCATTAGGAAAAAGTTCTAGCATTTGAAATTGTCAGCTCCAACATTTTCCTAATGGATTTTTTAGTTCAAAATTTAAAAAAATTCCTGTTAGGTCATTTTAGCTTGTCATCTCCAAGTCAGCATCTTTATTCCTTTCTTAGCATGTCTCTGTTCTTTCCCTGCAGGAGATAAGCTGGGGGATTTGCATGCTATTTTCTCACTGACTCATTTTCCAAATATGGCCATTTAACAAATATTATTTCTGCAGGCAGCCATCCCCTTCAGATCCTTCATACAGGAAATTACTCAATCAATAAAGTTAATTTTCCCTCCCCCCTGAAGCAGCCACCCACCTCAGCAGATGTTCAAAAAGAGGCTAAAACAAAGCCGGAAACTATTTGAATCCAAACATCTCTTGCCAATGTCCTCCTGCAGCTAAGGTTGAAATGAATACTTTATCTATACGAGGAAGCAATGCAAAGAGCAAGACTGTGTTCTGCTTCTTTAATTAGCTGACTGAAAGATTAATAAAGAGTAGCGATGAGCTCTGGTCTGTTCTCACTAGGTTTAGAGTCAACCCACTCCTACTATAAATACTGGTTTTGTGTTGAAACAAATTCAAAGGTGACATTAAACCCAACTAGGTGTCCCCTGTGCACAGCACAAATTACCACCATTCTAAATACAACCTACTGGGACAGAGGAACCAGTCCCACTGCCTTATTTCATCCCAGGAGGAGGTCCACAATGGAAAGGAAGAAGAGACTCACCTGGAGAGCCGGAGGAAACCCTGCAGCTTATGTACAGATGCCACCAGGGAGACCCTCCAAATCAGCAGAGTAGGGTTTGTTTTTGCAAGCCTGTGGAAAGTAATAAACAATAGCATCGATCACAGGAAGAAAACACACAACAGCACTTCTGTTTATAATAAGACAAACGAGGTTCAAAATTGCATATACTAAAAAGGGGACCTTGGGATCTAATCTACTCTGCTTTGCATGAACCTGAGGTTCATGGAGAAAGTCCTGACTTAAATTGAGAAAACTCATAATTGGTTCTCCTCCAGAAGGGTCTTACCTTAGCCAAACTCTTATCACATACAACCTCCCTGATCCTAAAATGTTGGCAAAGACAGTGCAGAAGTTGGCCCAGTTTAAATTTCCATGGTCACATTTAGGTAGAAGGGGCACAGGATTTAGTGAGTGCATTAGCTGGTCTTAGATAAAGTTTGGAAGAAAACAGAAAAATGAAGGTTTAAATTTAATGTGTAAGAAAAAAGGAAAAAATACAGGTATTCTCAGGCACAATATCCAGACAGCTTGTTTATAGCTGAAGCAGGTCCCCCCAGAAGCCAAAGGCCAAGGGGTAAAAATAAAAAGAGCACTGTTCTGGAGAAGAGGATTTCATGGGTGAAGCATGCATTGTGAAATTACTCAGAAATGCAGTATCAATGCAGAGCTTTCCTCCTTGCAGTATGTATAGCATAATGTAAGAGAGGTGTGAAGCAACTGGAACCATCTATTGTAAGCCTATGATATGAAACTAAAGCCAAGGGAAAAACACTATAAATAATGATAGAAAAGAGAATGAAAGGAGAAACTGATCTATCTACATACCACTTAGAAGGATATTAGATTAATATAATGCATTCTTAACGGAGTACAGCCAACTAGGGCACTTACAAAACAGATCTACTCACATACCAAAAATAATCCTTCTGTCTCTACAGCATCAAGGGTCTCACTACCACAGGCATGGCAGGGCACTATTTATGTTACAGGTGTCACCAGTTAAGAGCCTGTCTCCCAGAGTTTATCTCCTGAGAGTCTTCTGAGCAGAAAAGTGAGGAGAGCCCATGAGCCAGGGTACAGGGCTGGGCTGCTACAGATACCCCAGGAACCTGTCTGTGAGTTTGTACCACCTCATGCAGATGAGATGGGAATTTTCCAGAGTAGGAGCTACCTGGAGAGGATGCTCCATGCTTTGACGTTGTGCTAATAAGGAAGGAGTGGCCAAGTACAGCTTTGCATTCAGACCTTAGCAACTGCAGGTACCTGTGGCTGCTGGTTTAGCAGCAATTTCCATCCTGCTGACATGCCGGCACTGGGAGAGGAGTTGCAAAGAAATTAACCACTGTAATTTCAAGCAGAGCTGTTGCTGTTAAAAGGATAAAGACATTTTAATGATGAACAGAGGGAAATTTTCTGTAAGAAGATCTGGTAAGTCAGTACCTGATTTGATAAGAGATCCAACCTGAAAGGCTGGAAATGGGTTAACACATTGCACCTGGCTTCTTAGGTGAGACTTCTGATGTGAAGAGCAAGCATAACCCTCACTTCTGCTGGTAAAATCAACGCCAAAAGCTTATGGCTTCACAAGCCCATTGGCTGCTTGAACTGAATTGATAATGAAAGACTGTGGGCAAAATCCTTCCGTGATTTAAACAAGTACCTATGACACCATATATAATGAGCTTAAAAAGCAGAGGTCCAGCACATTCCTACCAACAGCTCCTGAGTATGAGTAACTCTTCTGCTTATCGCCAGGCAGCAGAGTAACAGATCAGTTTACCTTTGTTTTTCTACTTAACTGTCTAGTATAAATGCCATCAGAAGAGTCCAGCTGTGTCTCCTGTTGAACAGATCCTGGATATTACAGATGTTGCTAGAAATGTTTACCACATAAGAGAGCTACAGCTGCAGAGAGGTGTTTGGTGTGTCATTCTGCCAGGGTATGGAGTCACTCTGTTTTACTAACACCAAGCTCCTAAAGATCAGAGCTGATGACAGACTGCACACAGATGGAGCTTCCAGACCTTAAGATAAGTCTCTACACCTCCTCCCCATCTACCACATCTGATCTGCAGCAGCTGTCTTCTGCATTTAAGCTCAGTTTTTGCCTAGCCACAGTAAAGGTATCATTTACAGTTCAAAATCCTGATTTGGACACATCTGAGCCCAGGTATAGGTTGCTCTGGACTGACCATAGAGAACAGTACATTCTTTGCTAACAGCCTAAGGCTCAGCTATTGTCTCTGTACAAGAAAAAGGTCAGATATTAATGAACACGAAGAGCTCCTATAAAACCATTAACAAGTTCTTCTTTTTTCTATTTTCTTGGCTTTTGCTTTGATGTACATTTCAGTTATGTTTAAAACCTTCTGTAGTTTTTTCTGTTTACTAAGACATTTTCCATTCACAGAATTTCATTTGCTGATGTCGTATTTGCATTCTCCCCATGCCACTGAAGGTCTCTCGGTGCTAAAGGAGAAGCTTTGCCTTCTGGAGTACGGGGTTTTACCATTAAATTTAGAAAAAAAAAATGCTGGGGGCTTTTGGAAAACTGGCAAAAAGTGATTTTTCTTTGAATGAAAAGCACAAACTCTTCATATGCATTCTACTCTTGACAAAAGACCTGGGTGTGGGTGAAAACTAAACAAGCCATGATCCATCTGATTCTGGAGAACCAGGGAGGAACTTTTCCTCCCATTCCCTGGAATGGATGCCTGTACTTGCTTTGTGTCCCATCCTAGGAACCTGAGTCTTGCACATATCCACGTTGCCCTGCTGACAGCAATCAGCTGTGAGCTGTGTTGCTGCTTCCCACTCTTACTCAGAATCACTTCAGCATTGGGGTTTTGCTGTCTTGCCCACATATTTATGGAAGTTAGGGAAAATCTTGCCACCTCCCTTTGTGAATTTTGTTACAGCACAACCAGAGCCTTTAAAGTGCTGCTTGGAAGGAATTTGTGACACTTCAGGCATTCTTAATGCAGCATTCATGGATCCTCACTCACCAAAGATGGATCTTTTTCTCCTTTTCTAAATATTACTGATGCATGAAGAGAAATTCAGTTCAGCTTTGGCTCCTGGAATTAAAAATGTCTATGTGCCTTGCGGTCTCTTGCACTAGAGGTGCTTGTACCTGTAGGCTTTCAGAGATGATTATAATTGATCCTCTACTGAAGTGGAAAAAAACACATTGAACTTATGAAGTCAATGGAAATAATCATCAGCCTCTGTGAGCACTACATTTAAGTAAGTTCTCTGAGCAGCAGGCTACAACCTGTAATGCTTTTGCTCTTGGGACATGGGATCTTTTCTTAGAAGCTATTAATACTATGAAGCACTGTCTAGTGCTTACTTTCTCACAGAAATCTTTAATTTATATTCACAACTGTACACTCTTTACCACAGTATTTTCTACTGCTACTCTCGAACAAATATTTATTCCAGTGGTTACTAGTGGACAAATAAAAGCAGAGATGATGATACAGCGGCTGCACAACAGGTGCTTTTCCTTCCCCATGACCTATGTTCCCAAAGTATTTAGTAACAAGAAACTTGTAAATCCACAGGCTCAGTCTTGCACTGGGTTTCATAGCCTCAGTCTCAAGCTGATGGCCACACCAAGTCTTCAGTCTTCTACCGGAGCTTCTGCTGAAACTCTATAGTAAGGCTCTAGGATCCTCTTCTACTGTTTTCCAAGGTGAAGCTCTTTGGTAACTCATAATGTTAGACTGCAAACAGTAGCTGGAACTAAGTCCACACTTCCTAGTAGTAAAATGTGAGGACATCTAGAACATACCATTGTATCTGCTGGCTACCTACTTGAGTCCTGCCTTGGCAGCAGTTAACAAGATGGGTGATACTAAAAATGTTTATTGGTGGAAGGTAACATACTTTGAAATACAGTATTTTTTACACAACCTATGGGAAAAGATCCAAGTGAAGTGTGGTCTACAGGTAGTGTGGCTAGCAGTGACCTGAGCTTGTACAGGGGTTCAAAACACACAGCCACTGCCTATCTGCTGCCAGTTTCCACAGTTTCTGTAGCGTGGAGCTATGAATAGCTTGAGCAGTGCACAAATGGAACTTGTACTCAGCTGCTTGGCTCATTACTGCTCCGTGGGGTGGCTGCCTGGTACTCCCTTGTGTTGGTGTGCTGAGCAATTTCCTCCACATGCTGCTGTGATGCTGTATCTCTGGAAATTCATGTCCCCACCTGCTGTTGTGCAATTGAGAGAGATGAGAACTACCAGAGTTGAAGACTGAATTTCTTTCAGGCTACTCAACTTTGGTTGTAGCCAGTCTCCGCCTGTGACTAGCAATAGATGACATCAGAAAATTAGTATACAGCCCTCTCTTGTGTGAAAGACAAGTAGGCTCTCCTACCACATCCACCCCCTTCTCAAAATCCAGAATATATTAGAAGGAACTTAGAAGAATTTAGCTTTTCTTCAGCTTCTTCAAGAAGTGATTATTGTAGTTTCATCATGTTGAGAAATGAGACTATATTAAGGCTCGTAGGGATAAAGCATTTTACTCTGAATTTTTTTACCCCTGAGAATTTGTTTGCCATAGAATATTTTTGGCCAGGAGGTGCAGGCAGAAATCAGTGTTTTGAGGCTGATTGCAGATGGTAGGCAGCTCACAGTGCAGTCACTGAAAGGGTTTTACTGGCACTTTCTCCAAAGTCAGGGGGCAGACCTGAATAGACTAGTTGTGAATTCTGATTTCACATTAATGTTACCTTGAAAACTTATCTTGCGGTTGAATTACTTTCTTGTGCTAAGTTGCTCTATTCTTTCACCCATGGCCACGTTGCCATGGCAAAGTCACTCTTGCATGCGTATGTTTTAAATACATAATCTACAAAGCACTTTGCATTCATTTGACATGGTAGGCATCTATTTTCCAAGTGATTTTCTTGTTTTAAACAAAATCTGTAAACCAAATAGACAACATGGTACCAGCAGGCCATTTCATATTTCTACAGCAGGAGCACTAAAAGCCTATGTACATGTGTTGCATATAACACATGTGAGTATTCTTTAAGCACATGCCTTTATCTGACCAGGCATCTACATAACGTGTTTGGTTTCATGCTGTTATTATGCTGTGACATAACACCTTGTGGTTTTTATAGCAAGTATAGAAAACTGAATTATAGCAGCCCTTGGTTGAAAACAAGAACAGTACAGATTTTCTTTCATAGTATCACTTCTCTAAACAAGCTATAGCATAATTTACATGTTTATTATTATATTAACAAAAATTTTCACTAGGAAACATTTTTGATTTTGTCTGTGAATATATAAGTCAAATCATATGGGTATTGCTCTGAACATGCACATTCATCCACTCAAAGTATTAGCCAGAGAGCTTTTCAATAGCAATTTTTCCAAAGCTGAAAAACAAGTTACATATTGCTTACCTCAAGCAGACTAGTTATGTTGCTTATTTATAAGGTACTCTGGAAGAACATTTTCACTCTAAGAAGAAAGATTCTGCAACCAGCAGAAAGCCGAAAGAGGGGTAGGTTGACTGCTGCAAGTTACAGTGCCATTCGGCAGTACAGATCCATGCCTTTTTCTTTCCTCTTGTTCTAGGAATTTTCATTACCAGAGAATAACAGCCTGAGTTGAACACTTAAAGAAAGAGAAAGGGCCTAGAAGTCACCAGTGGAATTGCTGTTTATAATGCAATCAACACTGGAGAAAGTAGATACAGAGGTACAGGTGCCATTCTGAATACCATTTGCTGCCAAGGAAATTGGGAGTACATCTCTTTCCTTGTTAATGGCTTCAAATACACTCCATGAGTTCTTCATTAGTAACAAGGTGCTTTGCAAATTCAACCTAATAAACTAGCAAAGCAAGGAGCAGCAGTGAACTTCCTGAGCTCACTTTTTAAGGTCTTCAGAACTCCAGATGTTGAGTGCAGCATAAGGACATGACAAGCACACAGAGCACTCTATTCTGCATCACTTTTAGCAGGTCACAGGGAGGAGCACAGGAATAAAACATGTCTTAGAAACTAGTCAAGACAAAAATCATACTACTTTAAGACATGGACAGAAAAACTAAAGGAGGAATACTGGCTAGTAACAAGTTCTGCTGGTTGTAGAGATGTACTACGACATTAAAATCTGTAGAGGCTACTGGGAGCAGGACTGGAAGTCTTCAGGGACACTGACATAAGGAATTTAGTGTCTCCAAACCTGGTATTAAGCTTTTCTTAAGAATAGGTTTATTTTTGTAATTATTTTCTGTATCTATAAATGCACTTAATTTGAGTATTGCAGGAAAGGACAGAACTTTACCTATAAATAGTTTAGAAAAGACAGACAGTGTTTTTACATATAAAAATGTTTTCTTTTCCTGTGTGAGTTTAATGGGACAGATGCCAACGCTTTTATGAATTATGAATGCAGCAGTCTTCTTTCTAAATGAAGATGTTGGAAGCGTGCCACTGGAATGAGGTGCTCATATTACATACTGCCAGCAAATTCCTGTTTCTTTAATGAAACCTAAATTACAAAAGCACTTTTCTTTTGAAAAACATTACTCTTGCCTATAATGACACTGCATAGCATATTCTCCTCTACAATATGAGGAAAAAATAATCAGGGTAGAAAGCAATCTGAATCACAGTTCTAACAGGGAAATTCATACTCTCTGCCTCTGATGTAAATAGCTGTTTGTACACCACCTACCTTCCTCCTTCAATAAAACACAATCCAGGTTTATGACTGATCAGGCATTTGTTACTATTTTTATGCATGCCTTTTCTTCCCCCTCAATGATTCTCTTTTTAGCTACTTGAAACAAAGTAATTATTTAAAACAGTTTAATCACCAGCATTTTTAATGGCAATCTTGCTTGAGGAAACATTGCTCCCTACTTAGGAGCAGGATTTTGCATTTACATATGATTCGTTTCATAAAGAGTGTAATAACATTATGTACTAGCATTGCATAAAGTTTGGGGTTTTTCACTGAGTGACCTTAAATTTCAAGAACACTTTTAGAAGGAAAAGTATTAGTCTATGACATTGGACAAATCTGGAGGTCCAATATCCCATGTTGAAAAGGTTCAAAGAAAGACAGTGAGGCTGAACTGCTTCATCTTCCCAGGTTACACAGCAGGCAATGGTGCCACAGCTGCTCTTTGCCTGTGAACAGATAAATGCAATGCAATGAACAATTCCTATTTAATCATAAGTACATAGTGACATATACTATACATACCTTCACATTTTGTGCTCACAAGCAATTTTTATCTTCTGCTAATATGTAGAAGGATTTTACAAGAGGATGCAAGATGTTCTTTGCCTCAGAACATTTTAGTTTAATCAGCAATCCTTTCTATTACTTCTCAGTCTGAACCACATCTCAGATGGTGGTATTGCAAGTTTCACAGTAGCATCTCAGATAGAAAGTACAAGTTCCCTTGAATAACAGCTCTCCCTCCATTGTTTTTATTTGCAATAACTCAGTATATGTTATGAAGAATGACAGTTCACACCATGGGCTCATTTGTAGGGATATCCTCTAGTTTCCAATTTGCATGGACTATCTTAGAGTGTAAACAACCCAACAACATAATAAAGGGTAGTCACAAGGTAAATGCATAGAGAAATAAATATTGAAACCATATTAACCCAGAAAAACATCAAAAAGGAAAAAAAATAAAAAGCAGTGGAATTAGGTTAAAAAAAAAAAAGTGGTAGGAGCTCTATGGAATTGTTTTTTTAAAACAGAGGCTCAAACACAGTCACACTCTGTAACCCACCTGGTTGTATTTTGCAAATGGGGTGCCAAATCCAGTCAACTTTAGTGTTAGGCAGACTCTGCACCTGTGAGAATTATTAGCACTCTATGACATTAACTAGAAAAACATCAGGCCATGTGAGCACACTCTGATTTTTCTGGGATGCATAATATTACTGCATTCTGTCTCCTACTCTGCATTTCTGACTTGACAGTGTGCTTGCATGATTAAGATATAAAGCCAGTAAATGTTTTAATTCAAATATTATTAGAAACTAGAGAAAGTCAGATAAAACCAGAGATTTTTTTATTGCACAAAATAAATTATATAGAAACAATGCAACAAAACAACTTGTATTGTAGGCTGCACAACAGATGTTACAACATGAATATATTTATTGCTTTGAGAAAGGAGCAATTCAGTGCTAGTAAGCAGATTAGTTGTACTTCTTGCTCATCTAGATTTTTCATAAAATTAATCCAACTGGGCTAGAGGCATCTTGCAGCATACAGATCAGGCCAAATTGTCATTTGTTATCAGCCATTATAAAGGTGCTGTAAACCTTCTTCACATTAGCATGAAACACTCAATGTAACATCACCAGTACTGAGCCATACAGGTAGTTCATTATTAGAAATATTACACACCAGATACATTTACACACAAGATTCTAAAGGCCCCTTTATGGGGTTTGCATGAGCTGTTTTTCTGAAATAAATCTTGCTTACAAATGTCGATGCAGCTTTGAATAGGCACACTTTGCTCTACATCAAGAGGCACAACCACGGGGTTTTGCCAAAAACCCCCAAGTACCAGCACTTCCCTCACCTAATTGTAAAATTGCTCCCTAGTGCTGACAGTTACAAGCGTCTCATTTTTTTTTCAGGGCCACACTCAGCTTCTAAGATTAAAAAATCCCCCCACATTCCTTTGGTAGAACTGGGTGAAATTTACAGTGCTTTTCAAAATAAAAACACAACATATTTGGTTATTCAAAAGATACAAGCCTGCAATACTGGTATTGCACTCAGATCAAATGGATTTAAGTTTTCAAACTGCTACGTCGTGGACCCTGAGATGTCAACCCTAATGAATTAATACAGAACTTAGACCTTAACAAAAATTATACAAATGGACAATGTTCATATATTAAAACACATCATATCCTTATCAATTGCAAATCTTTGTGAAGCATGCATACAAGTGAGAGAATGCCATTTCAAATGTTCATAGTCTGAGTCAAATTCACCCCCAACCTGAAAAGGAACATAAGTATTTACTCAGCTGAGTTCCTAACAGTGACTTCTACTGCTAGTGTACACACTCAGTGGTGCAAAACTTCTTTACATGTGGTAAGGTTAATATAATAAGACTAAATTTAAACAATATTAGCCACCCATGAAAGGAAATAAAGTGAAGAAGTGGGAAGTCTGGGTCATTTCAAGTCACGTTTCATGCACGTACCCAGGAGAAGTTTCCTCTGAAATAAGTATTAAACCTGACTAATCTTGAACACTTTTTCATCCAGGGGACTGTTTTTTAAATACTGTACGCAAAATTCTATCAACTTTTTATAAAGATGTTTGTAAGCACAGCAAGATTCAACTAAATAACCAAATATACCCTGAAATGTCAATTAAAACACACACATCACAAAAAATGGGTAGCATTTTTTATACCTATTATGAAGTATAAAAGTTATAAGGCAGGATGGAGCTAATATTGAAGATGAAAAACAGCACCACCAGCCTATGCTTGCAATTAGCTTTCTGCTCAGACACAAAATATATTATCATAGTCAGATACAATTGCTTAAGGTGAGAAATGCATTTAGCCCAGCTGTACTAACTATACAGCTTCACACAGAATAAACATTCCATAAATCAACAGAAAATGCAATTGAGCACAAAAAATAAAAATATGTAAGTGATTCTCTAAGCAGCATTTTCTTTTTTTTTTCTCAAAACATTAACATAGATAGATATTGGACTGATTAAATATCTACAAGTGCTTTTCCTTTACAAAAATACATATATTCTTAATAGTAGGATAGACTGTCATTAACAATGACCTGTGTTTTTTTCACTTCAATTTGAATGATTTATAAGCTAAATTTTACAACCACAAAAAGGTTTATTTGTAATATGATGTTATCACTTTTGACAAAAAGCTTAAAACATTTTATATTTTAAAACAAATTAGCAACATAAGATCACAATATGTTCTACGAGCTCCTAAGTACTGTGAGGGCAGCTTTATTAAAAACTGGTAACTACTGATCAAATGCAAGGAAGCATTAGAACATTATTACTGCTCACCATAGGCTCCTTTCTTATCATAACTTGGATCACAGCTTATATAAGGACACTTAGGCCCCCACCCACAAAAAATCCATTGAGAGTAACTCTATATCATCTATTCAGTAGCCTGGAACATCCAACAATTCAGGCTTTGCATTAATTTAAAAAAATGCAAAATATTTTTATTCTGATAGTTAAGTCTGCAATAAGGGAAAAAATGATGCATTGCTTCATGTTTATGCTAAGAAGCTTATATTTGAGAAAAAAATACCATCAGTAAGTATGTAGAATGAAATCTTTCAGCCAGCTAAATAAATTGACCTATTACTTTCCAGTTTAGTTAATCACTATCCTGGAAAAGGAAATCAAGATATTTGGATTTCTCTATTCTCTCTGTTTTATACCGCACAAGTAAACTAATGACTTCTTGCTAATCAATGGTCTCACGTCAAAGACAGCAATGCCATTTGCTAAAAAAATAGCTATAAAAATCTGTAAAACATACTTAATATCTTCACATTATCCTCCAAGTCTGTCCTTTCGACCCTCCAAAATATCACTGAACTACAACTAGAAACCCCAAAAGTAGCTTGGTGACTATTTTGTGCTTTGGAAGGTTTACAGGATTGACAGCACGCTGAAGTTTTTGTTAGTTCACAGGCCAGGTATAGCAGACACATCAGTAATGCAAGCCTTTGTGCTTTTCTTCTGGAACGGGATAGGACTCAAAGAGCTACTCTGTCTATTAACTCAATCTTTATGCTATTCCTGTTTTTTTTTCCTTTTGTTTTGTTTTGGAAACTGCTAGGTGTGCCTAACCCTTCAGCTTGGTGACACAGACAACAACTACCACCAGTTCAGTTCTGCTTGATTCATTCCCTACCACCAGTTCAGTTCTGCTTGATTCATTCCAGGTGTACCTCTTGACCTCTGCACTCCGGAGAAGTGTCAATGTCATATTCCAAATCAGTTTCTGGGTGGCCTTACCTTTGGTATTAAATAGGTCCCTTCAAACTATTAGGCAATCAGATTATCCATAAAAATAGTTTATTTTAAAAAACCCTGTTTTTTATGAGCAAACTAAATATTTGACAACAAAGACTAATTTTAAAGTGATTAGTATGTGATATTTTTCAATAAAAAGGGAGCATGTTTAATTTTACTGCATCAAAATTCAGGAGACAACAGGAACATCTACCACATTCAATACTAAACTGAATTTTAGGAGTAGACCATCATAAAACATGTGCCTTGCACTTTGATAATAAACATCTTCATTACAACTTCATTTGTAATAAAACCCTCAGTATATTAAGTAGCAGCAAAATGTTTTACTGTTGCAGTGATTTTGCTTATTGTGTAGCAACCTTCTCTCAGCTCTTACTTTGCTTTCCACTCCCTATCATGAGGAAAAAGGAAAATGCACAGTAGCTAATGCTGTTCACCTCACCCTGTCAACTGTCAGCCACGTTAGAAGCATTTCCTAAAAATACACATAAAAGTTACTTCAAAGAAAAGTATGCCTGATGGTTCAGGTAAACAAGCAAAGTCAAACCAATGCCCCTCTTTGGTTAAAATTAATGTAATGGCAAAAACTTCCACTTGGAGACATCTTTCATTCCATAACTTCTCCTCCATCCTGAGCTTACAGAACTTGATCTCCTTCTGCAAGTACAAAAGATATCCTGGACATTTCTACCCATCTACAGAGCTCCTCCCTTACACTGCCACACTCCAGAACCATAAAGTCCTAAATTGCTTACTGGGGAATGAAACTACATCCTTACTCAACTGTAGTAGCAAGCTACCTGAATTCAGAAGATTTATGGCACGTGCTTTGGATAGAACAATCTTCGGGAATTTGTTAATTAATCAATTTCTTATTCTGGAATCTAATGTTTTAATCTGATCTACAGACAGTGTAGACAGTAGTTAAAAAAGAAAATCAATAGGTAGGCCTGCTTATGAAGAAAAAAATACATTAACATTACAATATCATCTGTTGGAGGACATTCCTACAATGGATGTTTCATCTGAGGTCTGAAGGTCAGACAATCCCCGTGTGACAAAATTAGCAGAAAATGTGCTCTTGGGAGCTTTTCACATTTCCTTTAGGCTGAATCAATTCCTTCATGTCTTGGAATTCCTCCTGCTGCACATTCCAATAGACTCCAATCCTTACTCAAACAAGCATCTTTAGCTTAACCCCTTATGAAGTATGGCCTTGTTAAAATGGCTAAAAAGGAATCAAAATGCAGAACTGTGAAAACTGCTGAAATCGATGAGAGTTGCCTGATGAATGAAATCTGTGAGCTGCCACCAGATGTGCAATTTCACCTTTATAATTCCTTGATGTTTTTACTTGTTGAGTATGAAAATGGGCAGGGTATGGGAAAAGGAAAAATATGTGTAACAACCTAGAACTGATTACAGGACAGAAGGTGCCTGCTTAGACATTTTAACTGAGAGAAATAATAAGATAACAAAGCACGAAGTAAAATGAGAGGGGAATATGCTGCATGACATATGCATTTTTGTAGGAAGCAAAGAAATGCCTTCAACCTGCCAGATTAAGTGAAGAAACTGGAATAAATTCTTGAATATGCAAGTAAGTCTTAATGCCTTTGCACTTTTCCAAGATGAGTTTGACCAGTGCATGTAATTGACCAGTATTTTATGTAGCGCCTCTATACACAAGACTCAATCTGTTTGAGACTTAAGATTGTCTTTGAACACCTATCTGTTCTCTCCTGTTTCTGCCAAAGTATCTGTCTGAGCTGGATGCTATTCCTTTTGTTTCAAGTCCTCTCAAGAATGGTTGTTTCTGGGGTGTGAATGTCTCTTCTTGTCTTCAGTTACATGAAAATGTAAAAAAATCCACAAACAATACAGCTCAGTGATTGGTTCAATTAAAGGACTAGACCCTGGCCTATTTTGTTATTTTAAAAAGCAGCAGAGAAGGAAAAACAGTTTACCTCTCTCCCAAAGTCATGTTTAATAGTTATAACATGGGAGAGATGAGATGAAACTCTGGACCATTACTTTGTCTGCAGCAGAGAATAAGAGCCTAGCTTAAATCTAAACAGAATGAGATCAGTTTCTTTTCTCCTGCAGATACACTAGAAATGTTTTTCGTAACAGAAAAGTCAACTCAAATTGCAGGAACCTATGGATAAAAACAGACCAATATCCAGAAATCAAGGGTCCCTTATGCAGAAAATGGAGTATTTTCAATATCAAACTAATCATTTTCATATAATTTCTACTGAGATAGGGTTTAATTTAAATTATCTAAAAGGATACGTTTTGTTTTATGCCTATTTCCGCTGAAAGCTTCTCAATATATCATGTTTATGAAATAGTCTTGCTGAAAATATTAAGACCATAGATAAAATAGAGAAGCAAATATTACCCTGTCAAATGCAAATAATGGACTGAAAAGGTGTTCTGTATTAATAATCAGGCACTTTGCTTTGTATAACATTTTCATTAAAGTCAAAATAATATTTTTATAATTTTTTTTTTGCAAAATAACTGCAAGCTAGCTGAGTATGCACAATATACTTATAGCATTGCATACTCCTAGGATCCAAATCCCAGAAGCTTTCATGTGAACAGTACCTACTATAGTGATGAGTCACTTGAGTTGTTGTTTTAATTTTATTTGGTATTTCATAGAGAAAGTTTATAGAACTAGGCCCTTAGCTACCAGCAGTGTAGTAATGCATGATGCAAGATACAGTTCTTGACTAATCATCTTATTCTATATTGTTTGAGATGCTACAGGATCTTTGTAAATTCTAGCTCACAGCTTGTTACTAGATAAATGCAGAAATCAGTTATGCTGAACAAAAAGTTGCTTAGGACTTTCATTAATGAGTTTTTCACTTTTAGGGGAAAAAAAAAATGAGGACCAAATGTGCTAAGTAAGAGACAGCAAGGTTAGATAGTAGTGTGGAATTTTTTAGGTCTTATCCCTCTGCAGCTACATGCTGCTGATATGGAAAGCCATAGAAATACAGTGGCAGCAACACTTATTTTATATTCCTATGCTTTACAAGCATGCAGTGGTGACACTTTGTCATGGAATGCTCAGGAAGTGTGACTCTATCCAGGCATCTGCTCTAGGATGGCATATGGTGCAGTCTGAAGGGAATGCTTAGGTACTCATTTCACTTTATCCCATCTTTGGCACACAGGAATCTGTACATGCATTCTCATATTCCTATGGTGCTCAAATACTCTTAATTGGCACAAATGAATAAAATATGCATATCTGTGGACACATGGCACATACGTACTATATGGGAGAGAGATTTCCTCTAAAGAAGGCAATGTCTGTGCTATACAAGCTGCCCAGTTATGCATTTCACTGGCACTTCACTGTTACAAAAACTATTAAACTGTAGCAGCACTGAGGCACTGTGCCATCAAATCAGAAATGCACAAAGTGTAGGTGGATAGCTCATATGCATTTAATGCCACCATTCTTAGCTGGGAACATCGATTCAGAGCTGTCAGTATTTTCCATGCGTAAAATGAAGATTTGCCTTCTGTAATCCAGTTTTAACTTGCACCAAGAAAATACCATGAGTTAAACCAATGTCCAATTCTGATAGAGAGAATGCATGGTTCTCTGAATTATGAATACAGAAAGTTATCAAACAGTCAAAGAAAGCTTCTATTAGTTGCCATTCCAAGGCCAGTACAAAATAGTGCAATTATGGGGGTCCTGTTATGTGGATGGATTAAAAATTATGTGTTCCTGTCTTTTTAAAACAAATCTGTTAAAATTTGTCAAAATAGCAAGTGCAATTGCTGAGAAAAAAATTGTGCCCTGAACCAAGCAGAAATTATGCTTAAGCATCCTACCATTAGCTTTGTGATAAACTGAAACAGGTGTTTTATGTCAAGCAAATCTACAGTGAAAATTCTGGTATAAAACCACATGAAATATATAAAAACTGTAAAGTGTCATTTGTATGTGCATGTAAATATTTACAAATAATATCCTATTTCTACCATACAAAACAACTGTATATACTAAAGAGAAGAATGATTTGCAGTCAAAATGCATGCTCTGCTCTTCCAAGCTGCTCCATGAGGACCTCTATATACACAAAGAATCTGTTTTTCCTTAGAGACTCTGCAGAGAAGGGCCCTCCCAACGTGGAAAATCTTTGTGTCAGGTAGCACATCATAGACTGGGTGGGCAAAAAGATGACTGTTCCCTGCAGCCAGCACGTGCACCCCTTCTCATCTGTGGGTGGGCAAACCAGTGCCTGTATGGGCCAGCACACCGTGCCTGCAGAAAGGGGCACCAGCTTCCTAAACATTTTGCTTCCCTGGTTCCACTGGCACCTGCACAATATGTGCAACTTTGACCTGCAATGGCAGGTTTCCTAAACAGACTGCTACCGACAGCATCTTTGTTTCTGCATGTCATATGGGCTTTGCGTGCAATGGGAGACATCAACCCAACTATGCCTGATTCCTCAAGTCATCAATGTTCAAACTCCTAACACCATTCAAGGGGCCAGATTTAATCCACAACATGCTTATTTCTCCTACAGAACATATCAATGTGCATGAACATACAATTACAAAGGAGCTACAGCCTTGCATCCATCTTTTATACTTGATCCCAAGAAAGAATTTTCACTTTGTCTACCTAAGAATGACCAGCACATTCTACAGTAGCTTCTGAAAAGTTGATTTGGTTCCTTTTTGCTGTACGCAAAAGGCATAAAGACAGTAAATACAACACTAGCAGGCATGTAATAAGGAGAAATTATGTAAAGTTACTGAACTATAAGTATCTCCAGAGAATTTGAAGAGAAAAACTCAACTGACCTTTAAGCAGAGTAAAGATAACGGAAGACTACAGAAAACATACACATTGCTATGCTCCCTGCAGCATTACCAGAAACCCAAATAAAAATTCCATACTAGAACCGTTACATTTGCAATACTTAAGGCAACAATCACTTTTTATCCAGCACTACCAGGTCTTAGGAAAAAAGATGACCTGAACAATCATACTGGTCAGACTGCTTATCTTCAGTATTGCATTACCTCTAATTTTATGGGGAAAGTTTCATGATGTGACTTTAACTGATGAAATGCCTGTAATGAGTTCTAAAGTCCAGATAGTTGCAAGAGATACGATATGTAATTAAAGCTATATATTATTTTTGTCTTAGCATATTATATACCTCCATCCAATCTTAAAAGGAAATGCTTAGTATGAAAGGCAACAATTATGTCAGATTTTGCCTTGGTTGTAGTTTTGTAATGAAATTTATTTGTTCCATAGACATTTATATTATTTTAGCTTCATTTTTATTGAAGCTTAATTAGTAGAAATGTAATCTGACCAGAAGCCATTTTCCAAAAATAGGTAGTATCCCAAATTCCAATCTTCAGGGAAACCATAGAAAAGTGCAATCTCAAAGGCTGCAATCCTTTTAAGCAATATTAGCAGAATCTATTTAGAAGATTTAAAATTACTATTTGGAATTATCATGTTCTACATCTCTTGTTAAGTGTAATTAATCTTCATTCACTGCAAAAGGACTGTTGCACACTCATGAGTGAGCTATACCTGGACCCATGAGAACCTTATCAAGAAAAAGATAGTGGTCCAATCACCACTTTTCTAAATATATTTTCTATACAAAATATTATCAAGGTATAATCCTTAGTTATTTGTACAGTACTCTATGATTTAAACAACAATATTCAGTAAAATAGTGTGTGAAACTGCAACGCCACATGGAATGAGCACTCTGCCATTTTGCTAATGTAATCAGTATTAAGACCAGAAAAATTTTCTAACACGCAAGCAAAAATATTCCATAGTTTTTGAATCTTGACTGTACTACATGTCATGATTTTGGCTATGATTTGCAGCACACCTTTAAGATACACAAATATCTTATGCACATTTCAGTAGCAGAATGGCACTTGGCTTGCTCTAATAGAAACAACAGAGATGCAACTGACAATTTTAAGAAAGACAATGTCCTTATTTGCATGCTGAAAATCTGGCTGTGTCCCCCCAATCCAGGCACATCCATTCATTGTGCAATCTGTCGATGGGTAAACAAATAGTGCAGGATTCATCTCAGTGGGATCTGGCCCTTTGGTCTAACCGAAGTCAATTCTAGGTCGATACTGAAGTACCATTGGGTAAGACTGAAAACAAAAGCAAGGGGAAAACAACAACAAAAACAGACAAAGCATGAAGACATAATTCATAAACAATAAAAACAAAATGCAATTAAAGACTGCCTTAAGAATAGCCAGAGCTTATCCCTAAGACACAAGTATATGACAGTTTTATTTATATGGAATAATTCCATACATTTCAATGGTTAAATCCACACCTGTACTGCAAATCTATTAGCTATCTGTCATTGATACAAAATTTTTCTGTCTGCTTTCATGTACTTCAATATTTATGTTTTATTACATATATATACTTGGAGTGCTCAAACAACTCATTTCTGTGTTGCTGTGCTTGATAAAAATCAATATCGAAATTTTATACTTTCTAAACCAAAGTATATTTACAGGTGATGTACGTTGTCTGAATTTTATATATATGGAGGTTCCATAGTTATACTATTAAAAAAAATAAAGAAAAGAAGAGGTCAAATTGCTGTCAGCTGATTTTGTGAGAGATGAGGGCAAACCTTTCCCCCAAATCCAAACTCCTTAATCTCAGATCTAGTGATACATTTTTATTAGTTTCTACTGAAGGAGGAAAAAATAAAATAAAATAAAATAAAATGGGAAGCAAATCAGCTATTTCCTGCACTTCTTGGATTCCTGAACTGGACAAAGATATCATGAAATGGAAGGCAAGAGAGGGTGGGTTTCCCAAAAGGGCCATAGAATACCTGAGCACTTGCTGCTTCAAGTGTTGTTTTACTAAATGCCTTAATTTTTCAGCCTGACAGCCTTTCCTTTAAGCATGAAGTTTTCTTCTTCATTAGGGTACTAGATGTTTTCTATAGTATAAAACCCTGGAAAATCTCATTGTCTCAGCAGTTGTATGGGCTTAAATACCTCTCTGCTACAGAACAAAGGAACAAAGCTAATTTAAGGGGGTTTTTAATTGCGAATTTTGAAATATAGAGAATTATTACAGAAGCTATCAATAAAACCAGAAATATTTTATTGCACCTTTCAAATGTAATGGAGACAAAAAACCGAAGATGTAGCTGCAAAGACCTATATGGGTTAATAGATTTGCATGCCATGCTAGTGAAATGATCACGAGAACTAAATGTGATCACAATTGGCAGGGATTTACAAACTGGAGTGCAGAGAAATCACAAGATAAACCCAGAGGTATTAAGAGTATCAGGAGCATTTAGGAGAGAAGACAGCACCATGTGCAGTCTGCACATGCAATTGAAAAACTTGTATCTGTAGTACCATAAATTACTTGGTCTTTGATTATTTTTCTATTGGCACAGGATATGACTACCATATTATTTAAATGCTATTTCACATGCTTTACACTTTGATTATATAAATTGTCTCTAAAAGTATACAAATCTAATTGGAAGTGCACACGGGCAGAGACAGAGCAGTCACCTCACTGAAATTGCCAAGTAAACAAGTGAGGTTCAGTGTTTTTGCAAACAAAATTACAAAACTGTACAAATAAAATACACTATGCTGGAACAATTCTAATCATTGAAGCAGGCATGAGTGCAGTAGGTTGCTCCCATCAGTAGTGGGGAGTGACCATCTATACTAGTTTTAACTTTTTACTCATGCAAAGATATTATTTCAAACTTGCAAAGTAACTTTTAGAAACCAGTTCAAATAAAAATTGCCAATGAGGAAACTGAAATATTGTTTCAAATAGGTATAAACCAGACTGGTCAATGAAACTTAGAAATGAGCTTCAGTTTGCAGGTTCTGGAGGTTTTGCTTTGTTATATATTCGAGATTAAGGCATTATTCCATTTCTAATTTTAAAATATGTGCAAGAAATACAGTTTAGAAAAATCTAACATTTCATTACTTCATTAAAAAGGACATATGAATTCCCATAAAGAGATGAAACCAACATTGTCTTTTTTGATTCACACTCTTCAGTTTTGATCCCTTTGCCCAATGCTGCTTAGTTAGAAGGGTGAGATAGGAAGAGGCAGAAAATCCTTTGAGACCGATATGGATATCAGCCCACAGAATGGCTTCTTTCAGACTAAAAAAAACCAACCCCTAAACCTTTTGAATGGACTGTATTTATTCACTCAATATTCATTCAAAAAGCTTGCACTGCAGGAATGAAAATGCTTGGGCCTTGCTCACAGAGTTTTAGCACTTTGTAGTGAGGAATTATAAAAACTCCACAAGTTGAATCACAATTGAAGTGCTGACAAGACCTTTATGACTGTAATATGTACAGTCGTGAGTGCCTCTTACCTGATAAAAAGTGCCATCCTGTGAGCAGACTTGCGAAGATGAGCAGTTCTGACACCGAAACTGCGAAGGAGATGATTTTCTGATCAGATAAGAGGCATCCACAGCTGGACATACACATTTACCATTTATTGAATTTCTTTTTTATTTTTTTTTTTAATTTTCAAATGTAAAGCTCACAATTAACTTACTTACTTTAAAACAGGAAAGACTTCTCTAATGAATACTTGGACATTTTCCCTTTACTCGTCTACCTCATGTAAGGTCCACAGGTATGCCAGTAAAAACTCATGGCCAGTAGTACCAAAGACATATATAATGGACTTACTTGATCTTCATTCAGAAGAAGAGATTGTTAATTAATTAGCACTGCAATTTCATTAAGGAAAACAAAACCATAGAAGTCTATATATTACTGGATTTATCACCAGCACAGTGTCATTTTTACAGGTTTTAATAATCTCTGACTTCAGGGAAGCAATTTGAAACTACATAAAAGATGAACACATAACTGACTATACTGTGTGTATGTAAACATAACTTACAAACTTAATCAAGAGTTGTCAACTCATATTCACTTAACATTAAAAGCTATAGTTCTGAGATCTTTGAAAAAATTTCACCAGTACCAGTGTCTTTTTTGTCAAGATGATAGCTATTGTTGCTCCCAATACATCTGCCAAAAGTCCATTTGTAGGCAGGTGCTGCAGTATGAAATGTTTATCACTAAAGTTGTTGCCTCAACACTGCCTAATAGTACAACCAATGCTAACAAAAATACAAGATGGCAAGCCAAACAAACACCCACTGGTTTCAAGGCAGTATTGGAAAAAATAGTACTTAAAGCTCCCTTAATTCATGTAATATTGAGGTTTCAGGAATCATCAAATTTCAGTGCAATATTACTTTTCAATTTAACAAATATCAGCTTATATACATTAACTTCCCGAATTCCTATCAAAATCTATCCTTCCTCCTGCCACTCCAGATTAGGGTAAAACTGTGAGAAACTTGTGAATTGTTAATGCCACAGTGTGTTTAATTCTCTGTCTGTGCCCAAATGCTTTTTATTCTGAGCACTAGGATGCTTAAAACAAAAAAAGAATACAGAAAGTTTGGACTTTTCTACAAATGAGCACACTAAGGTATGTCAAATGTTTAACCTGAGCTGCACTCCACCTTAGCCTCCACTAGTAACAATGGACAACAAACCTGAATATACTATAAGGCCATAAAGAGTGAAGAACAATCAGCAGCTACAAACAAACAAATGTATACAATAAAAGGAAGGGCATATGACTTCTAACAAAAAAATTAAATATGCAAGGCAATATAAGGGCTACTACATCAAACTCAGAATCAGACCTGAAAAAAAAATGTCTGTTAAAAAGTTAAATATTGCAATTCTAAAATATGCACATGCAGCAAGGAAACCCCATTTGGCTGTTATCTGGATGTTACTGTTATAAAGCACACCTAAAAAAAGATTTGTCTAGTATTAACAGAAAAAAAAAAATAGATCTCACCAGTAACTTTCCTGTGTCACTTTCAGTTTACTGACTGAATAAAACAGGTTCTTACAGAAGAACTGCTGGATCCAGATTCCACAACTATTTTAACTCAAAAGGTCACCAAAAGCACATTTGCAGAAAAAGAGTAAGTGCTTGTGTTTTCAGATATTTGACTTAAGACTCAGAGCAGAACCTGCATGTCAACATCGTACATCTGCTATTTTGGAGTTTCAGAATCTACATAATGTATGTGCTGCAGGGTTTCACATGAGAAATCCAGAAAACATGCTAAGGACATTTTTAAATATGGGTTTTTTGAAGGGTCATAGAATATACTTTGGACCAAGCTCTGAAAGCATGTATACCATCTATAGTAAATATACCAAAACAGCATTTATTTATAATGTAACAGTATTTACGTTTTCGCCTCTTAGTCTCCATCTTGTCATATAGATGAATTCCATAGTATGATCCTTCCCCATGATTTCTCCGTTGCATAGTACATCCAGCTTAAAATACAACAGAACAAACAGTAAGACAAAGGGATGCAGAATTTTGATGTCTAAATGAACTCCTAAGTGAATCCTATCATTATACAACATTATACAACAAATCCATCAGACGAGTATATCAAACCTGGACGAATAAAAAAGTTGAAAATATGCTACTTTGTACACTACTATTCTATTTTTTTTTTCACTTTTGTGTTTTCATCTGAAGTGTGAACAGAAGGAAGTCTGCTAACGAGGTAGGAAATCACTAGTAGACAAACATTCCCTATATTTAGCCATACTACACAGTATCTGTTTGAAGAGAAACCCTTGTGCTGTATTTTGAAGGCCACCTTACTATGCCAGTGGCTCTTTCAAACCCAAACATAGAAATCAGAAATACTGTAATTGTAATTTTAAAAAATTAGTTTAAAAATAACTATAAATTACAAGAAAAAAAATGCATTTCCAAGTACACAAACATTCACTAACTGAAAGCATAAGACAGAGAAAAATAATGATCTTATTATGAGAAATGACTAGTTTAAACTACATTATAGCATCTTACTGCTACGCATCACTGAAAGTGTTTGACAATATTTTGATTACTAGAGCTATAATGTTTTTCTGGGGTTTAGACAAAAAATGAATCAAAATTTTGAAGTAAGCAGGTTCTTTGTAACACAAGCCATTAAGGTGCCAGAGAGATTACATTAACAAAGCCAAAATGACACCAAAAAGGCTCATCAGCACGTCATGACACTGTGACAAACTCCTGGGTGTATGTACCTAACCTATATCAGCCATATCCCTCACCAAAGCAGGGAGGCTGCAGTTCATGGAGTTATTGGCTCCTATAAGAGAACTGGTTGAAGAAATAGTCAGTGCTTCAGTCTTAATTCCTGTATCCTTGGAAAGAGGGGAAGCAGGTTTAAACACTACTAAATTTCATAGAGATGTATTATGTTTCAGGGAAATAGAAATAAAAGCATCTTTCTTTCAAATGTACCTCATAAGAACTTGGAAGTTTTAGTTTTAAGCTGAGAAACTTTTTGATAGTTCCCACGGTCACTCGCGTAGAACAGCGGATAAATTTCTTCATTAAACCCTAAAGCAAAAGCAACAAATCAGAAAAACTGTATTAGAAATTCTGGAAAAGGGGATTTCTAGAGACTTCCTTCTAGACGCAATATCATTAGGTAATCCTTTTCAGGAAGAGAAACCAAATATCCCTAATTCTTAAAACAGCAGTTGGCAGGTATTGCTCTACACATTTTGTAGATGGAGGTGACCTGCCCAAGGCCAAAGACAGTACATCTGTGTCAGAATCAGGTTTCCAGTTCAGAAGATCTGGATCCCAGTCACTGAGTGCATAACGTATTTGAAAAGCAGATTCATGCTGGCATGTTAAGACAGTAATCCTGAAAGTATGAGGCAGCTCACCTACAGCTAGCTTTATAAATACCTCTGTGGTATGCTGTAATCTGTTGTGTAATGCAGTTATATACCATCAGGGCTGTAGACTACAAAACTATAATCCATACACAAAAAAAATTCCACTGACATGGATGGGTTTCTGTATGGAATTGTATGTTACAAAATTCCAAGATGCATCGAAATGCCTCAAACAGAAGGACTAAGTATGGAAGTGGGGACAGCCCAACACAATAAGGTCTATTGTTAACAGTTATAAAATGATTTGGTTCCTATATGACGTTATTCCGTCATCAATAACAACAGCACAGACTGTTTACTACTCACTTTGACTACATTATCTCCTGACTGCCCGTTGTTGCGTAAACAGTCAAGGCAGATAGCAATCTGTGGGTCACTCCTGTGATAGTCTTTATCTTCTTCATTTTCATCACACTCCTCATCTACTTTGGGTTTATCAGCTTTTGGACTTTCATCTGTAAAATATGAAGATCATATTATTTAAGTGTAATTAAAAATCACAAAATCACATATTTAAGGAAATAGAACATTTTCAAGAGCTTTTTTTTCCTTCAAATTATATGATTTTAATTCACGCCATTCCTAAATTGGCCAATTTAAAAATCTCTGAAAAGAAATTTTTACTACTGAAATTTTAATGCAATATGCAAACAGAATTGCATGGAACAGAAAATAATTAGCCTCATGGACTATAATGGTTATGGCTGTCTGCTTCTGACGTGTCCAGTAATTAAAACCCTGGGTTTGTGCAGGCATCAGGAACACTCAAACACATAAACTTAGTCTATGGTGTGGCAGTTCACTGACAAAAAAAATAATGTTTTAAAATAAACAGTGGAATAACACTTGTGTATCAAAGTAACATGGGTAATCAATTCATATTAACTGTCTGCTACAATAATCCAGTGGAAGCAAATTCCTGAAAAGTTATCACAAAATAAACTAAGGGAAGATAAAGCTTAGCTTTCATCCACTTTTGATCCATCTAAATAATGTCATTGTAAGAAATCCACATGTTTCTCTCCAGAAGGATTTTACAACTAAATAGCCATGTATTTACTTATTCCCCTTTAAAAAAAAAAAAAAAAAAAAAATGAGAAAAGGTCCCTATATAATTATAATTTAGCAAAGCACATATATCCTACAAAATCCCATTTTTCATATTATCTATCTCTTTTTAGTGATGATATTAACATATTCTATTGACTCCTGGTTTAAAATTCTACCTCATCAGAAAAGGTACCATCTTCTACAGTTTTCAAAGGTTTAGCAAAGCTGAACACTCGAAAGCTGAGACCAGCAAGTACATCTAGGTAAGGCTAGACAATGTATGTAAATAATAACCATAAAATGGAGTAATTTTTACAGATTTGGAATACAGTATACAATAATGCTGTTTTAAACATTTGGGGTTTTTTCTGTATTCCAAACTTATTTACTTTGTCTTAAAACAAAGGCTGCTCTCTGTTGGAATAAAATATTACCACAATTAACTTGAATAAGCTCCTTTTGCATCTTTTTGAAAAACTTTCAGATCAAATTCTGCTGCTTTCTGGCACTTATCAAACTTCAAAAGTAATTTAGAAGAGTTCAGATGAGAAAATAGAAAGCAAATGTTAATAAATACCAAGCCACAACTAAGTTTCTTGACACAGTAATTAGTTCCCTTGTTTATGGCAGAAAATAGTTTAAATGCTCGTAATTTGTCTTAATGAGTTGTCATGACTTATAAATGGTTTGTAGAGACAAATTTCCATAGCCCAAGGATACAATCACTAATGGAGCTGAATACAGACATAGCTACTAAAAAATATATTTTGAGAGTTAGAGCCTTTCTCTTCTTCACAAAACAAGCTCTCACTACACTGAGTAACTCATCTCCATTAGGTTTACCATTAAAATATGGGAGGAAGGTAAGAACCAGAATAATAAGCTGATTAAAAGAAAGTCACATTCTACAAATTTGCAAATGATGTGTTAATTCTCTCTATGTATATAGCAGAAAATAATTTCCTAAACAGTCAAGAAATGTCTATATCTCATATATTTTCTAAGTATTTTTTAAACTGAACAGGTATACACTACATAGTATGTTGTAGTAAACATAGTATGTATAAGTGTTCTTCACTTACATACATAGTTCTTCATTTAATTATGTAACAGAGAAAATAATCTGGTCCCTTACAATGGATGCCAAATGCAAATCATCAAAACTAGTGAGAAGAAAATGAAATGTTATGAAGTTGAAAAGAAGATCTTATAAACAATTGACTGCAGAGTAGTATTACAAGATGTTTACTTGACAGTTGTCCTTTACTAAAAATAGCTATTTCTTTAACTTAGCAGAGCCTTTCAAAAGTTCTTAAAAATCAAATCAAATAGGCTGTACTATCAAAAACTTGATGTCAAATTAAAGGGGCATAAAACCAGCTGGATGTAGTCCTCAGCACCTCAATACTGAGCTTTCAAACTTCATGGGTTAACTACAAAAAAAAACCACCAAAAAGCATTTTGGAAGCTATATAAAACAATTGTTTAGCATGTGTGGAAAACTGTTTTACTACTTGTCATAACTAATTCTTGACAACCTCCTACTTAACAGATGGTCACATTCAGTAACAGAAACTAATCTGTAAAAATTTTGTAAAAATAATCTGTATTTTGCAGTATTAAGAAAATTAAGAATTCTACTGGAAAATCATGAGTGTTGCAAGTGAGAGCATAGGGAAATGCAAAGAAGAAAATGGTGAAACAGCTAGTGTTTGTAAAACAACTGGTTAATAGATAAGCAGCAGTACATGAAGGCCCATACAACATCTACACAGATTTGCTGCGAGTTTCTGTAGTACTCTGAATTCAGTAAGTAAAATGTACTCGTGTAAGTGAACAAACAGGTCTTAATGAACAATGTTACCTAACACCCAGATGAGAGAGAAAAAAAATCATCACCTTGTCCATTTTCTTGAGGTTTGTTTTTCTTCCAAAATTCGATCTCTCGCTGCAGTTCCTCTAGTTAATATGAAAGAACATTAATGTGAACTTTTAAATCAATAATACAGTTATATAATGAGAAATAGCCATATTCCCTCCATCAACCCAAACAGCTACCCAAAACCAAGTGAGAAACTTACGTTCTCGAAGTCCAGGCACCAACTTAAATATAATTTCCTCTAAGGTGTTATCCAGCCTTTCAGAGGGAAAAAATATATTTCACATTAAATGGAAACTAACATTTTAAATATTTTTAATGTTTAAAAAACCAAAAACTTTTGAATAATGAGTTCCATTTTTCTGATAAATAATAAATCCTGTCAAAGCCAACTGATTTTAGCCTGAGACGGAACATGCATTAAAACTTATTTCAACCACCTCTTGAATGGATTTATTTTAGAAATAACCAAGGAATTTATTTTTTAATGCATAAGGACAAGAATGAAACAAAAGAGAAAAAATATTACACTCAAATTTTTATTGTATGAATTTGTGTTACATGCAAACAATTGTGTTACTAGAAGGAACAGACTGGAAAAGTAGTGACCAAATTTAATGTCCAGCTCATGAGTAGTAAGCATGAAAATTATAAACTCCATTATCATATGAAGTGTTCAAGTGCTTTGGTAATAAGCCTGCTACAAAAAACTGAACAAACTATTCCCTACTCACTACACCACAGAGAAACTGATTTTGGCAAGATAAAGAAGACCACAGAGCATCCATGCTGCTCTTACTTGACAGTTCTCAGTACCCAGCATAATTAATTAGAACTATTTAAATCTGCCCTAAGTTTTTATATCAGAAGACAGTACACAGCAGAAACATGCCCTCTGATACACGTAGATTAGTGCCAAAACTAGATATTACAGTCCCTTTGTTTGCCAACTGTGACAAAGTAGGAATAAGACTGAATGTTTTTATTGCTGAGGAATGCCTACAATTCATTTTAATTGTCAACAATTTTCTTCTTATAATACATACACGAGTATTCAAAGTTCCATTCTTTACAGAATTGGTACTTGTAATTCAAATTTTACAATTAGAACTTTTACCCAAACATCGTGTTCTGAGACTTGTTCTCTGTGGCACTCATCAATGGATACAACCATACCATAGGAGTATTCGTGTCTAAGCTACAACCGCAATCCAGTTTTTAATTGCTTCTTATAGGAACAAAAAAACCCCCAAACAAACAGCAAGTGAAATATACCTTCCCTAAAACAATGCAGCATAGAGAGCACTTTCTCACAGATAAGAAGGAAACAAAAATAATGAGATGCATGAGTGCTTAAGTTCTGAGAGATGACCACATAAGTCTACATTTCCAAATGGTGTACTCTCTGGCCTCCTCTGTCACTGTCTCATGTAACAAAAGTCACTAGTAATACCAAAGTAGCAAAAAGCCCCCAGCATACTTTGCTAATTTACAATGCTAGCAGCAAGAACCTGCTTCCTACTCCAGTTACTGACTTTATTTTATTTCAAAAAATGAAACAAAAAAAGCTGCTGTGTCATTACAGAGATACTAATCAATACTTTTAAGAAGGGCAGAAAAAAAATCCTTATCTGATCTTTAGGTGCATGAAAACAAAAACTGTAGAGAAAAAATTAAATTATAAAAGATCCTCAATTTCACATGCATCTTACAATGTTCCTATTATCCACACCTATGAGCAGTCTAAAATAAAGACTTATATTTCTGTGACTTACAGCAAACCCATTCCAAAGCAAAACTACTTGAAAAAGTTGGTCTCAGTCATTTAATATACTTCCTGCTAATGCTGTAAAAAGAACATTGATATTTTAGACACAACTCTTTCCACCCCAAACAATAAGGTACAGAAAGAACAACCAAGCACTTGTGTCAGCTTTCTGTAGTTTCTTTTTTCACCTCTTCTATAATATTGAATGAGTCATAAGATCAATACTCTCTTGATAATTGGTAATTATCAGCAAACTTGTACCAAACTAAGGCTATCATTCAGGAAAACTTTCATGCACAGAAGCACGTTACCAAGAGAAAAAGAAGCCTGCCTGCATGGTATAACCAACGCAGACCTACTGAGCACTGATGATGCAGAATTCTGCTAAATCAGTAAAGATCATTCTAGAATTTAACACTTATACATTTTCATTTTACAACTCAATGTTGAATTTCAGACGGTCTTATAGTTTCAACAGACCCTAAGTGATGCCAGCTAAGAGATACATGTAAAAAACTCAGACTTATGAAGTAACTCGGAATGAAGTTTATAAGTAGTTTATAAAGTTTATTTGAAAGATCTCAGTTAAAACTACTATCTAGTGTTCAAAGCCATTTCTAAGAAGATGACTGCATTCTTTAGCTATGATGGGGCTGGTCTCTATGGTCAGAGCATAAGACACGTAATAAGTTATGCAGGCAACTTCCAAAAAAAGATCATTCTATTACACTGCTCATGTGCTCTTCTGATTATTTGTTTAGCAAATGTTTAAAGCCATTTCATAAAATATAACAAGGAAAGTACTAACTATATGCAGTTTATTGGCAAACAGACCAAATTACTCTAAAAGGAATTTCAGGAAATAATTCCATAGAAAATAGCTCTAACTTTTCTCACCCATCCATAATTTGCTGCTGAAAGCACAGTATTCATTTACTAAAGATGTTTCAGAATATGCATTTTTCATCTCCTGTGAAGTGGTCCCATCAGAATAAAAACATTTCTAAAATTCCTTTGTTTACAGCTCATTAGTAGCCCATAACATCCTCTATTACAGTGCACACAGCGCCCTAGACACTGACAGGAGATCAGAAAAGTACTTACAGTAAACATCTACATAAACTCTCTTAGCCCTACCCTTCCAAAAACATTCAGATGATAAAGACTAAGACCCCTTAGAGCTACTGAATTTAATCTCTCTCATCTATTCTCTTGGTATATAACTGAAGCATGGTTGTGCACACGCATATCAGTCAAAAATCAAAGCAATATAAGACAAATTGTACCAACACAATGACATGAGGAAATGATACCAACCCTAGCAAATGCCAGATGTAAATGTGTATTTTAACACTGATGTAAGAATAGTTCTTCCTAAGTTCACAAGAATATTGCAAAATAAGAATACTGTGAGGTGAGGTGGGGTAGAGGGAGTGCTGGGAGAGGGGGCAGGGAGTGCCTTCATCACTTGAGGCAAATATGAAGTTCTTCCACTTATGATGACATTTCTTGATTTCTCTATCTTATGGGATGTCTATCACCTTTGTTTCAACATAACATCACTAAAAGAGAATCCAGAACTTCAGGAATAGTTGTTTTTAAAAAGGTGTGTTACTGTGATATAAAAATACAAATTCTCGAGAAAGGGTATTTTTAGTGTCAAAACTTTTTTTTCCTGAGTGTATCTTCATTAGTCTCACAGATTTCAATTCAGATTGAGATTTATACCATGAAAAACATTGTTCATTGCATGATTCACTTTCTACATTGCTCTAAGAAGAAAAAACTTGCCATGCAAACTGGAATGCCCTAAATAATTTGAAAAAAGAAACTCTAGAATTTAATTTCATTCCATGCAAAGAATAAAAGGTATCTGGTTAATTTATTTTTTTAAGAGAGGTATTAAAATATTTATTTTACCTTGTACAATATACCCAGTCTTTCAGTGACTTTCCCTTACCTTTCCTCCTTTTATTATATTTCAAAAAATCAATTTACAATTTAGTGGGAACTGAGAAAATGACAACCTATATGGCTCAAAACAGTCAATATATGCACTATACAAATAAGCAAAACAATTAATTCCCTTTCAGGATAAAGATGCTAGGATTTTTTTCCCCTATTTTTTGTTCTTCCATTTTAGCAAATGTTGTGAAATAGCATCTTACCTTAACATTTCTAGTGGATTGGTCTCATGTACTTGGTTGCCACACCTGGGACAGTCATTGCTGTCTTCAAAGTGTTGAACGATACAAGTCTTACAAACTGAGCGACAGACAAAAGAAGAAAAAAATTAGACAAGATCTAAATAATATTGCTTAATATGACCTAGTGATACCTACTAGCTATTACATGCATCAGAAATAAAAGAGTATTATCTTAAAGTAAATAATTATAATGTATTTTCTTCACCTCTTGTTCCTCAAAGCCATAGTTAGTTCTGCTCTGCTGAGACACCAAGTTCAGCAGCACAGGTTAGACAAGCACTGCTTTAATGTATACAATATTTTTACTACTTGGAATTATCCCAACATCATAAAATGAAAAGCCCATACTATGTAGCACCTTAAAGAGCAGGTTCTAAGAAAGCGTGTGCTGGGGAGCTTGAGCCCAGCAGAGCCAACCATTACTTCAGCGGATCTGAAACTGACTTAGGCACATCATTTTGGTTCCACGGCTTGCTTGCAACTGAAAATACTGGTGTAAATACTTATTACAAAAGAAATTCACTGAAGTTGTACACAGTTTCAAAGTGTTTTCCTTTTGACACAGTGCTTTCAAAAGCAATGACAGAACTTACAGTAAACATTTAAGACTTGGATCTTATAATGAAAAATCAGAATCATGACCATGGCAAGAATAAACAAACTCAAACCAACAACAGTGTGAATTTAAAACCCAATAAACCGAAATTAAACTAAACAAGGTGCTACACTACTGTTGCTTCCAAATGATTAACTGCAGACTGTAGATTTTAATGACATTAATAAGAAAATGGAAGCCAAGCTGATGAGAAAAAATATGCCTGCTATTATTACTGCATTAAAACATCCTGAATGGAGATAAATGCTATCCTCTGCTTATTATTACTTCACCTACACTGAAATGAGAACTGCAGATTCATCAGTAAATGGACTGAAAAAATAAATGGACTGCTGTGATTGCAATATGCTTTCTGCTGAAACACTGTAATTTCTGTCATCAATTACCTAAAAAAAGTATGAGCATCTCTAAACAAGCTGGTAAATCCGAATTATAAAACAACTTTAAGGAATCTGGAAATTCCTGTAATAAATGTCATCTAACAAGCAAAGCCTGCATTTATCTTTGCTGTAGTGCACTCAGAAGAGTTATGTTAAATCAGCTGATGCTGATAATGCACACACATTAAATCCTCATGTAGGTGTTTTTTTTTTCAACTGCTTTAAAACACTAACTTAAGGACATGAACTTCACAGCTCTGGTTGAAATTACAATGAGCTTTCACTTTAAATATGACAACAGACCTCACAGCTCTCTGGCTGGCTCTTGGCACTCAAAGCTAAAAGGCTCTAGCAAGGTTGGATGAAGGGGAGATTTCAGATGATCTGGTAAACCGAGCTCAGAAAGCCCACAAGCCCTGCCAGACAGGCCCTCTAAGGTGGGCACAGCACTGTCCTCTGCATGAGGTCTCCCAAAGAGCTGAGAACACCAATGCCATGAGAGCAGTGCTCACAGTACGAGTTAGGTTTTGCTTAACCTCAGTTGTGAGGTATTTAGCACTGGCATACAGATGCAAGAACCTGCAAATACTAACACTTCTTATATCACAGCTCTTTTATAATTTGTCAATTACTAGACTTAATTGATTTTTGCACATTCATTCCCTAGCACTTCCAGAGGTTATGAAGTCTGGTACAGAGCAGCAAATGTGACTGTACCTACACCAACATTTCTTCATTTGTCTACATACTTTTTATAACTAATACTCCTAAAAGTAAACATTTTGCTACTACACTTACATAATAGAGAATTTTGTCACCCATATAGAAGCCCTCATGCAAGGCCAACACAGCATTTAAGAACATGCTGAAATTAGAGCACAAGTCTGAATAACTTTTAAAATGTGTGTAGTTTAGATTTATATAATATTTTCTTATTAATATGACTGAGAATCTACTCTAGGACTGAAAATAACAGAAGTTATCCTTGAACTTGAAAAGATAAGAAGATTCTCAGCTCAAAGCATTTCTTAAGACATAGTGTCTGCACTTGTACAACCCAGGGGCAAACATCACAAGGTGCAATTCTTTCGCTGATCAGTAGCTCCTCTGCCATCCCAACTCCTGCAACCAGCTGAACTATCTTTCCTTCTGTCACCCACCTTAAATACAAATTACAGAGAGCAACGGAAGGCATCATTCTGCTCCTTCACTAATCAAAACCCAGTTACACACACACCAATAAAAAAGAGTAGAGGCAGAGACAGCAAAACATATAGAAAAATCACTTCTCCAAGAATATAAATCCCCATTATCTTAAGTCTTTTTCAATGGAGAACTGCAAGTGAGATGGAGTTCCTCTTCTGCTAACTCCTATAATACAGGAAGGAGTTAGTCTTTAATGTATTTTTCTTTTTGTTAAGCCTCCTGTCTGGTATAAACAGCAGCATCTCTATGGAGTCTTTGTAACCCCAACCTTTTAAAAGTTGTACTGTTCATTAAACTTCAACCACAAAACCAGTTAGCTAATACTAGAATTTTTCCAGTTTCTTCAAGGGAAAGATAATTTAATAACACATTTACCCCTCTCTGATTAATTTACCTCTATTAAGAACCTCAGTCTTTTCCTGATTCTTTGTCACTATTCTCCCTTTGTATCCAATAAAGGATGGAGATTCTCCCTAGCCTGCCTTTTGTTGCTAATGTATAGACTTATAGAAACATTTTTAATCATCTTTTATGGCAGTAGCCAGATTAAGTGCTGGTTGGACTTTGCCCCTTCTAATTTTTTCTCTGCATAACTTTATGACATCCTTGTAGTCCTCCTGAGTTGACTGCCCCTTTTTCCAAATTCATAAACTCTCCTTTTTTTTACCAAGTTCCAGACAATGCTTTCTGTACAGCCAAGCTGGTCATCTTCCCTGCCAGCTCATCTTTTGACACATGGGGACAGCCTGCTCCTGTGCCTCTAGGACTTCCTTCTGAAAGCAAGTACAGCCTCCCTGGACTCCTCTGCCCTACAGGACTGCCTCTCAGGAGACTCCGTCAACCAGACTCCAAAGTCTGCTCTCCAGAAGACCAAGGGAACAGTTCTGCTAAACACCCTTCTCACTTCTCCAAGAATTTAAAACTATCCTTTGTGATTTCTGTGCCCAAAGACAGCCTCCAACCACCACAACACCCACCAGTCCTTGTCTGTCCACAAAAAGCAGGTCCAGCTGGGCCTCACTCCTGTGAGCTCTGTCAGGAAGTTATCTTCCACACACTGTAGGAACCACCTAGACTGTCTTCTCTCTGCTGTAGTGTACTTCCAGCAGTTGCTAAGCTGAAGCCCTCCACTAAGACAAGTGCTAGAGATTGTGAGACTTCCCTCAGCCACTCACAGGATGTTTCATCTGCCTCTTCATCCTGGTTGGGTGATCTGTAACAGACTCCCAACACGATACCTGCCTTGTTGGCCTTCCCTTGATTCTTACCCATGAACAGTCAACTCTACCATCACCAGCACTAAAGTCTAGACACTCAAAACACCTCCTAACGTACAGGGCTACCCCACTAGATTTTCTTCTTTGCCTATCACTTCTGAAGAGTTTATAGCCATCCACTCCAGTTGTGTGTTACCCCACTGTGTTTCTGTGATGGCAACTATGTCACAGTTCTCCTGCTGCACAATGGCTTCCATTGTTTTAATTCTCTATGAGCTTGATATAATAGGAAAGTAATACCACTGTAAAAATTAACAGTGAAGACAGTAACAACTCCAAGACAACAACAACTGCAAGAACAACTCTGCACAGAAATGACAGGAAATGCCAAGACAAGGCTTTTAAGTGGTATTTATTCAAGTTTTGAAAATGGGAAATCTACTAGAAGCATATAGCTCCCCTTACTCTTCTTTTAGAAGACTTCAAATTTTACTTGGAAAGACGTCAAATTCTCAAAAAGGTCCAATCAAACTACTGTCTATTCAGGAATAGGTGCAGAAAAAAAATGAAGCGTGGAAGTGAGATGACTGAATTTGACAGGACCATGCATATGTTTAATATAATTCGTACACACCAATGTTTTAAATATATTAGGAGCCTAAGACAATCTGAATCATTTTTCCTGAGACAGTTTCATTGAAAGAAATCTACTCCCTAAATAAATATTTTGCCAGCTTTCAAGTATTTCTCTGCATTGTGCCATGGAACACATTACAGAGAGAACAGAGATGTGTGCCAGTACTGACCAAACTTGTGTATCCATCATGCACACTGCCAACAGATACATTAGCTTAAGTTTAAAAAGTGTAATTATATTATCAAAATAGCACACCTGACCTGACTTATGATCTCACCTGTGATCAGCCAGACCACAATGACAGAAGTTTGGTGTTAGAGCCAGCACAGTTAGTACTAGCTTAGGAGAAAGAAAAGGGATATCTTTACTCTGCAAGGTGTTCAGCAGAGTTTACATACCCTCACAGAATCACTCAGGTTGGAAGAAACAACAGTGGGTCATCTGGTCCAACCTTGCTGCTCATGTAGGGTTATCCGAGAGCACATGGCACAGGATTCCATCCAGATGGTTCTTGAATATTCCAGTGAGGGAGACTCCACAGCCTCTCTGGGCAAGCTGTTCCAATGCACAATCACTCGCATAGTTCTTCCTCACATTCAGGTGGAACTTCCTGTGCATCCGTTTCTGCCCATTGCCTCTTGTCCTACTGCTCAGTACCACTAAGAAGAGCCTGACTCCACCCTCTTGATACCTACCCTTTAGATATTTACACACATTAATGAGATCCCCTTCTCAGTTGCCACTCCCTCAGCCTTTCCTTGTAAGAGAGATTCTCCAGACCCTTGATCAACTTAGTAGCCCACTGCTGGACCTGATCCAGGAGTTCCATGCCCCTCTTGTAGTGTGGAGCACAGTACTGCACACAGTTCAAGATGACACAGATTGTGGACCAGGGTTTAGGAAACCCCAACAGAGACTGATTTCATTCAGAGTATTTAATGTAAAAACTCAGTAAACAAAAACCAGTGCAGTGGTTATATTAAACACATTAACACTTCAAGAAAAACATCACTTATGAATGAGGGAATATTTTGTAAAGTACTACTTACAGGTATGGAGGCACTCAGTCACTGTAGTTGGCTTGATGAGATAGCCTTTACAGATATAGCAGGTGATATGAGGATTGAAATCTTTCACCAAGTGCTTCCTCTGAGTAGCCATTCGTGGGGCAGGAAATGCTGGCAGAGTGCTCGGGGCCAGAGAAGCGGGTCTGAGAGGCGTCGATGCCCGCAGTTCACGAGAGCTGTAGCACTGCTCCGCGCAACTGGACTTCTCCAGGCATTTGCTCTTAATTCCGCCGGTCTCACTGGGACATGGCTCATAACTCCGGCTCCTGTGCCAGGCGAGTCATTTTCCTACCTGTACCACACGTGGAAAGAGAGAGCTGAGTGAAGCGGGCCGGACAGGACGCTGCCCCGGAGGGCCGGAGCGGCCCTGCGCTCGGCGGGGGCTCGGGGCGGTATTTCCATGACAGCAGCCCGGCAGCCGAGCGCTGACAGGTGCAGGGGCCCCGCCGCAGCCCGGCCCGGCCCGGCTCACCGCCCCGCTCCGGGCCCGCAGGCCTCGGCCCGCCCGCGGGAGCTGACCCGCCGCGCCCCGGCCCCG
>JAWWEE010000159.1:18568250-18595978 GCA_035221455.1 Xenops minutus | reverse complement strand
GGGGCGGGGCCAGGTGAGCACGGGGGAGGGCCCAGGTGAGCGGGGGGGAGGGCCCAGGTGAGCGGGGGGGAGGGCCCAGGTGAGCGGGGGGGAGGGCTCAGGTGAGCGGGGGGGAGGGCCCAGGTGAGCCCAGAGCGGCCCCCGCCCGTGCCCCGGCCCCGCCTCCGCTTCTCGAAAACTTTAGCTTCTGCCCCTGGAAGGGGGAAAGTAAAACCCATTTCTCCAGCACACAAAATGCAGATACTGAACACTGGACTAAGTTACTCAAATCCTGTGAACATACACGTGCTTTTCTCGAACCGAGATCAATTAGCCAGAGAACCACTAAGCACAAGTGAAAGCTGTTCAGGGCATCTGCTTTTTGCTCCCCTGTTCTAAGCATCACATTACCTAGTAATTATCCAGAGAATTAAAGCTGCCTTAATTTTTCAATTGCTTTATTTCTAGAAAATTTCTTTATAACAATATTGACAAAAACATAAGGAGACATTTCCTGTATCAGCTGCAATGTCACCACACTGCCTGTGACTATGGTAGGTCTTTGCTTTTCCATTCTACACTTTTAAATAAATACTCATGTTGCACTGTCCCTCCAGTACACTCTGCCTTTCAGTCCTGGGGTAACTGCTGCAACATCAGAAGGCTCTAATAATTTTGGCCTGTTCCTGCCATCCATTCTTACTTCTGGAATACTTATCATTCAATAGATCTCCATGTACATCAAATCAATTGCCAGTCTGAGTCAGGTGCACCAAAAACTGTTACCATTAACGTTACAGTGCAATGATGAATCCATAATAAACCAGGCATAGTGAGATTCAACAAAACATGTATAATTTTTGCTGATAAAATGTTCATCTTGTATATTTCTTCACAACATGAACGAAAGTTTATAAAGCTAAAAATCTTTTGAAGCAGCATAGAACCACAGGATGACTAGGGAGCTAGAAGGGACCCACAAGGATCATTGACTCCAACTCTTGGCCCCGCACAGGACACTCCAAGAATCCCACCAAGTGCCTGAGAGCATTTTCCAAACACTTCTTGAACTTAGACAGGCTTGGTGCTGTGACCACTTCTCTGGAGAGCCTGTTCCAGTGCCCAACCACCCATTGGATGAAGAACCTTTTCCTAATATCCAATATAAACCTCCCTGACACAACTTCAGGCCGTTCCCTCAGGTCCTGTCACTGGTCACCACAGAGAAGAGATCCGCGCCTGTCCCTTCTCTTCCCCACACAAGGAAGCTGTAACTGTAATGAAGTCTCCCCTCAGTCTCCTCTTCTCCAGGCTCAATAGAACAAGTGACCTCAGCTGCTCCTCATAGGGCTTCTCCTCAAGGCCTTCACCATCTTCGTTACCCTCCTTTGGACCCTCTCTAATAACTTAATATCTTTCTTACATTGTGGAGCCCAAAACTGTCCCCTGCACTCAAGGTGAGGCTGCACCAGTGCAGAGCAAAGCAGGACAATCACCTCCCTTGACCACTGGCCCTGCTGTGCCTGATGCACCCCAGGATATGCTGCAGTTCAACAAAGAGTTGTGTTTTGATGGTTTTGGCTATCTCTTGTTAACCATTGTTTGCCCATAAAGCATACACTGATGAGCCAAAGGCCAAAGAACACAGAACTCTAAACTAAACACTAAACAAAGAAAGAGACTATATAAACTATATACATCTCATGGGAATATTTTAATTAGTCACATTCTGTCAGTTTAGCAGAAGTTGACATTTCTCAGAATGAACATGAGAACGGCCCTGCTCAAATGTACGCTAAGTATGATACAGCACTACTAAACTTATATACACACATTTAAAACAAGCAACTGCTGATGCTTTACTGACTGTTTCAAAATGACTGCATCTGGTAAGACTTGCTTTAAAAATAAAGTAGATTCTAAGTGACATTTCAAATCATACTTTATCAAGTGTCCCACTTGAAAAAAAAGAACCCAACATTTTCTAAACAAATTATTCAGCCAGGCTCATGTTTACACAGTAATGGATGCAGTGTTTGATTCAAGCACATTAAAAACTCAGTTATGCCACTTATTATACTGTGTAGCCCATACAGTAATAATCATACAGCAGTTATGATACTTGCAAACATACACAACTGGTATAGGTTCCCACATGCCATACTGAAGTTCCTCTTTTAAGGCAACCAGTCCCATGCCAGCTAAGTGACAGTGTAGATGACAAATTCTTGCCTCATCTCTCCACTCAGTCCTGCTAGAACCAAGCTGTATTTATGAGATGCTGACTGAAGGTGATGAAAGCTGAGGCTTTCAGCACCTTTCAAGACCACAACATAAAGAGCCAACAAGAAGCGGCAAAGAAGCTCTGATTTCATTATCAGAGGAAAGTAGATCTTTAAATACTTACTCCCACTTTATATCATGAGGAAGCAAATTATTTTAATAAATGCTTATGAATTAATTATAATTTCAAAGGTAGTTAACTCCTAGCATTGCATGCAACAGGTTTATTTAAAAATACAGGTCAAAATGAGTGATGTGAGCTTTTTGATCCACTTATAACAGTTAAAAGGTAAGAGAGGAATACTGTTTGAATCAAACAAGACAGTCATTTTCATATTAGGAAAGAAACAGAATCAAGAAAATGAACTGAGCTCATCAGAGTAAATATATATCAAGTACTGGTGACAGGAAATATGGTATGACAGAGAGGGTGATTATAGCCCTCAAATGAGTGATGAAAATACAGCTGCTCTCATTTTCCTGTGTTTCTTAAACTTTTGACTTTCTCATCAACTGGCTTGTACTCAGCAGTTCTCGGAGTGTCCTCTAATGCAGTGCTTACTTTTTTTTTTTTTTTAAAAAAAGTCCTTTTTTACATATATGAAGTTGTCTAACACAATGAAGACTGCTTTCTAAGCATTATCAACTTTGAGTAGTCCTCGAAATCCCTAAAGAACTATTGGATCATCCTAATGTGAAACAGAGTAATTATTTACGTTTACTGTGGATAAAATGTATCTTTTTAAAGGAACAGCCAGGACACACAAGAACTTGTGAACGCCAGCATTTCATTAAAGCAGCTCCAACATTTTTGAAAAATACCAATGTTTAACATCAGTTTCCATGTAAATTCCAAAGAGAAAATAAATACTGGTCAACAAACTCAAACTCTCAGCAACATCTGAAATGAGTGAGTAAGTCTAATTCTGCAGATTGATCCACAGTGATACAATGTTACATCCCTATAGAGCTACATTGGAGTCTGTTTCTAGGCAAGTCTCCAATTATCCTCCAGTTATCCTAAGAGGTACTTGCATTTGTAGATGAAGGGTTACTGGAACACACTGGGTTACTGGAACTACAAAACTAACAGGAAAAAAAAATCCTACTTTCCTTAATAGAAATTGTGTAGCAATATGAATGATATTTAGAGAGACCCAAGGCATTCATGATCACTGGCTAAGGAGTCTCTAGACATTTCATGGAAATGTCATTCTACAACTTTTAGAAACTGAAAACTTCATAGAATTGTTTAGGTTGGGAGACACCTCCTGAGATCATCCAATTCAACCCATCTACTCAAGCAGGGTCAGCTAAAGCAGGTTGCCCACAACTGTATCCACTGGGGTTTTGATTATTGCCACAGATAGGGCTGTACCCATTCTCTGGGCAATCTCTTCCAGTTTCAGTCTCTCTCATAGTAAAAAAAATAAATTTCCTTGTTATCAGATGGAATTTCACATGTTTCAATTTGTGCCCATTACCTCTTGCCCTGTCAGTGGGCACTATTGAGAACACTGACTTCCTCATCCTCATTCTCTTCCACAAAGTATTTACAAATGCTATGAAGATCCCCCGAGCCTTTTTTTCCCCAGCTGAGCAGTCCCCAAACTCTCAGTCTCTCCTGATATGAACAACACTCCAGTCCCTTAACCCCCTTTGTGGCTCCATGCTGGACTCGCTTCCCATCTTGTTCTGACAAACCCAAAACTGGCCATAGCAACTCCATATGTCACCTCATCAGTGCTGAATAGAGAGGAAGATCAATCTCCCTCAAAAGGCAGCATACTAACTTGAATTCACTGCATATTTACTCAGGTATGAAGAAGAGATCACATGTAACCACTTCGGGATCTCTTATTTCCAGTGAAATTCCCAATCAGGTAGAACATTATCTAGAATAGAACCATACACTAACTGGGTTGGAGAGACCTTTGGATGTCATCTGGTCCAAGACCTCTGCTCAGAGCAGGTCTAACATTAAGGTTAATTCAGTTTGCTCAGGGCTTCATCCAAAGAAAGTCTGAATACATCCAATATATAGGCAATTCTACAGCCTCTCTGGGTAACCTGTCTCAACCCTTGGCAATCCATTTTGTGGGTTTATTTCTTTAGGTCCAGTTGGAACTTTCCTTGCTCCATCTTGTGTACTTTCTCATATATATGAATAATTTACTAATAGCAAGTAAACTTAACTCTTAATGTCATCATCAATGTCTTTGCCATTATCTTGGGGGGTCACATTGTATTTCTTTTTGTTTTAGGGAAAGAATAGTAACATTGTGTACCATATAAACAGTATTACTATGCTCAGTGTGAAGACTGCCTTTGATTTGACAGGAAACAACAGGAATTAGGCTATTTTTATCCCCATCACTTACTCATGAAAATGATCAGCAATGATGTTTTGCATTTCTACCATGAGGGTTCTTCTTCATCCCTACTGAGTTCTCTATTAGAAGACATATGTTAGCACATAATAGCACTTCTGGGATATATATGTAGCATTTCTTTATGCTTACTCTTCTTTCATTGCCTAAAGTAAAGTAGCAAAGCAGGTTGCAAAATGCCAACATCTGTATCATTAGGCCATTGACAAATACATAAAAAAGACAAATGCAGTGAAGATACACTTCAAGAGTAAGGTAAAATTGCGTCACAGAGTGTTCAAACTTTGTTGAACTAACTTCAAGCAAATTTTAAAAAGTAAGAGAAATCATAAAGTAAGTTCCTACAGATTTTACAATACTTGGCTGCTAGTAAAGAAGAGACAATCAAATAAGTGTCTCTAGCAAGGGAAAGATAAGCAGATCTGTATTGTTAAACATTTCCTTGGCACACTAAAATACTGCTTGGCCATGGCACATGCTGTCTCTTCCCAGCTAGGGAAACACAGAAAACAAGCAAAAAAAACAAGGTCACAGCAGTGGGAGACTGCCACTGCAAGGGAAAAAAAAATCATAACTTTGAAATAAAATTGCCTAGAAATTGTCACAAGCATGAAGGAGACAATTTAACTTTAGACACTTGTATGCAGAGATGGAAGTGAAAAAAACTACCTGGTTTAGAATATCTTATTAGCTGACCATTAAACATACTGAGTGAAGATCTTGTGACCAGCTTGACATACCTTCCTATAAACAACAGTTTTAAGAACTGTGGTTACAACCTCCAGGGGTATTGCAAATTTAAAAACACCAATCTATTACAGCATAATTCAAACTATTCAGCAGAAAGCAGCTGTAGATTAAAGAATTAAATGCAATTGGCATATTTTTTAAAAGGATTTTCCTTGTATTTCCCTGATAATTTTGTCACTATTCTGTATTTTTCATTAGAAGAACAGTTTAATAGGCAGGATTGCATGCATCAGACACAAATATTTCCAGAAACTTCCCAGAGGAAGTGAGACAAACTTTTAATTTCTAAAATATTAAGTGATCACATTGTCTGTTCAGTTATTCTAGTGCCCATTTGTGTGAAATGTGATCAGCTGTTGCTTTCTGGTTTGTTTGGGTTTTTTAAGGCACAGTACAGGTATAGTACAGGCTGTCATGTAGCCAAACTGATTCTTCATGTGAGAATGACCTCATTGACATTACTTTGGCTTCAAAGGCAAGAATTCTTTGTTATACTATACAGCCTTGTATTGTGTCACCACAATTTTGGGGTTTTTTTCTTCATAGATAATTTATTTTTGGTGGTATGGTGAAGAGAAGTTTGCTTTTGAACCATGAGAGATTGCTCACAGGAAGTGACACAACAGCAGGATGCTTACAAGATGTGAAATCAAGATGCTTCTGTGCCTCCATTTGCCCACGTAAAAAAACCAGTGCTCTGTGGTGGAATTAGGAACTCTGGGCAACTAAAGTACTGGAGATATCCTCAACCTCTCCTGGTTTTGTCTCATGGCACACTGTACCTTCCATGCTCTTTAGCTGTGCTACATCTCCTTTAGCTTTTTATAGGTTATTGAAAAAAGTGTTTTGTGGTTTGTGGTATGTTCTGTAGGCTGCAATGGAGCAGGCATTATTTCAGAGTTGCCTGAGATTGTGGAGAACCACAGGGGATGACCAAAGTAGTCTTTAACAGTCTTATGTTTTATATAAATTTCTAGCAATTCTGTATAAGTAGAGCGAGTAATGGTTGTGCACTTTGGTAACATCTTAAAGAAGATGCATAATTAGAAACAATCACCTTCATTCTTAATGAGCTGTTCTCCATGAACCACAAACATCTGCATCTTCAGAATTTCTTTTTTGGTCCCCAGCCAAAAAAGTTTTGGTCTCTCTCACTTCTACTGCAGTGTTTGTTAGACTGTCTCTGAATTCACAGAAATCACAGCTGCATTGCCATTTCTGTTATTGCATAATCTCTAATACTTCTTAACTACTTTACCTATTGCTATCTGATTATATGCTTCTGCTAGTTCAGTTCCCTTTTACTCTGCTTTCTACAGTAGCATTACCTGCTTATTCTGTGGCTTTTACAGAGAAAATCTGCTGTAGAATTAATGCTACTTCAAGTCTCTCTGCTACTGCACAATGGAAAAAAATAAATCAATCAGTGACAATCAGAGCCACACTACCAGAAAAACTCCAGTGGTATAACATGCACAGGCCAGCCTGAATATAGCTGTTGGCTGCATGGGCAGGACTATGTCCCCTCCATAGATTTCCAGGACCTGCAGGTCATAGTGTAAACACTTTGTCAATTCTATGTATGTATCCTTCCAGGGGAAAAGTATCTCTATACCAGTGTGAACATAGGTTTCAAGTTCTCTAATTGAGACTCAATGAAATTTATGCTTTCCCACAAGATAACCAAATGGCTACTTGCTATAATTCTATTACTTTTTTTTAAAATCCTTCTAAAATCTTTCTTGCCCTGAAATTATCAAAGCCACTGACATCAACATATACAGCACAGCTAAACAATAATATGAAGTGTTCAAATAGTTTTATAAGTGTCATCTTTTCATTTCCTTCAAATTGAAAGACAAATGAAAACAATGAAAATGAATTGTAAGAATCTTCCAATGACTCCTGCTAAAATTGTTACCAACAGATTTTGTTTCTTACAGTTGAAAACTGGCAGGAATGCAAATCAAGTTGTATCACATATGTCAAACAGCTTCACAATTATGCAATCAACTTGCACTGCAAATTAAAAACAAGACTCGCTACTAGATCTTAAGTCAAAACAAATTTAAAACTTCAATAAGCTCAGCAAAAGCAATCCTCAACAAATCTACTCATGCCTCTTATGATGGCAGAACCAGCAAAGAAAGAGGCTTGAAAGGAAATAGAAAAGTAGCAACCAAACTGCTTTTACATGACAAATTAATGACATTCACAATGTCTTAGGGAGTTAACTACTCTACTTCAATCGATTTTCAACAGGACTTCTGTTTCCAGCTCTCTCAAGAATAAAACCTTTAACTTAATAACACGATGTTGGATTGGACTCCACTTCATTTGAGCCGCATGGGAAAACTCATTCATGGGAACTGTCACTTTGTCAGTCCATTAAAACAGTAGCTTCATTGGAGAAAACATAATAGAGATACTTGTGAATTTAATTTCTTAACTTGTAAAATAGGGAATGTTTCTTCTGGATAAACTAAGAGAAAACAGGGGGCAGACTGAGATACCAAGCTTCATATCCTCCTCGCATCTTTTTTGACAGCAATTTAGTGTATATCTAAAGGTCTGTGCAGCAACATGTTCCAGTTGACGGTGCTGGTTTTCCCAATCTTAGTCCCATAACTTAAGGAAATCAGAAAAGTTTACACAAACAGTGCCTGCATTTGACATTATCATCACTGAGTTTTCTAAAGAAAAGATGTATAAAACAAATCTCAAGTATGCAAAATAATTTTTTTTTTTTTTTTGCAATTACAAAACCACAGCCTTCCGACTGCCTGCATTCAAACAGCATATTGTTGGTTTACATGCATATAATCAGACTGAGCACAAAATCAACCAAAAAATGTGAAACTGTTTACCACCCCTGCATCTTGAGCTTCCTTTTGTAATGCTGGGAAGTCTGGGTTCAGCACAGTGCTAATGAGATCACGTGGCTTTTAGCTGAGTAGGCTGTGGCAGTTTGGACTCCCTGTTTTTAGGCACTGGACAGAGAAGGGCTGAGAATAGAAAGAATACTCACAATCCTGCTTTTAAAAAGCTATACTACCTGCAGAAGCTCATTCTCACATTACTAACTTGTCCAGTATCATCAACTAGACACAATTGTGAACTACTTTGTTACAAAATTCCGTAGAAGCAAATTTTGGTAAAAAATGTAGGTAATACTTCAGGAGATTACATGCTTTTGAGTCTAAAAAAAATGTGGTCTTAAGCACACCAGTACAGGCAAAGCCCTTCTAGAGATCAAGTTCATTGAATAAAACAAAATAATATCTCTTTTGGGGCTTAAATATCTAATGGCACTTCATGACAACATCTGACAAATATATAAATTGCATCATTCTATTAAAAATTTTGCTATATATATATATAAAGAGATCTTAATTTCCTCTTCAAAAAGCTGTTATTTAGCAAGAATTGCATTCTTGCTAAATTCACGACATTCTCCTATCTATACTTCAATGGCAGGTGAACTACATTTATATTTCATGGCTAGGCCTTGGCTTCTATAAACATTACCATTCACACTTCACTGTGCATGCCCACAGTCTATGCAGGTCTCCAGTCCTGCTCATTAAAGCGTGTGATCGTTAGCTTTCATCAAGCTTAATATGGAAATCCATGCAGCAATGTACATATATATGCAACAGCCACTTCCTTATATCTTATAAAGGTATATAAAATCAGCACAGAGCATGCATTATTCTTTACTATTGTTTCATACCTCACTGCTATTTCTAATGTATTGCAAGAGTTTCAAATTCTATAGTCACTGTCAAAGAGACTGCACAAGATGAAATTTATCACAGATATAATACCTCAGCTTCAGGTTGCCAGCTGACTTTTCACTGTATCAACACAGTTAAAAAAACCCACAAACAGACCCTTTCACTCTCAAAATTTTGTAGTGAACTGAGCTCCTGTTTCAAGCATGTTTTTCTAAGTAAATAATAAACTATGCTAAAGATACACCCTTTCTAACCTTTCTACATTGCTATAATCTGCATGCATTTTACTGAGTTTTTTTAGATGTGACTATTTCCTTCAGTGCTGTATTAAGTTTACGTTCTAGAAGCTTAAAGCTAGAAGGTTTCACCTATCAATTTACATGGCAAATCTCACTCAATTCCCTAATCTAATACCCCTGGTAGACTTTTAAGAATAAAAGGCAAAATACTCTTAAAATTATTTCCCTTTATCACAAATGCATAGATGGGAATATGAAATTTTGACAAGGTATTTGGCTTATGAGAACTTGTTGATACATGTAACACATAGCCTGCTCCTATCATCATCGTGCTGTCTATTTAATAATTCACATTTAAATACAAGACCTCAGTTGCCACAGATCAGTAGGAATAAAATTAAGGAGATTTAAATTTTTCCTGCTGAGAAATCTGGAATGCTGTCTAGTGTTTTATCCCATGTCTTTTAAACTTGTCAGAAACACTGGTGCCATCCAAACCCTCCATCAGTCAGGTACTAAAATATGTATTTGGGGGCTATGTCTTCTATTAAGCAGCAACTTACCAATATCATGAGAGAAACTACTATTATAAATACATCAAAAAGAAATATCTTCAAACTTATGCTGCCAATTTACACTTTTATCTGATATATTTAAAATCCATTGTACAATTTTCTTCATTGTGTCTGTTGGTCTCCACATTTGTACCAGTGAAGTAATACCCTCCCCTCTCCCTTTTTGTCATATATCGGTGAACAGTGTAAAAAATTCAAGAACAGCTGAAAACTCTCGAGATGAGACACTGAAACTGCTTCCTAATAATCCTATTTTATGTTAGTATTCCTCAGTCAATAAGGACAAACTAATGAATTTCAGTACAGAGAGACTCAACAATATTCCCGAAAACTAGTATTTTTGGTACAATTAATGTGGTGCTAACAAAACCACATAACAAAGATTGGTATAAAGAAGAGAAATGGAAAATAAGCTGTTTTGCTGTAGATAGATTACATCCAGTCACTTTCTTGATGAAAGAAAGGTAGCTCCGTAGTTTGTATAGAGTTTAGAAACAATTGTTTGTCCAGAGAGGTTGTGGAGACTCCATTGTTGGAGACTTTCAAAACCAGACTAGATAAGGTCCTGAGCAATCTCCTCTAGTTGACCATCCTGTAAACAGAGGAGTTGGAATAGATGGCTTCCAGAGATCCACCTGATTCTGGGATTCTGTGAAATACTACCCAGAATTACACAAGAGGTTGGGAATATAGTCCACTACCTGCTTTCTAGGCTACCCATGAACCAAAACGTGTTAGTCATTCCAGTTGAGTCTAAACTGTATCAGTGGTATATGCCATGGCGAATGCGGGGGTCTTCTCTCATGACCCCAACACTGATCTCTCCTGAATGTGCAGCCTCATTACTCAGGATACATCCAAGCATACACTGGCTCTGTCACCTCCTTGTCTACGTTATCCTGTGGGATCCACTGTGGTGAGCACCATAATGTAAACTAAAGCTACTGGGTTTTCCTAAATATCAGTACAGATTGGTATCATATTACACAGCAGCTTCATGTGCATTCCCATTTTCTCCATGACAAAACAATTGTTTTGAAAGGGAAAAGCAGATCTACTCTTTAATCTAGCTAACCCCATTAATACCAGAAGTGAACACATACATCAGCATAACATAGTCACACAAGGGTCCAGGGCAAACTGGCTCCCATTTAGCAAAACACCTGACAATATTTTATTGCTATTTAACAAAGTTGGTTAGATTACATTTAGTGCAAATATATCCATTCAGTTAATATATCTTTAGCTGCAGTGGAAACATAGCCTTTAAGAGTCCATCTGGTCTAAAAAGTCTGTGTGAAGAAAAGGATGCATTACTGAGCCACTTTTACATAAAGAGTAAAATATTTCTAGCTGTTTCCTAATTAATTTCTGTTTCCACCATACAGGAAGACATGACTGCCTAGGAATTAAACCTTCAGCTCTCAAATTCCAATACAATGTGTTAATCACAATATTACTCTTCATCTGAAAATTTATTTGACATGCATTTAAACCAGGTGCCTAATCTCTGAGGTGAGAGATTTTGTTTTAAAAAAAAATAGCCATAGTGAACATTTAATCTACATTTTGCCTTATACTGCTAGTGATAATAGCTTCTGAAAATAATCAAGATATTTGCAGTTAGGCTTAAACCAGGGTTGATAATGAATTAAAAGTTAAGTCTCAAATTTTAAGCATATGGAAGGAAGTATAACATTTTGCAAGCTAAAATATTTTAAGATAAAAGGCTGGATTCTTCAGAATTTCATACCTTATATAGTATGTATCTGTGTATTTATAGATATAGAATTTTATACACTTGTGACTGAAACAGAATACTGTCTTTTAATCACATTTTTGCATTCCATTTTAAGCAAATAACTGCTTAAGATGACAAAGAATCAGACCCATCAACTCATTTTTTTTTTCATATTAACAAACATCTCATGAATGTGAATATTGGTGTTTACAGAGCCTAATCCCACACAATACTGCCATGACTTCCTAAACCAAGTTATTTTTATGTCTTCCATACTTCATAAGCACTCAAGCAAACTCTTCACAGTGGAGTCAGTGGCTCACTTCACTAGTGACATGAGAGCAGACAAGAGGAAAGAATAAAGCTTTCACGCAACATTCAAACATTGTTATGGAAAGCTACCCATGAGGAATGCTAAACTGCTTACATCTCGATAGACTCTATGTCAACAAAAATAACAGCAACCTCTTTTCTCACTATTCCCAAAACAGTACTGTGAGTAAACCTGCAAAACTTTTAGTAGATTTCATCAAAAACTTCAGTTTCACTAGAGTTAAATGCCAACTATGATCTTTTAGATCTCATTTCTCTAAAAAAGGAATGCATTATGTTAGACAGGAGTAGGCAGAAACATAAGATATTTAGGCAAAACATTTAAAAGGCTCCTGCACAAGAAAACTGATACTCTAGTTTGAGAAAGTTGAGCATTACACAATGCACACAACTGTATAAGTAGTCTGTTTTCTGCAGCAAAAGGAATGAAACAGACCTAAGTACAAATCTTTGTCCAAGACAAACATAAATTCTTATTTTTCAGTTCTTTCAAGTCTTAAGCAACTTCAGTGGAGCACAAAAATATGTACCTTAAATATATTTTATGTGTGGATTTCCTTCCCAGTCTGAGCTAGAAATATTTATCATCTCCCCTGCCACGAGGCCCATGAAGTGTGTTCGAAAGCACCAAGGTTATCTATAAAATAAAAACTGCAGTCTTTCTTCATGAAAAATACTTTGCTATTCAAATGATCTCTGTAGCTTTTAATAGCTTAAGTCTCAAATGTTTCCTATGACATCCTGCTAAATAACTCTACTGGGCCTGACTAGGACAGAGTTAACTTCCTACATAGCAGCTCACACGATGCTGTCTTGTAGATTTCTGACCAAAATGATGCTGACAGCACACTGATGTTCTAGATACTGCTAAGCAGTATTTGCACAGCATCAAGGCCTTTTCTCTTTCTCACTACCCACACAATGAAGATTGGGGAGTGTGCAATAGGTTGGGAGACGACACAACCAGGCAGATGATCTGAACTAATCAATGAGAGATTCCATGTCATACAAAGCCATGCTCAGCCACAATAATGGAGAAGGGGGGTTTAGGGAAGTTAGCTGCCTTTTGCTTGGGAACTGGCTGGGCATCAGTCTGCCTGTGTGAGGCAGACAGTGAGTGCCTTTGCCTCACTTGTTTTGTTTTCTTTCTTTTCTATCATCTTCAATTTATCCTTCACTTTATAAACTTACACTTTTTTTGATCTCAACCCCCAAGTTTTCTTATTTTCACTCTTCCCTCATTCCATAGGGGCTTGAGGGTGAGTGAGTGAGCAGTTTGTGGGGCTTAGCTGCCTATTCAGCTTAACCCACAAAAATAACAGAATCAACAAAATTAGTAATTTCTAACATTTCTGTTGTGTTGTCCAATGATGTATGAGTAGGTATTGAGGGTTTATGCACACTTGTGACATGACTAAGCCTGTATTTGTGGTACAATCAGACATATGCTGTCCCATTTCTCTATGGCCAGGTGCAAATGTGCATTGTATGACATGACCAACGTCTCTGAGTGACAGCAAGAATGTAGGAGTGGGCTGGGTGCCAGATGAAGTACTTAACCAGGCAGTATCCAACTCAATCTCTAGTTTGCCTATAAGCCAATCAGCATAAACAAAGTAATTTTGTATAGCTCTATATATTGAATATGTGTTGTCAACATAAATGCTTTCAACACACTTGCCCCAAAATAAACACAAAAATTCTACCAAAACATGGCTATGTACTGCGCATGCTTCTCTCCCTGGGGATGTATATGAAAAGCACATGACAGGTATTAGGCATGCTGTTTTCTACACTGCTGGAAGACGTTTCATTTATGTGGCAATAAATACATTGTAAGGAGCCATACAAATTAATGGCATGATGTCATAACAGACAAATATTTATATCAAGTTATTGAATACTTTTTTTACACTGGGAATACACTAGATACAAATGTTAGTATTTTTGGGTGTTGTCTCACTGATTCTTGTTACTTTTACTGCATTCATAGTAAGGCACCATTTATATTACTGAATATTCTTAATGTCCTCTGACTACTAAAATGCTGTACTAGATCAAAAACAAAAAAAAGCACTTAGCAGTAGATTTCCATACATAATTTTTACAGGTAAAATAGAAATCAAAACATACAGGCTATATTAGTTAGAAGTCACTGCAAGCCATTTTCCCTATTGACTTTAAGGGGATTAGAAACTGTGGCTTTTGACTCTTAAAATAAACACTGCATCACTGGCACATATGAAAAACACTATGAATACTTAGGAACTGCAGAACTAGTTTAATCTACTTCTTAGAGCAAACTGAGAATCTCCTAGAGGGGCTTAAAGATTACTGTACATCTAAAGCAAAGCTCTGTCTTGCATACCACTGAAATATAGTACAAAGATGGCTTAAAGAATGTGGTTATTAACAAGGATGTTTATTGATCATAAAAAGATATTTATTTTCTATCAGTGGTATGAAAAAAACCTACTACAATGAAGAGAAGCCTGAAAGATAGGAATCCTGGCTTCCTAAGATTCCTAAGCATGTTAGTTCTATTTAAACAACATAACACCCTTGTGTTACTTTGAGGAAGCTAGGCATACATTTCCACACAGTATTTATTTTTTCTAACCTTATTATTTGAAAAATAAATATGAGACATTCACTCAAGTCTGACTTTCTCCTTTCTGAAAGAACTCTTCTGGAACGCTAAACTTGGACCATTCTGCACCTTAGCTAGTTTGTTTTTATTAATTGTTAAAACAACACATCTTTTTTACATTTATTTTTAAAGAACATAAAAATATAAATGGAGAAGGATTTAATACAGAACAAATAGGGAACGGTATTTTTACACAAAACTAAGTGGCCAAGCAGATGTCTAACCTACTTTAAGACCAACATGTTATGCAAATACAGTACATAGCCCTCCCTTATATCCAAAGGCTATCTTCTGCAGAGCTACAGGGATAGTTGTTGCTTTATCTTCCACATACTTTTAAAGTACTACCTACTGCAAGGGAAGATAAAAGGTAATTTAAAATTTATATATACTTATATTCATTTTCTCATGAAGTTCAACAGACTATTTTAACTAAATCATCCTTCTTAATTTTCTAGTGCTGAGTAATCTACAATTGTCATTACTAGTTGCAGCTATTAACAAGTATATAAATCCACAATAGTAGTCTGAATTAGTCTGGTTTTCATTACCTCATATGCTAAACTACAGTAATTTGATTTTCTTTTAATCACCAAGACTGAATAATCTAGTTTTGAATATCACTTTATCTCAAATGTTTTCATGTAATTTACCAAGGAAAATATTAAGAGGTGGATTGATTACTGCCAGGAAGTGGCACCTTAGCTTTACTTCTACTAAGCTGTGCCCCCAATCTTTCATGATAAAGCATGTGTCCCAAGCACTCTATCATTCCTTTTGGTCTTCTATATATCCTTTTCAAGTTTTCTGCATGCTTCTTGAAGTGCAATTGCCAGAACCAAGTTCAGTATGAGTGGTGATCACAGCATTAACAACCACTGAATAAATGTAATTCAACAACTGCTTGATATTCCCCCTACCCATTCATCTAAGACTACCTTCATTCTTTAGTCTCCTCTTGACACTGGCAGCTGATTATACCATGACCCTTCAAAACTCCTTTAGAAGTCTGTGCTTTGTGAGGGAAGAATAAGGCATTCTGTAAATAGAACGTACAAATAGTTTCTACATAGTAATTTCTCTTTTTTATTATGTCAGATCTTAGAGCTGGAATATGCCCATGAAAGTGTATGAGATGTCTGTTTGAACTCATCTAATATCAGGGAGCTTAATTACATTTACATGGAATATATCAATTTTAGAATTCCTCCCATTTTTTCTGTGTTTTCTTCTGCTGTTTCCATCGTGAACAACTAAACACTGCACACTTATTTCTGCAGTTTTAAATGAGGAAAGAGTTGGTAGGATATGAATGCCTAGCACCCCCCTGCCCCATGCATTCTTTGGCTTCCATCTCCTTTGTGATGCTTTTTTGATTCACAATTAAGCTGACTCTAGTCTAACATTTGAATCAAATGCCTATTGGAGGGAAATCATGATTATATTACTTTTAGAAGATTGCCACATTATACTCCATTTAATTTCCACTGATACACCGGTCCTTATTCAAGGTTTTGCGTCATCTTGCTAAACTACTTTTGTAGTGAGTTTCTCCTCTTCCTGATCCTCTTCTGGTCCCCCTGAACAAAGAACTAGCAAACTTCCAGTGGCCACGCTTCACATGAACTGAAGTGGGCACATAACAAACAGTGAGATCATGACTTGAATTTCAGGTGTTTTTATACCAGTACCTAGGATATGGGCCTACGAAATATACATGGAGACCTTCCAGTCTTCTGTCTTGCACGTACAAAGAGAAAGCTTTTGAAACTGTACCAGTAGGTCCATCTACATAATATTAAGAATAATCAAGCCGTTTCTCTAGGATCAGGTGACTGATTCCAGTCAGTCAACTTGCAATGCAAGTATACCTGGTTTTGGCCTGACAAGTTTCTACATAGCATAATTCTGAAAATAATTAATATTTTAAAAAAATACACCATTTTAGTGCTACAGAAGTGAAAAAAGAACATTTAAGGTTTTCTAAATTTATATAAAATTTACTGGGTTTTAACCATCTGATTTTAAATGAAAGACCACAATTCTTGCTTTGTGCAAATTCAAATGTTTATAAAGGTTTAGAATTTCTGCAATAAGTATAAAGGATTCAAATTGTGGGCCCTTAAATTAGCAGGAATGTTTGCCAGTGCCTTCAGTGGAAATACAGAGTCTGAAACAGACCAAGGTATTCTCTAGGTGAACACTGATACAGCATTATTTAAATGTGTGGAATATTTCAACCTCTTAAGTGTTAAGAAAATGAACTGCCTTTTGATTTTATATTGTGGAGACTGAAGAATGCATCTCAATACTATTTACAAATGGGTTTCCTTCCTACATCCTAAGAAAGAAAGAAAACAAACATACTCAAAACACTTGTAACAGTGGTAAAAATTCAGGCATTAGAAAGTTGACCTGACTTTGTGGCTAGTTTTCATACAAAAGAAAGTGTCTTACATGTGAGACACTTAAACATTTGGTTAAAGCATGAACTATATCTTAGTGGATACCATGTACAACAGAATAGAAGCTATGCTAGTCTGAACCCATTTAAACACTGTTTTTCTAGTAAGAAGTACTATTTGCCTGGTCAGCACAGATGCAGTGGAACTATTTTACATGCTATACTCTATGCTAAGTGAGGCTTGTCTCCCAGAGCAGACAGTGACCTGAATTCCAAGGAAAATATTTAGAATTTCATATCAGAAACTCTAGATTCTTCTCAATAATCCTTCAGTGATTTCAGTATACACAAGTTTCTTCTTACTTCAAAGTTTATCTTCTACTGGAGTTTTGATCAAATTCTTGTGTTCAGGAGAAAAGCAGGGACATGCAAAAAACCCCCCAAACCAAACAGATAATGAAAAAATAAACCCCTAAATATGAAACCTTGCTAACTCACAAGTGTTGCAGAGAAAATCACAAACATAAGACACAAAAAACAAAAGACTGCAAACGTCTACATAGACAGCAACTCCAGCCCCCCCTCAAATGAAAATATATATCCCCTACTTGCTTACAGGAAAACAACTTTGAAGAAGACTCCTAGTCATTAAACCCAGTAACGTCTGGAGCAGGTAACTGCAATGCAGTTCACTCCTGCAGGGACCTCCTTACTATGAAGGTACTTCAAACTGGCATCCTGCAAAGATCTGATTCACTGCCTTCCTCTAGATACATCCTAAACATCTTTAGCTACATAGCTATAGCTATTTTAAAACAGTCTAACTTTTATACTTATCCATTCCCAAAATACAGGAATTCTACTCCACACTCACTATGACTCTGTGCACTCTTCAGTTGTCAGCAGTTTGACTTCTGCACTTGCCAAACAGACTCTACCTGTATGAATAAACAGAGCCAATACCCAACGAGAAAGCACTGAAGTGAAGTTTTTTGTGTGCTCTCTCTGCTGTTGCAGACAGCACAGGAAAGAGGTGGCCTAGGAAGTATGCTCCTACTGGGTTTGGACCACCTATCCTTCCCTGAGCAGAGGACCCTTCCAGATCACCCAGTATCCATCTTCACATTTCCCTGCATCTATATCCTCCAAGTAGCTTTCTAGGTTCCTTTGCCCACTGATACTTGCAAACAGAAGGCACTTGCAATCCTCACTGCTTTGCAGAGCAGTCACCACTTTTCTCCTTCATGATGCCTGTGCCTCTAACAGTCAGAGCAGAGCTAATCTCCTCTGTTAACACTAGTGCCCCAGTGCACATTGGGATTCAAGGAAGAAGAATGAAACAGAAACTTCTACTCAACGACTGAGCTGCAGATACTGTCTTTGGAAAATGCCACTGACAAACTCTCACCAACCTTGTCTAAGAATATATATAAACTTAGATTTTCTTTTTCCAAAGGCTTATACTTAGATCAAACACTGCTCTATTTTAACAAGAACAGGAAAAAATACACTCACAATACAAGGGCAATAATTAAGTCAAATCTGAGATCCTGGCTTAATAAAAAGGTTACCAAAAAATTGCTCAACTTGAAAAAATTACTATTCCCTTATCTCGTTCTTGGAAATATTTAATAACTAACAGTTTTATAAAAAATTCAAGGCAAGGTCTATGATAACTTAACTTTGGTAAATACAGGGAGTACTTTTGGTTAGGCTTTCCTCTATTACAGTCATGTTCAATACTGGCACAAACTCAAATGGATAAACTGAAGCTTAGGTTACAGCAATTTTCATCAACTAAAGTTCTAAATTATATATGTATTTTTATGGATACTACGTTGGATTTGTAAGACTCAAGACACTGCCTTTGAAAATATACAGTAAAAATTGCATGGTTAAGTAGCTATCATCACTGTAGGACATCTAGGAAATTTCAGTCACCACATTGTCTGTCAATGTTATCACAAATTACCCACCCAATTCCAAAAGATGGAAACTATAAACCCAAAAGTCCAACGTTTGGCAGATCTTTGCAAATGTTCTTTATATATCAGAGGTGCTTGAGAAATCTAGGTATAGGACAGCTTGATGGGGGCAGCAGGGAGGGTTCTTCACTGCTATGAACGATGGAGAGTTTGTACCAAGTAGTCCGGAACCAGAAATCATCAAACTTGCTCCAGCAACCCTTGTCCATGTGACCCAAACAGTTAGTGCAGCAGCCTAGTAAGTATCCCAGAAAGTAAGAATAGAGATTACCTTAAATAAAGAACTGTTTTCTTAACATAAATTGTTCTATTTATGCTGTTCTGTCAATGTAATTACACACATATTAGCAAGACTTCTAGTGCCAGCATGAATCCCCTCATTCACACTCCTGATCACCAAGTCAAATGTGGAAATGAGTATTCATAGATCTTCTAGGTATTGAAAATAACAGACTTGAGATATTGTCTCTACTGCATGGGGACACTCCAGCTAAAGCCTTCAGTGTTCTGCTGGTAAAGATCTGTTTTTCATCTGCTCATGACGGAGCACTCCCTCACAATTTCTACCCATACTAATATCCCTTTTGTTTTATGGGTGATAACCACACTTTTGCTCCAATTAGCTATTTAACTGCTGCAATTGAAATAAACTCAACTATTTCAAATTTGTCCTAAATCTACCATTAGCTGAACCGCAGAGCTGATCTAATGGACCAGGTGTACCCAAAAGAAGGGAAGCCCTGGAGTTCGTTGATCCAACTGTAAGTCCACTTAATACATCAGGCCAGCAGAAAACTTGTTTTTTAGTAGTTTTCTCGCTGGTTTAGTTAAACTTAATTTATTTGGTGGTTTAATGACTGCCAGGGCTCAGACAGTATAAGACACAGCAGCAGCACTCCCTTGTCCAATAGCAGTGGCTGTAGCTGTCTTCTGAAACTGCACTCCTAGTTCACAGCTTGCTGCTATTGTTTGAAACCTGAGGGTTTGTATGCCCAATAGTTTGTGTGTTTTTCCCTATTGTATTAGTTGATGTAATAAGAGTTATTATACCTTGAGAATCCAGATGACCTGAGTTGCAGGCCTGTCAGTGGTTTCATTCAGCTTCACAACAAATTAACTAGAAAAGCTTCCCTGCAATTAATGGCAATTTTGAATTGTAGGCTAATTCCATGTAAATTTACATCCTAAATTTTCAGCAATGAATGCACAAGAGCTACACATCAATAGTAGATTTTAAACACTAGCCTGTGTGAGGCAGCAACTGTCACTGTGATCACTATCCACGCAAAAAATCCAAACCAAAACAAACAAACAAAAAACCAATACACCCACTTGTACTTTTGATAAATATGTATTTGGGATGGAAGCATAAAAATTTACTTTATCTATGATATATCAAAAGAGTTAAGATGGAAAGCTGAAAAATATTGGTTTGATTAAGCAGCTCTTCAAAATCACTTTATATGCAGGGAAATTCTGCATCCAGAATCAACCAACAATACTTACTCAAAATATCATTTATATCATATAAAGGAGCTTTTGTCTCTGCAGCTAGTACTGATGATTCTTCAAAAAAGTAAACAACAATTTTATAAAACCATGAAAGAAAGAAACATCTTTAACTTCATTCAATCCACACATTGGCTATTTAGGAAATGATCTTTCATCATCAAAAAAGAACTGTGTTTTCATTATGAAATTAATCAAAAGCCTGGTTTCTTATACATTTCTTTCTTCTTGAGGAAGGAAATAATTGTAATTACATTTGCTTTAATCAGTGATGACACTTCTCAAAGAATCACTCAAGACTTTTATCTCAAGATCAACTACTTTTTTTTGTGGCAGAGAGACTTTATCTGTCAGATCTGATCAGTAGTAACTAGCACTGAAATCTATCTTCAGAATATTTAAATTTTGGATTCTGTTGCTTCACTGTGCTTTGTTTGTAGACAAAGATTTTAATATATGTAACACAATGCAAAAAGTCATCTGAAAAATTCTAAGAAATTCCATCTATGTAAACAGACAACCCCGGCATGTTTTGCATCTAAAAGAAAAGTGGTAATTTCTCTTTTGGGAACTTCGAACACATGTTGGAATAATTTAATAAACAGACTTTCCAATCCAAATGCAATGAGTAAGGCAGTAATGTTCTACCAGTACTGTTGCAAGAACTAGAACTAGGAAGCACAACGCAAAGTCTTCTGCTATTAAAAGGAACTTTCTGTCTTCTATGTAGAGTTTCAGATTCAGGAAGTCAGTTATCCTGTTGTAGATCATGTCATCAGTTTTACCTTGTATTATTATGCCAGCTACTAGGAAGGCTCAGTGTTAAGTCTTGGAGAGCTGCTTTTATGAATCAAGCCCGGCTATTGAGAAAGGCCAGTAGCACTATCACTGTACTGACAAAGCTAAAATAGGAATTACAACCATACAAATAATTTCAATCTGCAGGTACTTCCTTTCTACATCACAAATTCACAGACTATGAAAAATGCAGTGATTAGGAGAATGTCAAGACTGTAAACTGAGACTGTTCCGTAACAGGAACTTTTTCACGGGTCAGGATTGTCAGTAAAAGCTACAAAACTACTGGGGCAGAACACACATGTTACAGCCTATGTTCTTGTCTTCCATTATTTGGGGTTTTTTTAAACAAGCTCTTATTTACATAGATTATCCACACTTCAAAATTACTGAAAACAAAAATGAAATGTCTACAGGCAGATGACAACATAAGAATTAATCCAAGTGTGTTCTCATACATCCACATTATCTCTATGAACTCATATTAAAATACTCTATCGTATGATCCTAGGATTTTTAAAAATGTAAATGCTAATGCATATTAAAATGGTTTATTTCATAGTTCTAAAGAGAAATCTTGGATATTCTACTTCTGCAAATTTGTCAGCTGCAGTCACTGACACGTTACTGTGTCATAAAAAGTCATAAAATCATAATATGATCATACAACTAGTAGTTCACAGTTGTTGCAAACTAAGTTGGGTACTTTTTAGTTTTGTCTGATAAAATGGAATTCGTTCATACTGATTGAAACTGCTACAGAACAATTATACTAGACCTGAAAAAGTAATCCATGAACATTAATACTTTCAAAGACCACTGGAAAGAGAAATTAATATGAATGAGCTATGTAATACTGTATTAGAAATTCATGTATTTCCTATACTGTGATACAGTGCCAAAGTGAAATCACCCTTGTAATTACAAGGTGAAGATAAATTGCCCCTCTGCATCAAGTTATAATCCCAGCAATTGGTTCCTCATGGAAGAAGTCAATTGTAGCTATTTCATCTATCCATAATCAGAGTAAGCAGTCTCTAACTCCACATCCCTCTGAAGGAAACCAGGACAACTCAGGTATGAAAAGAACTGCAATTCCAAGTCCACAACTGGATAAACCTCTACTTAAGTACTACAGGGTGCCTTGGTTACACAAGAAAATCACAATTTATTTTTTTAAAAAAGAAAAATCAGGAGATACTATGAAAATTAGAACCAATCTGTCCCTTATAGAAGTTCATCACATTTGAGAACTCGTGTGAGATTTTTCCAGCTGAACTGTGTTAAAACTGATCTCTTATTTGTCATAGTCTCAATCACTGAAGCATCACATGAGCCACAAAATGTGAGTTTGTATTTGCTATTCTCTTTCCTTTTTTGCTGTTGTCTATTTGGAGTATTATGTTACTTTCAGTGTTGGTCTTTGAACAAATGCTCTATTAAAACTTCAGAAGAACTGTTTTGCTTTTTTCCTTGCACTGGGACAGAAACACAGTAAAGATTCAGGGAAAAAGCTCTAAAATGAAAGCTATTATTTATTACTTATTTCCATAGAGACCAGAAGCTAAATCAGCCAGGATATACTGAAGTGCTGCGAATTTTACAAATACAGAATGAATGATAAAATGTTCCACCAGAGATCATATTACAAAAACTAAGCTGTAACAACAGGTGAGCCAAAACAAGCGTGTAGGGTGGAGTTTGGAAGATGGGAATAACAAACTGAATGCGAGCAATTTTACAGCAATTACAAACCACGATCCTGCCTGCTAGTATCAGATTGCACTTACTGATTCAGCCATCAGAAAATAATTCTGTATTATCAGTAATATACATGGAATGAGAATCATACCCATGAATCAGGAAAAAGTCACAGTTTCACCATTTAGGTCTCACCACTATTTCTTGGTATATCTTCACTGGTGATTTTGTGTGTGGGCAAGGTTCTTTTTGATTAGAATTTACTTGGAGTAGAAATGATACAACTATGAAGTGGTTTTCCTTCTTGTGCAAGAACCAATGCTGAAGCTGTGCACAAGGGGCCACCAAAGGCACCCTGTTCACAGTGTGGATACCTGGCTCTTCAGCAGTCATTGCTCCATGCCCATGTGCTGCACTCTTTAAAACAATGAGTGTAAACTCAACTGTTAGTGAAGATTCATTGTGGGAAGGCAGTTCCTGAACCATTAGATGGCAACAACTTGAAGCTCTCTGCGATGCATCAGTCAGGAACACGACAGTATCTCAAAGAACTGAAGACCCTCCCAATAACTTACTCTCATCTTAAACCTCTTCTGAGAAAATAAGTCTTCTTGTCTTTTCTGAAAACAGGTTTATTAAGGCAAATTAGCAGGCTACTTTTTTAATTCCAGCTAAATCTTAAAATATATAAACTGATGGCAAACAAAGGAAGAAAATTATTCCATAACAGGGAAGAAATTACCAAAGCACAGCAGCAAATGGACAGTTTGGTCTGATGTTAAAAATGGTGCTGAGATGTGCATGAATTTAACTATTAATAAATGGATAAACAGTTTCAGATTTAGGTAACCAGTCAAAATTCTTTGTTTCACGTGTAAGAACTACTAGTGACAGCTGTTGAGACCACAGTGCTCAAGCAATGCTATGTATCTTTCATTCCAGAGGTGTCCCACACTTGGCAGTGAACGATTTTTATTGTATAAGCAATTATCAAAAGAGAGACAATAACACTGATATTTCCCACGGACAGGCAGATATACATACATAGTCCTGTCACAGCCCAGTGGAACTTGCTGCCAGTGCTACACCTGCTCCACTCATTATGGGCTTCAGTCTCAAAGTCTGTCAAGCTGTTGCTTTTCCTGGCACTACATCTACTGGTAAAATTTAAAGATAAAAACACAATAATCAGGAAAATAAGGCATTACCCACAATCATTCAAAAACAGATTAGCTACAACTCTAAGTGATACAGGAACAACTTTTTCCAACTATTTCTTAATATTTTAAATATTGAGACTATTACTAGAAATGAAACTTCTTCCCAGACAACTGCAATAAATGTTTTTAACTGAAGATCTGGGGAACAAACAACCTCAAACCAATGTGCACCTGGTGCAGTTTTCAATAGCTGCAGAAAAGATTCCCTCTTTCAACACCAGCAGTATGTCTTTCTAGAGGAATAGTTCAAAACTTTGCTTGGAAGTGCTCTGTTTGTCTAGAAAGGGTCTTTAAACCAAAACTACAAAAAGGAATGAAAGTTTGGGTCCTTTTTCCACAGGGATATTAACCAGTCATTTCTAGTTGAAATAGCTGGAAGGACATATGAAGATGCTGTTGGCACCAGTCATTCAAAGCACAGAAAGATTATAACAATACATTTCTTTATAAAAGGCAGTGTAAAATTTTATATACACAAATAGATCATGCTAAGAACAAAGCCTGTGTATCCCCAACATAGATACAAGATCATGATACAAAGTTCAGACAATTCACTTTTATCAGCATTGCCTTCCACTGTTCTCAAAGTTCTACTGAGCATTCTAGAGTAATATGCTTATCAATCCTAAAAATGGAACTGCACAGGAGCAACTATAACTTAGTCTTAGTCTATACCAATACACTTTACCTCACTTTATTTTTCACTTCTTTGAATCTTGGAGTTTACATAGAACAAGGAAAAACAGCTGGAACAGAGTGGTGAGTACACTTTCAGTATTAACTCCTTTCCTACTTTCAGCTGAGGTCTGGGCACATAGAACGCCACACATACTGTATGTTTTTATCTTCTTTGTAAGGAAATTCAATAAAAAAGAATGAATGCTATTTCACTGTTGAATTAAATGCACAAATAAAACAGCACTTTTTCCTGTTTGTTAACTTGACCACCAAACACACCGAAGAGATTCTCTATTACAATGAGTTCACTTTCCCATGCAGTCCTAACTTAGCTTCATAATCTTCTGATAGTAAGGTGTTAAAACCACGCATTGAACCCTGAGGTAATACAGTTCTCCCACACTCAGCTTCTCCAACCCTGTAGTTAATACTATGAAGTGCCAGGGCACAGTTCTAGACGAACGAAAATGTCCCCAGCAGTGACAAATACGCAAACCAACCCTTTCCATGACTGATTTAGTCTTTCTCATTTGGAGAATGACTGGAGGTACAAAACACAGCAGCGAGACAAAGGATATCTGATGCCACAGAATGGTTTACCAGCAAGACATACAAAGATCTTCACATACTTCTATACTGTAAAACCAACTGGTTGAATGTGTAAAGAATTACCTCCCTGCTATAAACAGTGACTTCTTTTCATGACAGTGGCTGGTATGCTAAGAAAAAGAGAGGACTTAATCTTGTAAAATTCATAGTTCTGCATCTGTACAGGAAGAGATAGATATGTCAAGAAAACGTGGAGAATGGAAATTCCACTTTGGAAGCAAGCTGGAGTTGCAAGAAGAACTATATCAGGATTCAGCCTCAATCCCATTTAGAACAGTAACAGGCAAGAGGATCAGGAACGGAAGTCTCTCTAAGTACAACGCCAAAGTGTTTACTAAATAAATTGGCTTAGCTTTTGAAAATACATATTTATATAATTTTACTTTAACCAAGACTAACTATTTTTACATAACAAAGCTAAGCAAAATAAAACACAGAATAAAGGCATCTGCGATCTGTCTCTGGCTTCAGCGTATGGACACAGTGTGATACCACCCTTTTTTGGTATTTTTATTTAAATTAATACACTTTGACTAACACAGTTACTTAACTCTTACCATTTACATCCCTCTCTTGAGAATTTGAATAAAATAATGGCTAGCAAGTTGATAACTGAGAGAGGTTACCATTCAACCAGTGAGCCAGAAAAACTGCAACTGAAGGTTGTAAAACTTTCACGGTTCACAGACTCGCCTCAGGAAACCTGCTGTGTTTCTGAGCAGTGTCTGTACTCCTGACATCCCATTGCTTCTCAGAAACTGACACCAACCTTTCACTATCTCCGGTAACAACTACGCTCCCTCTCAGTTGTGTGCGTGCGTATGCGAGATGATTCACTTGCTTTTATTCCATGGAACTGATGATTCATTCAATCGTCTCCAGATCATGTTAACATACTAAGCATGCACATGAAGGCAGCAAAAATCAAGTTCTTAAACTTTTTTTTTTATGCCCAAATGTTTATTTTTCTTTCGGGAAGATAAAAGAAGCAATCAGATATGGGAGAGGAACCATAAGAGGTTACGCTCCTGCTCCCAGGCAAGGTTTGGGGAACACACCCAACCCACGTGCACCGCGAGCAGCCGTATTCCAGCGGCGGGCTGGAGGGGAGGGGAGCCCCGCTCCCTCCTTCCCTGCCTGCCGCCCGCTGCGGGCCGGGGCTGCTCTCGCTGCCCGGGCACCCGGGGCGGGCGGGGCGCGGCGGGCCGGTGCGTGCCCGCTCCGCCACACCGGGGCTGGTGCCTCTGCTCCGCGGGGGACATCTTACATAACACAACACAACATAACCAGCCGAGCTAATCGCGCCGGAAGCGAGCCGACCCGGCACGGAGCACCCGCGGGCATCAGCACCCGCGGCAGGCGATGCTCCGCACCGGCACCGCTGCTCGCCACCCGCCCTGCTACAAAAATCCTCGCCGGGGCGGCAGCGGCTCCCGCAGCACCACCACCAGCAGCCGCCGCCGCCAGACGCGGAGCCCTCGCCCGTCACCCCGCCGTGCCCCGCGGGAAGCCACACGCACCGCCAAGGGCACCAGTCCCTGCCGAGCGCGGCCCCGCCGCCCTGCCCTGCCCTCCCCTCCCTGCCTGCCCTGCCCTGCCCTGCCTGCCTGCCCTCCCTGCCCTGCCCTCCCCTGCCCTCCCTGCCTGCCCTGCCCTGCCCTCCCTGCCTGCCCTGCCGCCGCCAGCTCCATCCCCGACGCCGAATTGCCGGAGAAAGTTACTCGGCGGCGCCGCGCCCGCCGCGGTTCAGGAGCAATGTCACGTCCAACAACTTGTTATGACACATGATCCCCCCGCACCCCGCCGCCGCCTGCCCGCCGGGCCCCTTACCTTCCCTGCAGCGGCCACGGGCACCGCGGGCGTGTGCGGGAGGAGGTGCGTGTGGCGGCGCGGGCGGCGCCGGCTGGGCGGGCGGGCGGGGGAGGGCGGCGGAGCGGCGGGAACGCGCCTCGCCGGACTTGTCGGTGGCGCGGGGAGCGGCGCGGAGGGGAGCGCGGGGGGCGGAGGAGTTCCCGGGGCTTGTTTACGCATTGCCGCCCGCCCGGTGCCGGCGCTGCACTCTCTGATTGGACACAAACTGGGGCACGGCCCGGCTCGGGCGCCACCGCCCCGGCGGCCTCGGGCGCCGCCGTGCCGCGGGAGGAGCG
>JAWWEE010000159.1:18530902-18568107 GCA_035221455.1 Xenops minutus | reverse complement strand
GCCCGCGCACAGGCGCTGCCCGGCCGCCGCCCCCGCGCATGCCCGGCGGGACCGCGGGGCGCATGCGCCTTGCGCGTGCCCGCTGAGGCGGGGCGGGGGGGGGCGCGCGGGGCCGCTGCCCGGTCCGTGCCCGCGGGAGCGCGGCGGGAGCGGGGAACGGGAACAGGGAACGGGAACGGGGAACGGGAACAGGGAACGGGAACGGGGCCGGCGGTGTCCTTCGCGCAGAGGCGGGACCGGTGTGGCCGGAGCCGCCCGTTATGTAACGGCGGGGTGTCCGTGCCGCCCCGGCCCGGCCCCGGCCGCTCCGCCGAGCAGGGGCTGCCCCGCCGGGCCCCGCTGTCCGCCGCCCCCTCCCGGCGAGGCAGGCCTGCTCTCCCCGCGCACCGGGGGCGGCCGCAGCCCTTGCCCGGCAGGTGCGGCCCCGGTGAGACCCGGCTGGGGCCCAGAGCCCCGCGGTGCGGGCGGTGCGGGCAGCGAGGGGGCGGCTGGGGCGCAGCGACCGCACACGGACACCAACACGGCCCCCATCGCAGCGAGGGGTATTGTTTGCTTCGTGGTTTATTTCTGCAGATGGTGACTCACATCTTACCCTTGGTAATTTCCAGCGAAAGAAGCAGTTTTAACCAAGGAATTGATGAGAACACGGTTGCGTGACATTACTCATGCATTCATTAATTCTAATTAAGCAGCTCCTTAATGTTTCTTTTACTCCCATCCTACAGTCAGCAAGGGCAATAAATGTAATATCAAAATACATGCCATGAGAGCTCTTTGCAATAGGAATCCCCAATTTGCACTCAGTACACACCACAGGAATTTCCCTGACTCATTTTCAGATGAGTAAGCTTCTCAATCAAGTTTTCCTGGCATTTAATAGTAAATCACTCAACTCACTACTGGTAACACAATCAGTAGTCCCTGTAAAGTGTTTCATGTTACCTGTTGCACAAAGTTTGGGATAAGGCTGCTGGCTAGAATGATTTTCCTGCAAGCCAGTAGAGTAGTTGGCCTGCAGTCAGGACTGCTGATGCTAAATTGGAGCTGAGTACTCACCTGCAAGTTAGCACCTTTCATGACTTCGATTTTCATTCTTAGACAGAAAGTAGAAGAGCGGTTTTGAAGGATTTGTTTTGATTTATCCATGATGCTTTCCAAGTAGCATTGCATTAAAAAAAAACAAACAAAAACTATCTAGCAAAGAGTTTTCTTGTCCCTGCTGACTTAGAACTTTTCCCTTTTAGTCACTTCCTGGGAGAACTTACCATGGTATCTGAATTTAAGATGCTTTAGCATCATCTGATCAGGTCACAGCATCACGTTTATTTAGACATCAGTGCGCCCTGTCAGTAAGCAGATATTCTGAAGCTTTGCTGGTCGGACTAGTGTTGATCTTGAATGTCATGTCAGCTGTTAAGTATAAGTATGTTTGTGATACTCAGCAAGATTTGTTAGAGCAATGCTTTCAACTCCTTTGAGTTTATACTCAACGGGGGTCACACAGTGCACAGAATATTTTTAGAGATTAAAAGAAACTTCAGTGAAAACAAATTAGACTGTCCATAGTTTAAGCTCTAGGCTCACCAAAAGCTGAGACATATCTGAATTGTTTTACCCGGGTTCCTATCATTAAAGCTTTTGGTGGGGTTTGTTTGGTTTTATTCTGGGGGTTATAGTAAGTAAAACTTCTGACTATAGGTTTTCATTTGCAGAAAATAAATAGAAAAATTCTGAATCATGAAAGAACAGTTCAGAGGGAGACCGTAGTTCTCAGTGAGGTGTTTGTTTATCTGAAAAAAAAAAAAAATCAGAAAGAGAACAAGTTTCTTCCTGTACATGAAAGTACTTGAGCACTCTAGTGATTTTACTGGAAAATGAATCCTGCACTAAAACTTCTGAGAGCTCCCGTTTCTGGGAGGCAAGATAGTACCAAATGGTAACCACCAGAAAGGTGGCTGTCAGTGAGGAACAACCGATGCCTACATTGAAGTCACAGAAGAAACCATACCAGAAGATAAAGATATTCAAGGTATTGTTACAAGAAGGAAATGTAGCTACCAATGGTGGTCTAGACATTGGCAGGACAGAGCTCAGAGCAGATTAACTTTGTTTACTAAGACAGCAAGGAAGGCAGGCAATAAACACAATGTGAAAAATGATTCAGTACTGACAGTTCTTTCACCAAATGTTCTGTCTACCTAATTATGGATACAGATTTCCCTTTTCAAGGTTTTCTTCACAGCCAAGAGGGTCACATATTTAATATAAGTACATACGTATGTAACCATAAATTTAGATGAAAATTTATCTTCTCATGTTTTCTTGTCTCCAAGGAGACACCAAATAGTAAGAGATTAATAATCAAAGCACAAGAGTTGGCACTACTTGATTTGTTGCAATGTAAGATGTAAAAGTATATCCATTAAGAGGCTGTGAAAACCTGAACTACAGATTCCAGTTTTATTTTATATCTTCGATGGTACTGAAATTTTAGTGTAACAGCTTTGCAGTTTCACAGTAGACTACATACAGGAGAAAAGGGTTTATCTGGTTCAAGACTCAGTTCTCTAATTATATTTCTTTCACTTCCTCTGTTGATTTTATTTCTAGTAGAGTGAGAAGCCTTGAACTGCTCCCTGGAGCTCTCTTCTTGATCCCAAGCTTTGTAGCATGGAGGTGTTTCCATAAGATGATGGCTTTTATAAGCTGTCAGTTAATAGTGATTAAAGCAATAGCCACATCTGGAGCTCCTTTTCTGATAGTGCATCTTTGGAGAACCAGCATGAACGTCACTCTCAACTGTAAAATATGTAGTTGGGAAATATTTTTTTAAAACTAAGTGAAAACAAAGTGTTTAATTTGGTTCTTGGCAGTTGCTACATTTAGGGTTGTGAGTTAACTTTCCATCCCTTAGCAGATTCTGCATATCAAATAAGCCCACATAATTTCCAGGGAAGGACAAGCTGTAACATTTTGGTATATCAGGGATCTTTCAGATCCCTGGCTCTCAATTTCTGATTTAATATACATGTCTCAGTGGGTGCCCTCCCTACCTCCTCAGGAATATTGCCAGGGTACATTTTTCCTTTTCCAAAGATTACATAGAAATTGCAAATCATGCTTTAAAATATCTAGCATTAATTATGCAGCTTTCTTATGAGCTAGGACTTCTTGCCAGAAAGTGATGAATCCCTCTCCTTTTCATCCAGAATTTGACTACTAAGCTCTCTTGCTTAGCAGAGTACTAGGGCACTCTATGACTACTTCCACTTGAAAAGAGAGTATCATCACTTCTAACTCCCTATTTAGAACCATGATGCTATTTTAATACTATTTTACACTATGATTTTGCATTTCAGGCATTTCAGTTTCATTTGTGTTACTGATTTTATCTCCAAGCAAGGTTATCAATTGTTTATTGGTGAGCTAAAGGCACTCCTGGGTTGTAATTCCAGAGTGTATGTAATTCCAGAGCATCTTATACAAACAGTGAGACTAAAGTGTGAATTCTGCTCTTTTTTGGTGGTTATTTTCAACTTGAGTACTGTTTTATTTTCATTCTATAAATACTGAAACACCCTGACAGAAGAATTACACAGCAGAAAACAAGTGTTCTCTTGCCTTTGGGCTAGACTGAGAAAGTTTTCTTTCAGTTGCAGAGGGGAAGAGCTGTAAAACACTTGCTCAGCCTGGCTTCAGCTCAGACAGGAAGAGGAATTGCCAGGTGATCTCTCTATCTTCTGTCAGCTGGAATAGCTGCCTAGTTACAAAGTTGATAGAGAGCCTACCACAAGAAAATATAAGAGTTTACTTTCTCCTCAAGACACAGCTGTTGAGATCCTTGGGTAAATGACTCTTTTAACATAATTTATCAGTGCATTATAAATATGTACATAAAAGGCAAACATCTCCAGTGTTGGGGCAGATCATAAGCACAGCTACAGCAACATCAGGGCTAGACCCTCATCAGAGCGTTCTGCACTCCTGCAAAGGCAGCAGGAATCTCCACAGACCTGCTCTAGTGCTTTAAGGCAAATCACATCTCCAGTTGCACCATTCCCTCTACTTCCCTCCATTTCACTACTTCTTTTTAACTCAACCGTGATCTATAGTTCAGTATCATTACAAAGCATTTCAGTTATTATGGCAGAGAAAGGTGTTTCCCAGCAGTAGTTTGGATTTCATAATTTTATGGAATATGAACTAAGGTATACTGACATCATATAAGAGACTATTCTAAGATGTCATTTTACAGGTGGGATAAAATACCTGTCAATGACTGCGGACAATCTTCCTCAAAAATGGCAAAGGGCATAGAGAGGTGGTCTGGTAATGGCATTCTTATTTCACGTCATGGAGTTCTGCTCATAGAGAATTGTAAGAGTAGATTTTAACAGAATAACTATTGATGCTTTATTTGAGTGGGATGACAGGACAAGACTGATACCTGTGCCAAATAATCATAGCAGCTGAGAAAGTTTCCCTCCTGTCAGTGAGGAGACATTCCCTTACCACGAGACTCAGAGCATAGTAACTGAGCGTAGTCAATCTTTTCTCAGCCCAGAGACCACACTAGACAATCACTTTTACACTGCCAAATGGAATGAATGAAGGGAAGGAGGATGGAAGAACAGTCTCCAGGAAGACTTTTCCTCTTCATTTACAGATGAGGCATAACTGGTCTTCTTCACTTCCCTTTTGTAGCCTATTGTATGCAAAACAGCTTACAAGGCAATGGAGAGAAATAGCTGCTCCCGAGGAGAAGGTGTATCTAGGTACCTAAATTCAGATCACACGTATTCCCTAATATGTAAGCATTTTTATATTATCCTAAAGAAAATTATTTCCTGCATTGAGTCTTTATTTTCCTTTGATAGTGCTGATTTGAGCCATAGTTGAAGTAAAAGAAAGTAGAATGACACCTTTTTTTTTTTTTTTTTTTTTTTTTTTTTTTAAGAATCCCTAGAAATCATTGTTTTTAAAATTTCCAGAGTTTCTACTAAAATACATGCAGTGGGTCTTGCTGGCAGTTTGAACAGTAAGATGAATTCCAACCAGTCAAGTTCTTGTATTACACCAATTTCTAAATTAGAATTCAGAATCCTTAAGGTCACAAGGGTTTCATCTGGTATGTTTTGTCACAGTCCTTGCTGGGGCATCTGAACACATTAGTACTTAAAGGACAAATATATTTTTAAGTTTTTATTTATATCTCATCTAGAAGGTAGGAATAAGGATTTTTAAAAGGTAGAGAGGAAAACCAAATTCTGTTTACACATTATCTATTTTCAGTCTAGTCTGTGGACCTTTTTGAAAACAATTTTTAGGGCATTTATGTATTTATGGGAGAGTAGTTGCACTCTTAATGTGTGGATACTTGAGTTTTCCTTTACAATGGGATGCAATAGTACAAGGATAGGAGGAAAAAGAAAGATTCGTGTGACAAATCCATCCTATGGATCAGAGATCTTCCTTGAATTTCTTTACAAAGAATGTATCTGTGCTTTTCCCACAGGACAGAGCATAAACAGATTGAAAAGTTTCTATATGAGAGGGAGCTTTTCTAATCTTTAAGGATCAACCTCTTCACTGCCAAATACTTAGGATGACACAGCACACACTATATTGTATTAAAAATAAATAAATCTATTTTAGCACATACTAAAATGTACAGTATAAGTCTTCATTTTTTCTACCCCATAGCTTTTAATACACTTTTTATCCCCTCTGCGTGTACCTAGTGGCACCATCACTTGCAACACAGTAGCATTCCTTGTAAACTTCCTCCCAGATAGTACTGATCCAATTCTTAATCTTGAATGAACTGCTGTAAAAGCACATGTGAACAGTTTGAATAGCTACTATTGAGAGCTTAAATTATTATCAGGCAACATATATATATTTTTGAAACTGAGTTGGTGAATGATTTACTTATCAGGTGCTAGTGTACTAGTATATTTTCTTGGCAAACACAGAAAATATTTGGAACCAAGAGATAAGGAAGGAGAATTTGACAGACTGCTCTTTATACTTCTAATCAGAGCAGTTACCAGGATATTTTTGTTTATCAAATGCATAAAAATTCTCCCACCATGTGAAAATTTTCACTTATTAACACATGAAGAGTCTATAGCTGCAAATCCATGCAGAAGAGATACAGTGCTTTCATGGTTTGATTTGCCCTAGTTCTAATTTTGTAAATGCTTCCTGTGACCCCCCTGCCATGTCTGTCCATGTCCCAGCCCCCTCTAGAGATGTGACTCAAGGCAAGGCCTGATTATTCACTTCTGGCCTCTCCCTCTGCCCACCCCTCTCTCCTGATCAGCTGGTTTTGAATAAACTGACTGCCGAAGATCCCAAATCTTCTCAATTTCCCTGGAAACACATTAACTCTAGAGTGTTACTTTGGGTATGGGCAGCCATGGTCAAGGCCAGGGAGAACAGCAATGATAATGCAATGATCTTGCATGATGCTCCAATTGCTGCAGGCACTAAAACTTTAGAGGGACAAAACCCTGTGCTGAACACGAAGAAGGATGAAACAGAAGAGGGAAATCCACTTTCTTACATCCCAGTAGGGCGGGTAGCAAACAGCCAAAACAAAAAACTCACCTTCTAGGGCACAAATAGAAGCATGTGGCATATGGCCTTGAACTGTGTGTATGGATAGAGATGTGTGTTTAGAAGGCCTAGTATGGCTAAAATATGTGGAAGGTGTTTTTTACCCAAATCTACACATGAGAGGATTTGGCTTGAAACATCTGCCATCCATGATCCTGATTAAAAATACCCCAGTACCCACAGACACAGCAGGCAGGTTTAATCACCTCACTGTAAGTTTCACAGGAGCTTCGTGTTCTCCAAGTCTCTATTTGCCAAATATAGCTGGAACTTGTCTATAAATTGAAACATCATTAGGGAAGGGAAGCCAGTGAATGGACAAACTGTGAGACTATAGGCTTATTTCCTTCAAAAGTTGAAGTTTCCAGTTGAACTCCAGTTAGATCTAGCCTTCAGAAATTTAGTACTCACCAGTTTGCTATAACACTGGTTAAAAGTCAAAACTATGTTTTCTGTAACTTGATGATAACATATTGGTGTTCTTAATTGAAATTCAGAGTTTTGAGAAAGAATTTTAAGCAACAAAATTTACAGGCATCTTTGGTGACAAGTCAATGGAAGCAGGTGGACATCTAAGCTTAACATCAAATCTATTTTCACACAGCCTAAGCTGTAAATAGGAAAAATCTACAAGATGAATTGGTGAAACTGAAAAACTCTACACCCCCAAATTTTATGTAATGAAACTTTCAAGAGCTCATCTAAATTCCTGCCAAATTCAGGATCCATATGCACTGCTATAGAGTTAATTTGAATTTTGAATTTAAGGTGTTACTTCTTCACTGGTATATAGCATATTTGATAAAGACTGATTCATAGTTGCAGAGATGAAATGAGAAAGAACAGAAGATCATGAGGAAACAAAGACTGGGGGGAAAAAAATAGCCATGAAGAGAAAGAAGCTGTATGTCAGGTGCCTGTGTAATTTAAGTTCTCAGCTGCACTGGCAGCTCCTCTGCCCAGCAGGTTAGCTGCAGGTACTGTGGCAGTGTCAGGCTTTTGCATGCTCTCAGGGGATTTTGTTCACAAACCCTGAAGGGGAAGGCAAGAAAATCAATGCCACTTTTTTCCATCTGTTGCCCACAAGATCATGTGGATAAAATATGCCAATGACATTAAATAGCTTGCCAGGCTGGATGACTGTAATTACTACAATTTTATTCTTCCTTCATGTTTAGTTTATGTTTTCTCTGCTACAATATGTCTAGCCTCACATATCCTTAGTTACTCATAAAAATCACTGATTTTGAGTATACTAAGTGCACTACAGAGACTTGTGTAAGCCAACCAGAGGAAAAGAGAAACCTTCATAATTGCTTAGATATATAGACATTGGTGGAAGAGTAAATAAAAACATGGATGCACAAACCAGCTGGTGAGCCATACAAGTGAGACATGGATAGGTCCTGTCTGCCTAGGATGATGTCCTCAATTACAATCTTATTTCTCTATTATGATGCTCTGATTCAAGGTGGCATCTAGAAACAGCAAGATGAAAGGGCATTAGTGACACCAGTTAAATATAAATCATGTTTCACAGAAGGCTTTCTTTCTTCAAAACACTGTGTTATGTCTATGTATTTCCTAATATAGAAGTTAGCAAATACCTTGGAAACTTACTTTAAAAGCCCTCATATATTAGAGCTAAGATAGGAAACAGCTAATTCCTGACCAATTTTATTTCCCACTTGGAACTAAGTAATTTTCATAATCCTGTTCCTGCCACACCAAATAAGCTGGTCAGACCTGGTTTAGTAGCTGACATACAGGCAAAGCTTCATCAATTGTATCTATGTATATGCAGAAATACAAACAATAAAATCACGTTTTTAACCAAATATCAGAACACATGGATATTTGAGTTTTCAGTTTCAAATAGTTTTACTAATATTTTAAGATTTGCTTTGACAGATAGAATTGAGTAAATTTAATTTTGCTGTGACTGCACTGCTTTGAACTTCATGTCTCAAAAGCCCAGACATAACTAGCTATGCTTTCATTTAAAATTAAATTCCTGTACAATGCAAGCAAATTTTAATTTCTGTTTGAAATTAATTCTTTCAGTTGTCAAGTACCAGGCTCAAAAATGAATCACAGTATTTGGTGAAACAAATAATGAAATAGGATATCCGTCTAAATGGGAGAACACCCTGGCCAGTGGTAGTCTTTAGTGAAATCTGACTGCTTATTGCTTGATGTTTCAATATCTGTAATGCCTCAGAAACCTAAGTAAGGCTTGCCTGAGGGCCCTCTCATATATTTCATTTAGGAAAGGAGTCCTTAAACCATTAGATGGAGCCCCTCTTCTTCTCTCTGTGTGGATGAGCCCCTCAGTGATGTACAGACACCTTCAGCGTGGTCCCTGCTGCACCACACCAAGGTACTAAGAGAACCTGGGAGACTTTGAATGAAAAATACACCTTCTCTCTTGTAAAAACACATGCTGATCTTTTGTTTATTATCACTTTGATTCAAGAAGTTGTTTGGATTACGAAGCCACCAAGGAGTGACAACTGAGCTAGGTGTGCCCTTGCTGCACTATCACAGCTGCCCCAGTCTGGGAGGTGAAGAAAGGAGCACATGGTGTGACAGGATACTCTCACGCTGGCATTAGCTATGCTAAGCCTGCCTGGTAGATAGAAGACTTCTGTCTCCAGAACAGATTTTAGGCACATTTAATCAGCCCAAGTTTAATCCCTCCTGACAGAATGCCTACTTTAATGCCTAATGCCAGCTTTCTTTTCAGAAAATTTCACCCACCTTTCCTCAGCAGCTTTTACCACAGCATTCCTAGGTAAGGAGACCTAGAGGTATGAAGGGTGATGGATTGCTAGCAAGAGGCCACATTCCTTTGTGCAACAGATTTGATACAAGTCCTAGACTAAAGGTTAAATTAATCAGTTTCACAACTGTTCTTTATACTTAGCCAGACTCTTGAGGCCAAAAGTAACTTCTAGTAGTTGTCAAAGATGATTTGTCTTCTGAGAACATCCATCCACTCCCAAACTTTTTCCTGTTGTATGGGAGACATCAAGTGAGGTGTCTTCCTATTAGCATTAATAGGTCATGCAGATAACAGTTTAGAGTTGGTTTCTTTGAATTCTGTTGTTTTTCATTTGTTTGGGGCCTTTTTTTTATTTCTTTTTTAAATGGCAGATATAATAGCTCCAGCAATTTCAGTAAGCTCCAGCATCTTGCTTCCTTCTCTCACAATCTCTAAATAAGTATCACTGCTGCACACCTCTCCTTTTCCATCCCTGCAGCAGCTCTGAATTTGTTCATCTTTGCTCTCTGCAGGGAAGCTACCTTAGCTGCCTTGCATTCATTCTTCATTCAGCAAAATGTGGAACAAATGTTCAGTGACAGCCTGTTGCACACCAGTTTAATAGTGCATAAAACAGAAAGGCTACTACAAGCAGCTTTTGGAAATTCAGCACTTTGTATTTAAAGCTATTCAGCTTTATAGTAATGTGATGGCTCATTCTGCTGCTAGATTTCCAGAGATGTGTGTCTTTATGTAAAGCAGTATTACTGTATTTTTAAGACAGTTTTGGATTTCCAATAGATTCCTTTGTAAACTACTATTACATTTGTTACAGATATTGTGAGAGGAGGGGCTAATAATGCAAATATCCCACTGACCTTAACAGAGTATTTCATGCTTCATGCTCTGCAAGAAGTCAGTAAAAAATTTTTGAAGGTATAAAAAAAAATAAAAATCACAGAATATTCAGTCAATAATGATATATTTTTCTGTTTAATACAGAGATTGCACGAGAACTTACTGGGTGTTTCCAGTTGTTCTCCTTCCTGTTGCACCAATATTCCCATTGGCAGCCAGCTTTTCTGAGCCCAGACAGGAGACGTTGTTGTACACTGAACAGAAGGTAAAGAGCTACAGGAGCCAAGAGTATCCTCCTACATACAGTACTTAATTTTATGAGAGCATTTGGTGGTCAGGTCTGCATTCAATCCCTGTGAAAGTTTTTAAGCATCTTTGAAGACAGCTCTCAGCAGAGCCTTCCTTTTCAAGTTGTACATTAAACATAAGAAATGACATTTGAAGAAAGACTTTTGTATATGGTTAATGTCTAAGACTAATCTTCTAAGAATAAGCCAATCAAATGCAAATCTATTTCCCAATGGCATATAATATGTCATCTTAATATAGATATCTTTCCAGGCAGTGTGATTTCCCTAACAGCAAAAAATAGAAAGCTGTCCTCATGAAGGGGGGTGGAAATAATACAACACTGATGAAGTAATCCTATTGCAACATAGTCAAGAAGCCTTCAGATTGTAACTTGTCACTGAATCCTGCTTGTTGCCTGCAGCTAGTAGCAAAGCTAATAGTGCACCTCTGAAAAGCATCCTGCCTCAGTGGTTTACCTCCATTTACCCCTGGGATACCAGCAATACTGTTAGAGGGATGCAAGTTGTGACATTACCAGTCCTTTGTGAACACAGAAAAAAAAGCAGTCTCAGCTCAACTTTCATCCATGCCCAGAGATTTTAGTGAAGCAAGAGAAAGGTGTCAGATCTTCAAAGAGTCATTGCCTGCTAAAGAAAACCAGAAAAACCCAAGTGATTCTTAGCTGAATGTTCTTACCTTCCATCAGTACTGGAACTGGGAGGTGACCAACATGAAAAGGAAACATTTTCTGTGTGTGAGCTTTCTCACAGCAGTAGGTGAGAGCAGAGCTTTGTTTAAGGTATAAAACATTGTAACTATGAAATTGAACCTGTTCTCAGTTTTCCCTTCTAAGACTTTTTCTCAGCAAGGAACTAATAGTAGAAGCTCTAATTTCTGAGTATAGAAAGTAGTAGGAAAACGTCACAATTATCAGCTTTGTAACACTGTAAGACATGAAATAATGTTTTATAAGAAGTATCATATTTTCTTTGACTCGATTTATGTAACAAAAATACATTTGACATCTCAGGAAAACAAAACCCAGCAGCTCAACACGAAATAACTGATGGATCACTCTGGTTAATTTTCTTCAGAAATACTGAAGTGCTGAACAACAGAATGAGAATTCAAACAGCAGTAATGTCCCAAAAGGATGATTTCATTCACAGTTTCACTTATGCAAAAACGAAGCAAGAAATTACCCCCATCAAGACAAAACTGCTGCAGAGAATGCGGCAAGGAGTCCATATTTCTACCTTTGCTCATCCAAGAACAATGGAAGATTTGCAAAGTGCATTCTGTTCTGTCAAAAGCACTCAAGGTTTGAGTTAACACAATGCCCGTGACCTGGAATGCCTACTACTTTTTTGTTTTCATGTTGATTAAACTTCATTAGAGGTGAAAAAGCTGCATGCTGTTGAAGGAGAGGGGAGGAGGCAGCACTAGCATGCCACTTTCCAAACAGATTTCCCAGAAATAGAACAATTAATAAAAGGTCCTAGAAATGCTTTTTGTGCACTTCTATTTACTATGTCATGAAGTGCAAACTGAAAGCTTAATGAATCATAAAATGCAGCACTTTTATGAATATTTCTTCATGTCTAGTCTGGATCTCTCTAAATAAACAAGGTTAGTAAGATACAGGCAGCATTTGGATCTAACTTATCCTTGACCAAGGTCACATACACAAAACAAATGGTTCTGTGAGGAGAAGAGTTCACGGAGCCTAGTTTGCTATGGATTTTATCTGGGAGCTGTGTTTACTGGTAGCAAACTGGGCGTGAATTTTAAATGAAGCTTTATCTGGATTTAGGATACTCATAACATAGTTCTTCATGTGAAATCTTTTGTGTCTTGTAGGAGTGGAGTCCTTAGCAGAGGTGCTTTCCCTTGTTAGGGGCACTGTTAAAGCCTCTCTTTCTCCCCTATGTAGTGGGCTTTTGATTTTCATGAATATATAAGAATATAAATTGCTTGGAAACTACTGCTGCTCTCCAATTTGGTTAAAATTTACTAATGAGTTAAAAAGCTACCACAGCAGGAGAGAGAGATGCAAGGCCACATCCAAATCTCATGACTGCATAAGCCTTGTTTCCTTAGAAAACCAGACCAAGAATTCCTAGCCTCACAAAAAGGAATTTACAAAGAAAGAAAATATGTTGACAGTACCTAAAAAGCACTTCCTACTTGTATCCATAGCAAGTCTACACACATAAAAGGAAATTGAGGCCAGTATTATTCACAGACTAAGAACATATTAGTAGCTCTCATATACCTCAATAATTTCACTTTTTCTTACAGCAAACACAACTGAGCTTCAGTGAGCTGCTACCAAAGGACATGCTTCATCATCCTAATATCAATAAAGCATTATAAGGCATTAAATAGCATTAAATAAATGTTACCTCTTGAATGACATTTCTTACTGTAGAAGCAAAAAGACATCAACACATGTTCATCTTTATTTCTAAGATTTTTTCATAGACAATAAGCCAGGTACAAATCTCTGTTCAGATAAATAGGAGAATGAGAGTTTAGTCCTTTTAAAGATTTTTTTTTTTTTTTGTATCCTATAAGCCATACAGTTTTCTTTTACACAGTATTTTTCACTAGAAACAGGATCGAAGCAAACTTTCAGAAAACTCCTCCTTGGTTCTGCAGAAACTCTGCTTTGGAAAATTGTCTCCTTTGATTCCCTTTCCTTTTCCCTCCCCATGAGCTATTTTCAGTGTTTCCAACAAGTTGGTAGGCATAACAAGTTACCAAGCCTGGAGGGTGTTATCGCTGCAATGAAGCAGAAACAAGTCATGGATGAGGTTCTCTCCCAATAGCTTTATCATATGAATGTCACAGAAATTGTAATACCCCGGGTATACCAATGCAACTTACTTTGAACCAACAATTTGATCATATTTTAAAAGAAATGTATTTCTGATGAATAGTCTAAACAGGCATCTGTTATACAAGACAACTTTATGTTGCTCCAGAAACATTTACATAGGTGATAGGGAGCAGGGTTGTATGGCACCAGGAAGGTACATTTGCCCTGAATTAAGATCTTGGAGCCCTGTTTTTTTCTGCTAACAGCACATTTTTTCTTACTAACTGTCCAGGTACACATAAATAATTGTTTGGGAAGTTTGTGTACAGAGAACCATTAGCGAAGTGCCAAGTTCCAGGAGTAATGTAAGTGCTCATTATAGAGGCAGCATTTGTCACAACAATCATGCTTTGTCTTTTTAGCAGAGAAGCTGTACTGGTTGCTGGGGGATTGTTTTTCTGACGGCCTCCTCTCCCAGGGAAACAAAATCCCCAGCAAGCAGCAGCAATTGCTACAATTGCTACGAGCAGAAATAAGTGCACATTCAGGACTGATCTGCTAATAGCCTTTACTCTCCTTGCCCCAGCCCATTATCTCTGTTTTGCATCAGTTATGCAGCAGCCCAGAAATAATTAGACCATTCTGAAACCTGAGCAGCTGAAATTTTTTCAGCCCCTCCCTGCCACCAAGGAGCTCCATCCACCTCTGGCCATTATGCTATGATTCAAAATCCAAGTTTTTTCATTCAACTGAGCACGTACATTTTTCAACCTACCCACACACTGGACTTGGAGTAACCTGGAAATAACAAGGTATTAATGCAGACAAGAACCTTCCTGCTCTCATATACAGGGCATTTGTAAATTTCTTATTGCTTTTGAATTGTTTTCTCATCCCTCAATGGCAGTCTGCAAGTTGCCTCTGTCCCCTGAACTGCTCCTTTTTGTATGCTGGATCCAGTACGAGTATGTGTTACTATTTCTATTTTTGCACCAAGCACCAGTTTGTAAAATGACAAATATGATAGCACAAACGCAGAATTTAGTAGAAGCTGATGATCAGAATCACATCTTTGCTGGTGAGAAGATTTTGCCGAGACCTAAATGAAGCAAAGTTCTTTGTCATTGGCAGCTTTGGAGAATCAGAAAAACACTAATTAGAAATTGCCCTTTTCTTTTCCTTAAGATGAGATATTAAATATATCTGTTCAGAACTCATCTTGTTTTCTTACTAGAAGACAATATGCTTGAGAGAGACATGCTACACTTCCCACCTCCTCCCTTGTGGCTTTATCTCCAGTTCACATACAAATAGTTGTCTACCATTATCCTACAATGAAACATTCAGATTTGGCACTTGGATCTCCTTTGAGATGGCAGGATACAAATCCACATACTTTTTAAAAATAAAAAAAAAAGAATTCTTCATTTGTAATTTACAGTTTGAAAACCTCCTAGTACAAAAAAGGGCTTATTTCTAGATCAAGATCCCACTCTGGACAGTTTTTTTCCCCCAGTTTTTCTGTTTCCATTCAGCCATAAGAAGGCAGAATTCATATCATTCTTTTACCAGTTTTATTTTCTTCATTATACAGCAGCAGAGCTCATAGTATGATCTGCATCAATCGCTCCTCTTGATTCTGCCTTCACAACAAGAGACGTTTTAGGAAACACACGGAAGAAGGTATAGTTTATACTGCTTACAGTAATGGACCTAAGAGGATGTTGGTCAAAAGATATAATAACCACAAAAAGCAAGATTTCTGCAGGAATAGATATTATAAGCATTTTACTATTGGATACTCTAGTTTATCATAATGTGACTACTGGCAGGGGTTTATGTTGGTCTGATATGCAACTGTATTTTGGGACAGCAGAGCCTAGCTTCTAATAATAAATCAGTGTTTCAGTCACATATTTATTGTATTTTAAAACAGAGTCAGAGCAGGTAAGATGACAATGTTAATTTCTGCTGCTCTCACCAAAAGCTGAGATTGTCAGACAGGACTGATGGGCTCTTACCTACACTGCAGTTTGCTCACTTTGGAAAGATCCACCCACTGAACAAACTCAAATCTAAAAAAGGCATGTCCAATTTAAAGTTCAAATGCAGCCCCCAAACTTGTACATACATAATTAGATACATAAAAACTAAAATAAATACACATATACAGATATATACATATAAAAAGATAGCTAAAACAGCCTTGCACTTCCCCCTGCTCTTATTTAGCTGTCCTTATCTAAAAACAGTACAGGAAAACAGCTGGTGCTTGGCATTTTGAACAGCACAACTTTGGACAGTCTGCATTTTTGTTTACTTTGTCAATTGTTAAAGAAATTGGACACAAAGAGGTTCTTGGTTGTGTGACTTCCCCCAGTGTTCATGGCTAGATAACCCTGAATAACAACACAGCAAGAAGCAAACTAGATTTTATTGTCCCAGTCTTCTTGCTTAGGTTTGGTACTCACTCCTCCTCACCTTTCAGACAGCCCTTACCCGTATTAGTTTCTACTTTTCCTTTTGGAGGAGACTTCAGGAAGGGACTGTTTTGGCTGATGTTAGGCAGGCAGTCATACAATCCACTGCAAGTCCTAAAGTAGAACTGCAAGAAAGTATTTCTTACCACAGCCAGAGCTGTAACTTCATCATTTTCCAGGAGAACAGCATAACTTTTGGAGATGTCCCATACCCGGAACATGCTCCGCTGCCATCTGCAGGAGCATCAAAGTGTGACTCAGCTACAGTGCCAGAACCTCTCTGTAAGCTCACAGACACAGCCACACTGTTGCTCCTTACTAAAATTTCAAGTCTGGAGTTGTGATTCCAAGGCAATTCCAGAAAATGTTACCACTCCAGAGACCTGCAATCACAGTTACAGTGGAGAGGAGGGTGGCCTTAGTCAGTATAAGAGTGGGCATTCATAAAGTTGTTTACTTACTGGGTATCTTAGATAATTTCCTTCTCTACAGAGCAAGGTAACTGAAGTACCAGAAAAGCGAGATTTTCAGTTCACACTAGAAGTCTGCTACCAAACCATCTTTTGTAAGTCCCAGTGAGTCACTGTATTCCCCAGTAGGACCATTCTCCTTTCTTTTCCATCACAATTGGTCACTCTGGTGAGCTTGGCTTATGGTCATTTTGTGACTTGAAGCTTCAGCTGACTTCAATAGGAGCTAAGCCAATATCAGATGTTTTTCAGAACTAATTTCTGAAATGCACCTCAAAATTAAAAATAGTGTTTTCAAAATAAGGCAAATAAGCACAAAACCACAGCAATGCCTCTACTGACTGTGGTTAGAAGGCTCACAGAGAACCTTGAAGCCTACTTCAGTTGTGATCTGGCTTCATTTTGTAGTCTTTAGCTTAGAGAATATGTCCCCTTTTCATGCAATGAGGCCAAATCCAAGTCCTGTACAGAATTTTCTACTAGCTTAAAGATTTTAGTTACCTTCCTAGAGTCTGAGAACAGCAAGGGGTGGGGGGGGAGAACCCCAAACTCTCACCTTTTAATTTTTTTGGGGGAACCTGAAAGTGGTGAACTTGCTGATAAATACTGTTTAAGAAGTTTTTCACTGTTGTCATGATGAGTAGAAAATAAAACTTTTACTGAGTCTGAAAGTAGTGGAAGTAAAGCTTTAATTAATTTTAGGAGAACACAGACAGTCAAGTCAGATAATAATTCTACAGTTCAAAAGAGAAGAGACTAAAAACAACTTTGACTCATCTGTCATTTACGCTGCCCTAATATACATAGGCTACAGAACTGCTTCTGAGAGCAAACTCAGACTAAAGAGGAATTCTCAAAGCTCATTATACGGTACTTGCAAATGAGTTGAAGTGCTAAGTCTTTGATTTCTGGATTTGCCAAACACTGGCTCAAATCCCGGCCCCCTAGCACACAGCCTCCATAACTAGGGCATACACTGAGGAAATCAGTGAGTTCTTTTCTTCCTGAAGAGTTCAGAGCAACAATAGCACTCAACCACTGAGTAATTGCATCTTTAACAGCTCTCAGACACATCTTTTCTCCACTGCAATGGCAAACATAGTAATGTGTCCCAGCATGCTACACTTTTCTCTCCCTGGTCCTGAGAAGACTATAGTAGTTACCCTCTAGGGTGTATAGTGTGGGTCTCCCTGTACCATAGACCCAGTGCCTGCATGGGTCTGCCTGGGTGTTTGGAGAATCAGTCAGATTTGGGAAGCTGTACAGCATATTGCATTCATCTGAAAAGATTAACATTTCATTGTCTTATTTTTGCCTACAACATAAAGAGTCCCCAAATTCTGAGCTCTCTGCTGCAGTGCTTTATATTAGCTCAATCCCAATTAGCACTTGTTATGACAATGGCCAGGAGAGCAGGAGCATTTCAGTAGGAACATATTCTCTAGCCAGGCTATGGAATGGGCAAGTACCAGAGCTATCACAGGATTAGTTTAGAGGCAGTCCTTATGCACCTTGAATTCTGAGGTGGGAGGGTGTGGTGTAAGTCAGCTAACCTTGCATTTCATTCTTAATTACCATTTAAAGGTGAATGAGGAAGAGAGGGCAAAAACACTTTCTTACAAGTGCCTTTCCAAAGTGATGTCATCTGAACATGGAGGATTAAATCCTCTACTAACATAGACTGACATAAATCAATTGCCTTAAAGCACTGTAGCTGCATTAGATCTGGCCCAGAGCTTCTTCAATCTTCTTTTGGTCATCAGAAAATGTATTATTAGTTACCTTTGGCATCCTTAGGACTCCTTCATTTCATTTCCAGGAGGCAGAAACTGATAAACAGTTACACGACCAAATAAGCATCCTCCATGTGATTTACTTCTCTAGGATCACTGGAAACTCAGTGTATGAGCTCTGTCTTTTTGTTAGCTTTGGCAGATTGATCAGCTGTAAAACTCAATAGCTGAGTCAAATTTTATAATTATGGCATTAAAATTATGAGCGAAACCTTCCACAGTTTCATCAGGAAACAGTCTAAACTAATGGCTTTGGTGTTTTTGTTAAGATGTACCTCAATTACAGGGTTCTGCTATTTGGGTTTGATTAGTTTTTTTCCAGCTAAATAGACCCATACTGTGTGGGCTGTTTTACAGAGTGCTCGTAACATCATCAAGTTATGTTTGATCAATATGCTGGGAGCTTACTAGATGGAAAAGGATTTATGCATCTCAAAATGCTCCAGATGAACAGGCAGCTTACAGCCCAAAGGGACAGAAATGATCCTTTTAGTAAATTTCTGCAGTAGGTTTTGTAGACATCACATAGGATATGCATCACCAGGGGTTTCCAAGAGGAAAGGAAGAGAGAGGGAGAGTGTGAGGAGTAGCAAGTATATCATCACTAGGACTTAAGAATGTAGTCTCTCCCACTTTGTGGAGGGTGAACGGTCTAGATTGCCTGCGATCCTTTTTGTCTCAGTTGGTTTTTTGTTTGTTTGTGTTTTTTGGGGTTTTTGTTTTAAACTCTTAAGGCCAAATTTATTCCTTAATAGACAGCTGAAAAGCTACAGGCTCCTGAAAGGTAAATCACAGTTCATTTTGTGGTGGTTTTCTGGATTAGTAATTACACCTGGAAGAAAAGCAAGTCTCATGAATTATACACAGCTATTCGTTTGATTTCAAAAGCTCTTAACATTGAGGATATAAGTAATCTAATTAGTCGTTTGTACAACAAACCTTTCCTTTCTTCGAATGAGGATAGCACATTTTAATTATTGTTGTGTTACCAGGTCAGGCCACAAATTAAGTAAAACCTGATGTAGTTGGTTGGCAAGAACATGGTATTTCCATTTAGCATAAGCATTCTAATGGTTAAGTTCGGGGAACATGTTTTGCATGTTCCTTCACAAATTCTGCCTCCTCTCTCACAGCTAGAGCCATGAAACAAAGTGCCTTTCTGTTGATCAGGGCAGCAAATGTCCAGGAGACCTTGTTATGGGATGTTGTTACAAACTGGTCTCCAAAGAACCTTTCTTCTGTAGCTCCCTAGAGGGAAAATAGTGGTGGATTTATCAGGCTGATCTCTATGGTACTAGTCATCTGTCTTTCCTGCAAGGGACGAAGGATGTATACCAGTAGACACTACTGTGGTCACAAGGAGAAGCTGATGACATCTGACTGAACTTGGACTATAGTTCTTGCATCCTTTTCTGAAATATGTATCCATGATAGTAGTGGGTTGCCAGGTTTTCTTCTCCTAAATACGCAGCAGAAGAAAAAAAACCACCCTCCCCTTGTCCTCACAGTTAATAATTTCAGAGCATCTCATTTGTCTTTCAGATTATAAAACTTACTAATAATCTAAAAAGACACTTTTTTTTTTTGTTTTGTTTTTCTCTGCTGCCTACAGTAGAGAATGAATCCTGTGTCATCCTGAGCCTTGGAACTCCCTTTTGTGGAGTCCCACATCAGGGGAAAAGAAATTGCATTTCCTATTGCGGAGTAGAAAGGAAAATAGGTTGGTTATCAGTCTTCTATAACACAGCTCTTGAATAAGAGGAGCCCATGGACTATTATTTCATAAAATTAGGAAGTTAAGGGCTGGTCTAGCAATAGATAAAATTTTTACTAGGGGTTTAGAATTCTAAGCCATGAATTTAAAAGCTTCTTGCTCAGTCCTCAGTTTTAAAAGACCTTATGCAGTTTGGCACAGTCCAGAGTGCCTCATCAAAATTGCATTTCAGGTGCTTTCAATCTAAATAAGCAAAGGGGGGGCGGGGGGAAAGCTGAAGGAAGGAGCTGTGTGTTGGGTTTGGTAGATCAGGAAGACTGTGGGAGCAGGTCAGACTCACAGGCAGACCAGATCACAGCTCAGCAAGCAACTGGAAACGCTGTGAGCAGGTAGCAGGTAACCTAAGGACACATCAGATGATGCAGTCACTTTAATTTACCCAAGACAGTGAAGTTATTTTCTTTGACTCTCTCCATGCTGCTTTGCAACAGTTCTATATGGCAGCTAAACTTTAATCCTTCCTTTAACATCAATGGTAAGCCACTGCTGAAGGGCCTTTCATATAAGACTGAGTGCATTTAGAACTTCATAAGACAAATCTAAACAAACAGGAAACCCACATGCAACGCTTTTTGTTTTGGGCTTTATAGAACAGAAAATCTGTTCAAAAACCTCCTCTTTCTGCTTTACTCATTTTTAATAAGTGCTAAAATATTTTGATGTGCTAATATAATTCATATTATTCTTGACTAAAATTCTGTGCCAGTCCAAGTTGCGATTTTAATCTTCCTCCTGAATGGGCAAGGCTAAAAGTGAAGTATTTTAATGAATCTATTAAGTCAAATATTCCACATCTACAATACAACATTGGAAGAAGTCTGTAGTTTTCTCACATCATCTTGTTTCACAGTAATTATCAGAATACAAGAATTATTGAATCACTCGGTTCACAAATTTGGCAGCCATACCAATAAATGCATAAAGCCTTCTTGTTAAATAAAAGCACTAATTAAAGCAAAAAAGCCTTTTCATCACTAAAAACTACATATCCATGAACTCTTACACACACATACATCTCTGTTGCCCTAAAGCACTGCAAGAAGGGTGCTTTAGGAAGCACAGAGGGAAGAAGCTGGGGCTGCTTTAAGGGTTGCACAGATGTGCAAGCTGAGGACTAGAGCTGTGCACCTCTGTGAAATACCAAATGCTACTGTGCCACAGTATAAACACGGGAAGAAACTACAGCCTGGATTCCTACGCGCAAAAATTTCAAGGAACCAACATTTGACCACAACTCGGTACCTGGGCCTTATCTCCAGCCAGAATCAGCCCACAAACCCCAGAACAGGGCTCAATGTGCTTGGTTGTGCTGCCCTCCAGGTCCAGAATGGAGGCATACTCAAACCACAAAAGAATACAGTTTATTTGTCTGTCATCTCTTTGGGCATCCTAGCACACTGGCAGAAAGGAGATGGTTTGAATTTTTGACATCTCCCATCTTCCAGGCCCCCACAGACACTGGAAAGCTTGTTCTCAGAGTCAGCATTAACATTGCACACAACTACTTTTATATTTATTTTTCCTCATCTAACCTGCAGTTCTTGTTCAGTTTTCCTACACAACAGAATGGCTTGATCTGCTACAGGAATGGGCATAGATTGTAGGGAGTGCAGGGAGATATTTACTGTCCTGCCCTTAGCAGAGCACCTTTATCTGCCTTTGCTGCCTACTGGAAGTTTCTAGCAGGCATTTCTATCCCTCCCATTCTGCACTGCAGGCTTGAGGAGAGATGGTTTTGCCAATATTTACAGGGAACTCCTCCTTCCCTTTTGAATCCTGCCTTGAGGCCTCTCTTTGGCAGCAACACAGAGCTGGCAGATGGTTGGCACCTGGATGTCACCGCCATTGCCCCTCATGCAGTGGTTGCTGCCCACCATCCTGGGGCCCTGGCTACTTATCTCCCTCGACAGCACCATCTGCATGTTGGAGAGGCAATTCTGCCTCCCTGCAGCAGGGACCAGCTTTATATGTCCCCTGGACCTGGACAATGCCTGGTGCAACAGGACCCCAGGCAGCAACCCTAGCTCTGGGAACAGTAATGCCAACCCCATCTGAGGGAAATTGGAGCCTCACACGGACCAGGGTCTTAAGATGCAAAAAAAGAGCTATCTAAATCTTTAATCAAACAGCACTCACCAGAGATGGTTGCATTCATCATTCTTTGGACAAAGATTTCAATGCCCAACCAGTTCAAAGGCCACAAGACTTACATCTGACTGGAGTTCTGCAACTGAAGTTGGAGTTTGAAGTTAAAAGTACACTTCAGTAAATATTTTGTTGAAAAATTCCTTGGGAAGAGGAAATAGGTAGAGAAAGCATTCATTAATTCAGTTCAGACTTAAAATATAATGGTGACCAAATAGGAAAAATTGGGAAAGTCAAAATACTTTGACATTTAGCTGACATTTGTTTCAATATTTATGAAGCAGATGCTAAAACAAAGCAAACTCCCTGCTTTTGAGTCAAGTGAAACAGTCACAGGTAAGATCTTTTCCTTGAACTCCTGAGAAAATAAATCCAAGAGAATTTCACTTAGTCTCAACCCAACCTTTTTCTTGAACATTCCAGCTTAGCCACTAACCAAAAAGCACCTGCTAATTTAGGCAGCTCTAATTGCAGTTTGTTTCTAGAAGCACGGCTTTGAGAAGGATTTTATTGATGCTTGAAAGGGAGTGCTTCGTACGCTCAATTATAGAAAAAACTGCATCATTTAGAGAAAAACACACACCTATGTGCAATTTTTGACTGTAAATATGAGTTATCTTTTAAGTGATCCTAGTTGTAGAACCTATTTCAGCCTCATGGGTCTTCAGGAGACCGGGTATTCCTCCACTGCCAATGACATTTGTAGAGTTAAATGAGGTTTAAATGTTTCAATAATCAACAGTAGAAGAGAAGAAGTTCAAGGACCATTGGACACCTTTCCCACATGAAAGATTATTTTTTTATAATTGGTGAAAAGGGAGGTAAAGAATTGTTTTCACAACACAAATTTTATTGGTAGAAACATTATTTATGAAGGACTGTATGAAATCCCTTATCCTTGAAAGCTGCTCTTTCAGAGTAAAGATACTAATTTAATTAAGCTCCAAAAATTATTGCCTTGTATGAAATTTACCCTGCTATTTTAACAAAGTCTGTTTGTATAAACCATGTGCTTGTCCAAATGAAAGGCTACAAGAACAATTTTGGAAAAGCAAAAGCTGCCTAAAACTAAAAAAAGTTTGGAGTCCAAGAGAATTGATCAGTCACTGTGAGAAGAAATGGTGTTGGTGCTGTCATACATTATGAAGGCTTTTTTACTGCAAATTAAATTGGGATGAATAGTAAGTATCCTGACTTTGGAAAACAAAGAAGGTAGTTTTAGCAGCTGATTCAGATCCTAACCCCCTTCCAATCTGTAGAACTAGCAGAGGTTTGACCATAACTCAATAATCCTACAGAGATAAGACACTTATTGAATTATTTGTTGGTGATTTTATTGCAGCCACTGTGTCTTCTGACCCAAATCCTGTTTCATATTTTTGTTGCCAGCAGGAAAGAGGTACACTAATGAGCACCAACAAACCACCACAGGTAAATGGCAGAGTAAACTCAGAATAACTAGAATTCAGGGGGTATAATGATAACACAATCCTGTTGCTTGCTTGAAGGCCAGTGTTGCCTGAAGGTAACTGCATTATTATTGTTTTGAGACTGCTGCAATGACTGTCCTTTATGCACTGGAAGTCAATTACTCTCCTTTCTGAAGGACAAGTCCTTTCCTCTCATCCTTTTGCACATGGCCAAACAACTACATAAGCAACAGAGATCATCAGCACAAACCCACTAGAACAAGTTTACATCTATAATTTTATGCTTCACTTGTTGACTTACTGAAAAGGCTTACCTCTAAAACAACGCACAGATCACCATGATAACACGTAGTTATTAGTTTGCATTACTTTTGTACCCGAAAACTTCAGCCAAGAGTTCATGTTGCAGTGCCCAAGGCCTTATTTGAGGGACTTACTTGGCTGTCAGCTGAGTGTTACCCCTTAGTGAAGGAGGTATGGTTATTACTTGCATCAGGTTCAAGTGAGAGTAAATTCAACAGTCTGGGACTAGATGTGGCTGCAGGAGCAGTAATGGATTAGTGCAGCAGAGGACTGTGAGATCACAAAGGAAAAAAAATGTTTATAGTGAAGTAAAAGGCAGAGTCCAGGGAGTCATCACAGCAGTCAGTGAAATGCCATTTAATTACTTTGGCAAAGCATGCATTTTAGATTGTTTTAGTTCATTCTCCCTCTTGTCCATAGCATATACTAAGGAATGAGGTAGATCTATGGTGCAGTCACAGCAAGAGAAGATGTAGGAAATTATTTCATTTTCAGCACTACGCCAAACTTAATTTTTAGTTGTCCATTCTCTTTTCATTTTCCACTGGGATAATTTTCATTCTTGCCTGCTCAGCTCTGCAAGTTTGTACAGTATCCTAAGTGCAATATCTGCTTATCACTCGTTATTTTACTGCTCATTTATTCAGAGTTAACAACAAAAAAAAACCCCAAAACATTATGGAAGGAATACTCCCAGCTGGGAACATCTCACTTTCCTGAGAATGAACCATTTTGGAATATACCACTTCAACAGATAGTCAAGAATGCATCAGTAAAATAAACTACCTTCCTCACAGTTATCTGTTCTTGCTGGTATCTTGTATCAACACTTAAAGAATGAATGCCAAACATCACATGTAAATATTATTAAATGCTTTACATTTCTTATCTCTTTAGAAGTATTTTTAATTGATAGAAGTACTTCCAATTATTCGTGTTTTTTTATGTTCACTGCAATACTTTTCCCTGGCAGGAAAACAACTGTTATTTGCACATAAAGAAAAAGCTATTAGAAGCAGTTTATCTGCAGGAGCACTTATCTAGGTATTTGTATGGCCCCTGGCTACACAAATGTCCTCTTATGCAATAGGATTTAGTAATCTGCAAACACATTTTAACAAGTGCCAGCCAAGACCTCCCTAAGCAAACCTCCACATATGACTAAGCAAATACACAATTCAAAAATAGAAACTCAGCATAAGGTTAATAGAGTTTTATGGAAAAACTGTTTTGTCATATAAATCCTTGAAGAATGAAGAAACAGAGGAAACTGCTTGGTAAACAGGCATAAAATTTCGATCCTGGAATAATTCAGTGACTCAGGAACTTATCTGAGACCACATACCTGAGTTCACAACCTTACCACATCCTATTCTGACAAGAGTTTTGAACCTGTTTCTCTTTGTCCAGGGAAAACATCCTAAGCAGTACCCATTTGCTGCTCTACCTTTGTATTCTGGTAGTGAGAAGAATTTGCGGAGGAGCAAGTTTCCATCAAAAAATGAGATGAGTCTTTTTTAACGAATCAAAGTTTTTTCTGTTTGGAAAGTCAATATATCAAAAAAACCCTTATCAATTCTACTCCCAGAAACACTAAGGGATTTTGAAGCCATGGTGTGCAAGAGGGAAGCTCTGCTTCCCAAGGCACCCTGCAGCAGCACAGGGCTGGCAGGGCCACCCTGCAGGTGGAGGCCCCCACTTTACAGAAAGCCCCTCTGTGAGCTTGGCCAAAGAGGTTTTGGGGTCCAGCTTAGAAATGGTGGCAGGAGCAAGCCAAAAGGAAACTTCTCAGGAACACTCCAACAGCAAAACAGCATGAAATCAAGGCAACTAATAAGAATCCATCCTAGTGGATGTTTAAGATCAGATGGACTGCAGGAGAGAAAGTATATACTTCTCAATTTACAGGTAATAGACCCAGGTTACTTGATATTCTGCGATTTGGATTTAGGTTTCAGAGAGGTGGGTGGAGAGAGGGTAACATTAAGACTTCAAATTGTAGCAGAGCAAGGATCAAAAAGGGATGAATAGCTAGGTGATTGCTATATGAAATTTACTGTAGGCAGAGGAGAAAATTGAAAGCAATGAAAATGAAACTGCCACATGCACAGTAGCAGAACCTAAAGCATGAGCAATAGAGGCATAAGGATGAGAAGAAGGTTAAGTTGGGTGAACCTGGAGTTATTGAAAATTGGAAAAATAGAGCCTTCAAGGGAGATTTATCCTCAGGATTTTAAAATGAGAGCAGAAGAAAGTGAGAAATTATTTGAAATAGGAGAGAAATCACAGGACCTTGTCAGCTATATTTAAGAAATGAACAAGAAAAGAAAGAAGTAACAGCCAAGAAGTAACACTTACAGGTTTATATTAATTATAAAGTTGCCTTAAATTAAAAAGGTCATCAAAACCTAATAAGATCACCCTGCAGATCATAATCTGTGATTATCTTAAACTTTTATATGACTTCGCACTCTGCTTTAGACTAAAGGTAGTTCCCAAGCTCTTGACTGTCTTGAATTGGGTTATTTTGATAGCTCCATGTCATTACCATAAAAATTACTTTTGACCTGAAAACAGACAGGACTGTTTTTTGCACAACAGGAAATACTGGGATTGGTCTCGCAGGCACTCAGAAGTTGACAGGAAACATTTTATTCCATTTTACTTACGGGCCAACAAATTGGAACAAGTATATGGAGGTTTTTATCATCATTCTGATGAGTGCTACAATTTTAGTACCACAGTTTATTCACACAATATTATCAAAGGACCTTTATTACAAAATCACCAATAATTACTGTTGGAGTCAAAGAGGGAACTCCATAATCCACATAGTGGTGCCCACTTGAAGCCTGGTATCAGTTGCTGTATCTCAGCAACAATTAAACTCCACTGAACTGAAGGAGTCAGGTAGTCACATCAGTACAGCCTTCTGCAAAAGCATGAGCTGGAGCTAAAGCACTCATATTTGTCCACATGGATATCAACTATTAAGCTGAGAAAACAATCTGGAATCATGGGACATATGTAAGCTTAAGCTGATCATTACTGTGTCCTCAGTCAGCCACAAGATGCCCGTAGACATCCAGATTGAAGCAGTGCCACAGGAGGGATTGCACTGTGACTACGTGCACACTTTGAAGAAGACTCTAAGGTAAATATTTTCATAGCCAGTTGTTCACTGGTTTAAGTGACCCATACTTATGATGATCAATCAATAGGTCTTACAAAGAGGTTGAGGGGAACCCAAAATAAACTTTTGCATCATGAGTAGCAACCTCATTTCTTATAGCTATTTTGGCCCCTCTCTTCTTCCCTCCTCTTTCATTTTAGACATCTGCTCACCACAATCTTCACAAGGTATGCGAAATTCTCCTCTCCACTATTTTCTCTTTTACCATACTCAAAGCTCATTTAAATAGAGCATAGGTGAGTGCTTTTGGGAAACAATGCCACATTACAAACCACTCTGCTCATTCTGAAGCAGTGCTTGAAGGTGTGCTTTGTACAGTTGATGCCCTTGACCCAGATCCTCTCCATGACCATCCACAATGATCAAGACATCCTTGAAAATTTTCATTTAATTTTCAGTGTTGGATGAACTGTTACACCCTTTTTTAATTAAACTTCTAAATGAACCGAAGCAGACTGCTTATTGCCCTAGTAACCAAAGCACAGTGATCCATGGAAATCTCTTCAGCATTGCTCTGTCTAGGTTCCTACACTCAGCTTATCAGCTGAGTGTCTTCCAGCCTGGCTTTAGAAAACATAGCTAAGATTTGTCACATGCTGTTTGTTCCAATCTCTGCTCCCCACTCTCCCCGTCCCCCTTCCTCCAAGCACATGCAGGAGAGTGCCTTGCTTTGGTAGCTTTTTTTTTCCCCCTGAAAACACACACCCTTTCTGCTATAGTCTGGAGGATATGCAACTTGTTCTTGGGATTTGTTTTGTTGAAAGTTACGGGAATCTCTAGCTTGCAGGAGAATATGTTTCGCTGTTTTGGAGACTGTCCCAAGAAAGACTCATCTCCTTTCCAGACTTGCACGTGAACGTGCACTTACTGACCTTGGGAAACCTACAGGCTTGGCTGACAACTTACCAGGATGCCAGTGCAGAGGAATGGGCAATAGGACTCTTTAGACAGAGTCTAAATCCCTGTCCAATGTTCCTATTGCTAAAGGTGCTATGGACACAGCTGGTCTGTGGCAAAGTCACAGGAGCGACCTCTGTGCCAGCTCTCCTGGTGCCTCCAGTGCTGTGAGACAGTGCAGGAGCATGGAGTCAGGTGAACTTCTCAACAGAAGCAACAACCACAAAGAGAAGCACGTGCCCAGGGCAGCCAGTGTGCTACTTGCAGCCCTCCTAACACCTCCACTGCTTCTGGAGCTCAGGGAAATGGTCATACTACACCAAACTGCCCCATGTGAAGTGCAGAGAATAGTCAGTGATTGTCAAGTGTGTGTGGAGGAGTTCACTGCGCACTTTTGCATAAAACAAATATACCCTTTGAGAACAAATTAAGGGTACCTGCAGCTGTTACCAACAAAAGACATGATCCCCATTCCATTTCCAAAACACTCAGAGGACCTAGTAGAAGTTTTGCATGTTAAAAATGAGGGTCTACAAAAGCTTATAGAAGCATCATCATGTAAAGTGTGGGTGTGGCATGACAACCACCTTACCCTTCAAGAGCTGGTGTTGGAGAGGTCTCAATTGCTATATAATGCATTGAGATACTTTGTTCACAACAGGAGGCCCATTGTTGTACCAGATGACAAGGTTGAAAAACTTCTCATCCCCTGATACTGCTAACCAAGCTCTGTTACAGTTTAGTGCTGCACTGGGAAAATCTGTGCCATTTTTTCCAACATGCTATTAAACAGAAGTTCCTCTCCCTCTTTCACTGCTGGTTGGGATACAGGGCCCTCCTGCTCATGCTCCTCTCTCTCAGAAACCTCTGCAGAGCCCAGCAGGGTAGGACCTCAGTTTTTCTGCCCTGGAAAGCTGATACAGCAGACCTTGTCCACTCCCCGCTGCCGAGCACAAGCATTTTCAGCACAAAAGCTAAAATCTACTTACCTTCTCAATTCCTCAGCTTTCAGCATATTTTCCGTGCATAGAGAAAATTTTCACTCACTAAAAAGCCTTCAAGTTAAACGGATCTGGTTCCTCCCTCCTAATGCCACTTGTGATGTCTTTCTACTTTACAGAGAAGCACCACAGGGCACCAGCTCAACTCTGCTCTTCTAACACACCCTGTAAGGCATCTTCCTGCAGATGATTGAATCTGAACTCTGGATGTCTGCAGGCACAACCTACAGCAGCAGATAATTAAAGTATCAAGTAATACTGTATGGTTTTGACTATGGACCTGCAGAATTTCTTGTCTTAATGCCACAGCTGTGTAGGCCCTGTCAAGGATGAAGGCAGAGTTTATGCCCTCAATGGTCAAAACTGAGAATAGATTCATAGACTGTTTAAAAAGTAAAAATTCCATTTTTGGTAGGGAAACAAGAGGAGGAGTATCACCACGCTGTTGCTGTGAAATGAGGGTATCCAGTAGGCATAGTCAATAAGTGAGCACCTCCATGAGACCAGTGAGAACCAGTCCCCTACCCCTCAGCTACTCCTTTTCAGAAGTGAGATCACCAATATGCCATCTACAAGCTTCAAAGATGTACAACCAATTGCACCAATAAATGTTCCCTTCCCTAGAGCCATGGGGTAAGTTTGTGTCAGAAGTAAAAGCAAAACAGATCCCCTTCCCATTCTTCCTCTGGTCCTGGATATTACATTTCATGTGGAGTACAAAACTCTCTCCACCTGGAAGTCCTGGATGTGGGTCATGCTTTGATGAAGTCCCACAGGGATCCCAGATGTGCAGCTGAGCTCCTACCAAGGGAGATACCAAAGACGCCACACACAATGCAAGTTTCTGTGTAGGCCAGTGGTTTGCCTTCGGGAAGTCAGACCCCAAAGGACTGCAGTCAGGCAGAAAGATGGCTCATTTTGAAGGGCCACACTGCTCTGTCAAATCAGCTTCCTTAGATGACAGCACATCAGCTGACATGAACTTCTGCCAGCCTGCACAAGGAATATCCCTCCCAGCAGCATATGTTGTCATTCTCTGCAGGGGAAGCACAGTCCTCTTACCTCTCAGTATCCACAAGGATCCCTGACCAGTTACACTGTGACTTTTGCAGCTTGTCACATTCCTTTCTCCCCTACCATTCTTCTACTTGCACTGTGCCACAGGAGATTCACCGTCATGGAAGCACTGGACTTGCTTGCTGATCTCATAAGTGCTTCCAGTTCAACCCCCTGCTTATGTTGCTTCATTTTCTCCAGCACCTTGTAAATGGCTTCCTTCCTGCATACTTTAGGTAAGCAGATTACCAGGTCATTCTCATGGAAGCTCCTACAGATATACCACGTTTGGAGAAGATAAGAAACAGCTAAATGTAAACGGGATGAAGTGTCTCTTTTTTCTGATGCCATTTATATAAGAAAGAGTTCAGTATCCCACTCAGCTACAGAGCTTTCCACTGCAAGACTTCAAAGCACTGATTTTGACTTACAGACAGCTGTGAGAGGTGAAAATTCAGTTAAGGTAACAGAGAGCCTCATCTTCCCATTTCTGCCACAGCCTCACCCTGCAGCCTCTGGCAAGACTCTGAATTTCCCTGTTTGCTTGTTCAGCTCCACTCTGTATGTGCCTCCCCAGAAAGAAGAGAGAGGGGCAGTGTTAGCAGCAGCAGATGCTTTCTCTTCAAGGCACATGCTTAACATAAGCTTTAGAACAGCAAAGGCAGATCCTCTTCATCACACTTATTTCAGGAGCCAATACCTGATCAATCCAAGGCTATATTTAATGTGTTTTTCTTCTAACAAAACAACTCTAAAGCCACCTACTCCTTGTTACCAGTGCTGTCAAGCTGAGTCACTTTATTAAAGGATAGGTGAAAGGTCATGGGAACCTTTACTGCTTCAATAAAAGGAATTTTATGACAAGCTGCTCTTGCTTTTTTGTTCTCCATTCAGCATACGTGGCAATGCTGTCTGACATATTCACAACTAATTTATTCATTTCTGGAAAAGATGTATCTTATTTTATAGCCTTGACACAGACACATTGCATTGCCATGAGGAAAAGGGGTGGATGGGATAAAACAAACCAGCTTCCAGCACTGGTCTTCTACAGTCATTTATTTTAATTGGAACTTTCTTCCACAGAGCTGCCTTCAAAGACACTACCAAGACATCTCCATCCTCAAAGTGCACATGCTTTTCCTCCACAATGTTTGCTGGGCAGGCATTGAAATGTGGGTCCACAACTCCCATACTTCAGACTCGCCAGGAGAGCTGGCACATAAGCAGAGCAGATATAGCTGGCGGGAAAACAAAGTAAATGAAAATAGGTTGTACCTTCTTTGCAGAGATGAAAGAGTGAGGAGAAGGCACTCATGTCTCCTGTCATGAGCCCCCCATTCCCAGAGTGAAACTCATTGCTTACACCAAGTATTAGCAGCATGTGGCTGTTACCCCATGCTGGTTGTGACTCTGAGCCTCCTTTGCGACACATTGGCCTGGAATAAGCAAACCTGTGAACAAGGATACTCTCAGATGGTCACACTGTCTTAGACTATACATGTCTCTATAGGACCAAGTCATATACAGAAGAGAAAACAAAAGATGAAAAAAGAGGAAGGAGAGAAAGATTCCTGCAGAGGTAGACAGCATTGAACTACTAAAGGTTCCTGCCCAATTCTCTTCAGAAATAAATGCATCCCTCAGTACAATGTTTGCACCAGTGCATGTAGTATTCCAGTTCATCTTTTGCCTTTTAAAATTCAAGCTAGCAGGTAAATACATGTATACAGGGCAATAACCTGATCCCAGATTAAGGCACTGTGTGTTAAGGCTGGATTCAGCCACACCACACTTGCCAGGGTGCCCACAGAGCCACACTCCTCACATGCCAGCATTAAGGGGGTGAGGATGCGTGGGGCAGACAGGGAGTCTAGACTTTCCTGCCCCAGGATATGTGCAATCCTGCCAAGGCTATGCTGAGACTGTTTAATCCTATTAAAGCATAAGCTGGAAGTACATGATACTCATTAAAAGAAAACAGCTTGCTTTGTTCCCAAGATCTGAACCCCACAGTAGCAGACACTGTGGGATAGCCCACCATTATTGATCTCTGCAGGCAGGGCTTGCCATTGGTTTGCCATTCCCAGCTCCAGTGCCTGAAAAAATACCAGTCCTGCACTTTATTCCCATATGAAGATACAGGTTTAGGATCCCTACTCAGGACAAGGGCCAGAGCTAGAGCACACATATTTCCAAAGGGAATTTGCCAATGAGGGCCCAGCTAGTCCTCCAGCTGCTGCTTTACAGGCATACAGAGTCCATACAGAGCTACAGCTAGTTGTCACTGTTCTCACACTGGCCTTCTCACTATTAAGGTGCCAAGCAGACAAACACAGGCACGTCTTCTTCTACCCACCATGCTGGGTGTGTTCCTAAGTCTCTCACTCTTTCTGCTGACTTTGCATGCACAGCTACAGAATGCTAGAAACAGAGTGCACAGAAACCTTCAGGCTAGGGATGAAGGAAAAAAAAAATGTATCAGCTGGTTGTGTAAGTCAATCTGTTCAGGAATAGTAATCATTTATCAGAAGGTGAAGAAAAAGATCCAGGAAGATGAGCTGTGCAAACTCATCCAGATTTCTTAATGTGTGGAAGGGGCAGGAATTCTATGGCACATGGAGGTCTTCTGCAGCATCCAGCTTAAGCACAAGATTCAAGATTTTCAGTGCTTTTAAGTGTGCCTAACATTTGGTTTAAAGTCAGTAATATCTGAAACATGAAGAAATTTTGCCCTTCCAAAGCTCTTTAAGACACTTGTGCTGCAGTGTAGTACACGTTGTTTGTGAGATATCACCTTACAAGGAAGTGATGAAATCAGCATAGTCCATTTTATTAATTCCACCTATAATGCGTTGAAGCAATTCCTTCCAGTCTCATGCCAATCAGAAAGGCAGAGCCTTTTGTATCCAAGTAACCACTGCTGGCACCACAGAACTAGGTGCAGGTGTGTGCCCAGGGACATATCTCACTGAAACTCGTGGAAGGACCAAGAAGAAAGGGGCCAACCCTCCTGAAGTGATAACACACCTGAATCTATAGAAGCCAACATGCTGGTCTGTCCATATTCCCCAGAGAAGCTTGGTGGGGGTGTCCAGATACATGCTTGCTTTGTGGATATGTGGAGCTATGTAACCACCCCTCCAGCCAAAAAAAAAACCAAATACAAAAACCCAAACCAAAACAAAAACAGAAAAAGAAGCAGGAAGACAATAGCAGCAAAGGGAAGACAGACACATGCATGTAACTAAGAATTAAATAGTTTTGATTCCTTCATGCATATTTGCTGTCTTGTTGCTCTGCAACATCAAATACTAGAGTATCACTCCCTGTCTTCTGATAACAGAAAGCCTGCCCTTCAGTAGTAACCATAAAACCTGTTATTTAAAGGGACTAGCTCCTGATCCTGCTTCCCTGCCCCCTCAATCAACTGAGCTGTCATTCATCCCTTGCCCTTGATGCTTGCCTCAGGTAACTTCCCTTCAGATCTTCCCTAAGAGCGTTAATTCACCGTGCTGCTGAAGAATCACCAGGAATCTTTCCATGGTCTCTGTATCCACTAACAGTTTACACAGAGATCCTCCATTCTCTATACATAGGAATGACTTTTGAAAAAAGTGACGTTGCCTAAAACAAAACAGGAATATAATCTTTTTTACCCCCAAAAAAATAATAAAAAAAGAAATTACACAACACTGCCTCCACACAGCTAACTGTGTTTTTGTCAGAGCCCATATAGTCAGTTATTTCTTAAGAAGGTTCTGCATTCATACTATCCCACATATCCTTGCTGTTGCTATGGAAATCATTCCTCTGTAAGCTGATGTGCAAATGCAGGTCTCATTGCTGAGCAGAGAGGCTAAAGGTGTGCATGAGTCAAACTATTTGCTGTGCATTATTTCTCTGCAGCCTCGCTGCTGCTGGGGAACAGGGGAAATGCCTGCACTGAGAGCACCTGTAACAGGGAGCTGTGGAGAGAGTTAGCAAGGTGTTAGCAATTCTGAGAGTCACAGGAAGGCTCTGGCTGTTACCTGCAGCCAAACATAACTTAGTCATCCAGCTCACCTGCTCTTGATTCTACGGAAGTGACAGGATTGAGGCATAGGAGGTACAAAAGATAATTCATGGCAGTTTTAAACATTTCAGAGGAAAAGTAAGTCATTATGCACTATCATGGATACAAGGCAGAGAGTGCCCTGCCCTGTCTGTAGGCCTGTAATCACTCAGAAAAGTCAATGATAAAATTAGGCTTTTGACAAGGACCTGCTGGTGGCTACAGAGAGGCAGAGACTGAAGAGCTGCTGGAGATCCCTCTGACTCGGATGAAGCAGCAAGACCAAAAGGGAAAAACACCTACAAAAATCAAGCTTCTTCACATATGCTGTTTGGCAACTCGACTAAACATGGTTTTCACACTCCCTATTACCTATGAATAAGCATTAAGGCGAATATTGGAGTACTCCCAGTCAAAACACAGCTTGATGCCAGCAGGCACTTTTTAGTAACAACTGCTGCCCTTTCACAATGTACCAGAAACAGAGGAACCTGCTGCCTCCAGGACTCAGCAACCCTTTACCATGAGTGGAGAAGAACCCCTTGGAGCAGAGGCCACATGTGGCATCTGCTGAGCTCCTCTGTGCTCCATTCTAGTCAAACATAAGCATTTCTCTGCATATTGGAGGTTGTGTGAACATTTCAACACAAACATCCCACACCCATTTCTTTCCCTCTACCCTGGAATACTTGGCAGTAATTTTCGTAAGTGTATTGCAATAAGTAGTATGTCTCAGGGCAGACCATATACCTTGGTCGTTTCTTATGTCATCCCTTCTGCAGCCTGAGAGGGGGAACTGGGATCAAAAAGGGAACAAGGGATGTAGTGAACTGAGATTTATAGTAGGTTTTTAAAGGGGAGTAGGGGTTTTTCTGGCAAATGTTAAAGTGGCCACCTGAACATTCAAGATTTTTTTTTCTTCAAATAAGGAACTAGAAGGCTGTAGCAGGAAAAGGCAGATTCATCAAAAAAAGCAAACATGGGCTTTTTTTTTTTCCCTTCATCCCTCTGAAAAAGCTGCTCCCACAAAAGATCGACAAATGGTCCATCATACAACCTTAAGGTTTCTATTCACATCTTCTTTCTCACTACTCTACAAGAAACAGGTGTTATACTCATCCTCTCCTCTGAATTATCTTCTGTCCTAAGTACTAGGGAACTCTTAGAAGCCAAGCAAGCAGCTTAGAGTTACAGAGTCACAGAAGTTTGTGAAGTTTTTACACCACTTTTTCTTTTTTTAAGTCAATTATCCTGGAGAAAGGCAGCTAGTTAAAGAGCAGATTCCAAACATCCAAACAGAAGTCTGTACTTCTATACAACATCTCAGATCACAAAGGCAATACTCTCAAAGCACAACTCCTTTGAGGCACCCTTACATATGACAATTAAACACAAACACAGTAAACAGGCTACAGCATATTACTGTAAAGAAAGCAAGCAGATCTCCCTCAACTCTAGACCAAAACATAGGCAGCACTTACTTCAGTTCAGAGCTAGAAAGGAGTCTGTTATCATCTAAAGTTGCTCCACTCCTGCTCTCTTCCCCACATAGAGATTACCTGCTCTCCTCTCCCCTCTTCTGAGGTATCTATCAGGAGATCAGCTGGTCTGTGATTCTTAGTAGAGACACCTGCTAGTTCAGCAGAGCTTGTTAGCAGAGCACAAGGGTAGCTGAGATTTAAAAGGAAAGAACACAGTTAATGATTCTTTATAAAGATTGCTGTAGGTTTAAGTGTCGGTGATCCGTAAGGGGCATTTTTCTGCTTAAAGCCAGCTTACTTGAGCAATACCTCCTAGTATTCTAGTAAACTGTTACAGCATTGATTGAAAATACAATGATAAGCAAATAGAAGTGTTTTCAGTTGCATTACGAAGCTATGGTATGAATATGAACAAATTACATTAAATCACACTATTGCAGAGAAGTATCTTGTGATTTATAAATTCCTATGTTATGTAAATTATTACCACATAATTTTGCAGCCCTCTGAATAGCTGTCTTTTGTGTTGTGGTATGAACACACATGTTATGCCTCAAAAGCTTCCACATATGTGGGTGGGAGTTGAAGAATACAAATGACATAAGAAACTAGAAGGGTTTATTTCAGGAACAGGTTAGTATGAATATAGTATCAGAGATTAGAGGTTGTGGATTAGAGATTCACTTTCATTGTCTTGTTAGATAGGTTGTAAAAGAAACACTGAGGGAATAGGAAAGATATAGCAAAGAACAATGTATACATTTGCACTTCATATAATTAATTGCCATTCCTTTTATTTTTAGCATAATGGCATTCATGATGAATCATATTGTGAGTATAAAGTTAAGAAATGTGATTGTGAATGGATTTGGTACAATCTGCTTATGACATTCATAAGTGCAGACAAAATGCCACTGTCAGAGGGACTAGGAAGGATTCCTCTCATGCACATGACAGCCAAACCCTATAAATTTAAATTCTGAAGGAGTTCCTAAATTTGCCAATAATTAGGGTTATTTCTTCCTTCTCGGGTGCATAATTTCATGTAAACTGATTGTTTCTTGGCATCCAGTTCAGAAAGTGTTTGAGCTGAAATGCTCCTTAAAATATTTTATACTCTTCTGTAACAGGTATAAGAGGACTTATAAATCCAGATCAATTAAATTATAGACTGAATTCAATAGTTTCCTAAGATAATTTTCTTCAACAACAGAACTAAAACCCAAGTCAAACCTAGAGATAAGATTCTTACAAATGTTAAGAAACCTTATGCTTTCAGGGACTGTTTCATTATAAAGTGAAAGATTAAATTAGTACATATCAAGAGAGGATGCACATCAGAGAAAGGGGAAGAGGCATTACTGACTCAAAGTTCTGCTAACTTTTAGTTTTCCCTTGGGACAGATAACTATTTTTCTGCTTTGCATGAGAAAAAATTCTTTTAGCAGTGGCAAAATTACTCAGAAAGGACTTTTACCTCTCATCTCTCCATAACAAGTGCACCTTAATTTATGTGTGTGGTGACAACAGGGGACACAAAACACACATTTCAGTGCCAAATCCTAGAATTAAACTGCAGGGAAGAGGGACAGCTTGTCAGCATTTGAGAAGCAGGATCCTTTACATCACACTCCATATGAGGTACATCCTAAGCTCTCAGCTCTGATTAACTCCCACAGGAGTCTAGTGATTCAGCACCAGGCAAGTGATCTCAGTGCATTTTGGGATGAGGCCATTTCCCTACTTGATAGCAAATATTGCAGTGCTTCTTAG
>JAWWEE010000159.1:18498969-18530849 GCA_035221455.1 Xenops minutus | reverse complement strand
AGTCCAAAATTGGTTCTCTCTTGGCTTCACTTGACCAGCAACACACCCTGAGGGTCAGATATAGGGGGGATATTTTCATCTGACTAGACTGTTAGTGAAATCAAATGCCATCCATCTTTTCCTGCCACTCCCCTTTGTTGCTGGATTTATTTTGTGAGAATATTTGTCCTGTAAACAAGAAAGAACCCATGTGCTTGTTTTTGTACTTTTAAAAATAAACCCAGGACCTGTTAAAGGTTGATAGTGTCTAATGCAATGTGTACTATCGTTCCACACAAGAGGAACTGGGCTCTAGTGTTTTTATCTTACAAGGCAAAGGACAAGAGTGATGTTCTCTTCTGACTGAGCCTTTGGCCTTGATTTCAAATCTCTGTCCATCAAATCTAGATTTAGAGCTGGAAAAAGACAGACATTCACACAAGATTATCAGCTGCACCAGTTCCACTGATTTGGGATGGCAATATGCAACCTACCATTTAAGAGGAAACCTCCAATTATTTGGCTGTTGAACAAAGCCAAGTTTTGTTGTGCACACAACAGAATTGTTCCAAATATTTTCACTAAGTCCAGCATATCCAGGATGTGTCTGGACATGACACATGATCAGATCAACTGTGCCACCCCCTTGTGCTTGCACTGAAGTGCCCTGAGGGCACTGGAGCCCACAGAGAGCTGGTGCAGTGTGTGTCCCTAACACCTCCGATGTGGGGGACACATTGCACTGTTGGTCACTGGCCTGCACTGAACCCCTACGCACTACAGCAGTTTCTCTGTGTGCTTTACAGCTCCTCAGGCTGTTTGTGACATCTCATTGTATGTTAACGAAAAGCAGATTTTTGTAAGATTCCAAAGTCCTCTGGGTTGGAAAATTGATTGATTCATTGAAATATTATTTCAAGTTTGTTCTACAGGGTAAATCAGTAGAAAGGCATACTCTTCCCAGAAGACTGACTCAGGATTACTTGAAGGAAGGAATTTCAGAGTAATCCAGTGCAAACCTCATGGCTGGTTCAGAGCATCTCAGCTCCCTCCATTCATGAACAGAATAAATCCTCCATGTGTTTTCTCCTGATGATACCAAATATCAGCAGAGAAGGCACAGTGCCTTTGGAAGCACAAACTCACAAGCACTCAGGAATGGATGCACATGTCCCTTGTCCTGCTGTAACCTGGAATTGAACCTGATTTAAATGCAATTCATAGACAGGACTACTACAGTTACACTTTCTCTCTTGCAGTGAGACACAGTGGCAGCTACTCAGTTCTGGTACGTGTAAAAGGTTAGAAAACAGTAACTTGATACAAGGAAGGCAGCAGGAGCAGTCGTAACTTACTGCTCAGTAACAGTGGTTTGCGGTCTAAGAGTACAGCTCCCAGGGATGTCAGGATGACAGCTCAGTACCCCAGCCACAGTGGAGAATACACAATTGTCCCCATATGACATGAAAGGTGACACTGTCCACAGCACACAATTTTAGCCATTAGACATTTGTTATGAATATCTACCAGCTGCAGCTGGGAATAGTTTCTAGTGCGAAGGTCTTGTGTTCCCTGAGCAGACAGAGTAGAAGGGGGGGCAGCAGCTGCTGCGGTTTTTAGTTCTCAGCCAAAACTCCGCAAGCTTCTGACCCCACATGTTTCCCCTGGACTTAGTGGGTCCATGAACCTGCAGCTGCAGAGGCTGTGGAGGTGGTGTTGCACTTGCTCTCATCAAGGAGTGTTTGCAGCTCCATGGTCAGCTCCTCAAAGGAGCTGAATTTGTACACTTCTGACTGACACTTCCAACAGCTACTTGGCTGTTACTTTCTCACTTACAACTATTATGAGTAATAAATACCTCCCGTCATTTTTTAAAAAGATACTGTTAGCAGCTATTCCCTTTCATCCCTCACACTCAAGCCATCTTAATGATGTAGGAAGTATGCTAAGCTCAGAGAGTCCACTGCACTAGTTCAGCCTAGCAAAAATCTCACAGATAGCTGTCCATGAAGGTGGGAAGAGATGACTGTGGAAACTAATCTACATTTAGAACAATCAGCACTCGGTGAATTTTTCGGAGAAGTTTTCTTTTCTGTGAGCAGAACTAGTATTACCAACTTGTTCCTGTCAGCTGGGAAGTCTCGTGGTTGTGTTTTTGTGTTTAGTTGACTTATGAAAATACTATCCTGGTAGAGAGGTGAAACGCCTTGACACAGACACAAGTTGTGCACTTCAGCATGGTGATGCCTGTGGCCATTTGACTGTCTAGGGATGCCCTCCATAGGATGCTGTGCTTCATGTGACAGTTCTTTATGAGCTGTCTCACCGGCTGACAGCACACAGCCCACAGAATAAATGTGAGATAAATTTGCTGTGTGTTGGCAAAAGAGAGGGTGCAATGGTTGGGTTTCATCTTAAGTGAACTGAGGCAACCAGGATCAAATCCATAAGGGCACAATCTTCTGTGAAGATGCTGAAGACAGCATCTATTTCATGGTTACTGGGTTTTCAAAAGGCATTGTTCACTAATTTATGATTTTGGGATTTCTGCTTTTAGCAGAAATCTGCTTTTAGCAGGTTGTGCTCTTACATAGCAATGGAACAGCTCAAGGGTTTCTTCTGTTAGCATCATCTCTGTTTTGGACATAGCAGCTTCAGTTTAAGGTAAAAGCTGATTGTTGGAGAAGCTTCATAATCATCTGTATTTCTCAGGAGACTATGGATTTTAGGCAAGAGACTTCAACTCATAGAAGTTATAAACTGAATACTACCTCAAAAAAGATATTAGATAGATAGATAGATAGATAGATAGATAGATAGATAGATAGATAGATAGATAGATAGATAGATAGATAGATAGATAGAATATCCTGTTTGGGGAAACAGCCTACCCCATGGTCTCCTTGGCTGGTTGTGGTGTGAAGATGCCTTTGCTGAGACAAACTAGCTATGGGAGAAATTTTTGGTATTTTCCCCTGTGAAATAACAAGGGACTAAAAATACCTGCAGATGAATACAGTGCAGTTTACAGACCCAGAGAAACTAACTGAGATAATACACTCTTCTCTTCTCCTTTTGCATGCACTCTCTACACTTTCTCCTGAAACAAAATACAGAAATCCTATGACAAAGGGTTGCAATAGACTCCTGTAAAACATGTACTACAGAAGAGCACAAGGTTTTTTTCCAAGTTCATCATCTGAAATAAATTTGTCTGATTATGAAACTTTAGAGGAAAAGGTGCATTTGTGGTTTTCCTTGCCTTCTTTTTCCCTTCTTTGGTTTTTTTTGTTGTTTTATTTTTCCCCTGGTTGTTTTTTAATTACTTTCTTCTCTAAAATTAAACTCAAATTGCATTTTTGGTGTATGCTACATACTTATAACCAATTGACAAAAAAAGATCAAATTGATTTTCCTGTCTGTGTTTGCAGTCATAGAAATACTTGCCCTCTAGCCTCAAGAGAATGGCCACCATAATATGATGTAACATAATTCCAAAGTTGCATCAATCCTTTTCCACCCTCACTGGTATTATCGCAATCAAAGGAGATATTTGTTAAAAATAGCTTGGATACAAATCCAGTAATACCTCACTGACAATGCAACCTCATCTCATGAAAGGGAGGAAAAAGCTTTTCAGCAAATTTAATGTGAAGCAGATTTACACATTTACATTTTAATTGCAATATGTTAAAAGCAAAAGCAAAAAACCAAACCAATAAACATCCCTTCAACCCCCAAACATAAAAGGGTTATTTTTTTTCCAGGTAAAAGTGATTTTCAAAATCTCCTCAAGCTGTTTCTAATGTTATAGTGGATATGATTTCAATACATGAGAAAGAGAGAGGCTGTTATGCCTGAGTGCATGTATTATAAGTGTTGTGACACACTACTGTTTTGCTAAGAGATTACAAAATCAATGCTTCATGAAAACATTCTCATATTTTAAACCAAAATCCATCCAATTCTTTCTCACTTTTGTTCCCTGATCTCTCTTTTATTCACAAGATACAGGGATCTTCCTGAGGTAGAGCATCCACTTGGGTTGCAACCAAAGTTTTCACAGGACAGCTTCAGCACCAGTAAAGCAGAGAAGCTTCTTTTTTTCCCCCTTAGCTCCCAAGGTATTTTGACTGGCTGAAAAAGATGAGAGAACAAACAACAGGCAGGCTGACCTGACTGGGTTCTGGGAAAACAGGGGAAGAGTTCATCAAAGCTTTATCAAGAAAGAATCAGACACGTTACATGCAGTGGATGCCAATCTGTGTGGCTGGATGCAAAGCAGATCTTTTTTAAAAAAAGTCTCTTTTCTCAGGATGAAAGGTCTGGTAGAGAGTAGCATTCATGTTAATGCAGTTTACTTGGGTCTTGCCAAAGCATTTCATTTCAGGGCATACGTTGATATGATTAAAAAGCATGCATTGTATGGAATTAAAAGGATGCACTTTGGAAGAACTAAAAGCTGGCTCAGTGACAGATTGCAAAGTGGTGAGAGTAACAAGTGGAACTATTTCCAGCAGATTCCCACAAGGATCAGTTCCTGGTACAACATCGTTTAGTATTTTCATCACGTGTCCAAACAATGATGTAAAATCAGTCCCAAGATGGTTGGGGGCTGGAGCACTTACTGTGTAAGAAACGGCTGGGTGAGCTAGACTTGTTCAACCTGGAGAAGATGAGGTTTCAAGGAAAGTAAGAACAACCTGTGAGGAGGCTACAAAGAAAGTAGAGCCAAGCTATTGACAGAGGTTTGTGGGAAGAGAATAAGAGAACATAATCACAAATTGAAAGAAGGAAAGTTTCAACTGTATATAAGGAAAAAGAAACTGCTATGAGGATACTCAGACATTGGATCAGGATGACATGGGGGGTTATGAAATCTCTTTCCTTGAAGGTTTTTAAGATCTGATTGGACAAAGCCCTGGAATACCCTTACCTGAATTCAATTTTGACCTTGTTTTGAGGAGAAACTTGGACTAGGTGACCTCCCACATGACATCCCAAGGGGAGACCTTGGGAGGAATGTCATTTAATTGTTTCAGCCTGGAGAGAGATTTGGGAATCTTGTTGGATAAATACTTCAACATGAACTGTAATGTAAGGATACAGGGAAAAGCAATGGCTGGATGTTATTTGGTCACTGCTGTTAAGCAGCCCCACACAAAACCTGCCACCCTTGCAGAGCGGAATTCCTAAAATAGAAGGAGCCAGAAGCAAGTGACCATCACTCCCTCAGGTACAACCTGTTAAGTCTTGCACTGCTGCCCAACAGAGCTCTCCTGCATCTCCTGAGCTGCTGCTTTTGCTGTGAAAGTGGAGAGAAGGACAGCTAGGACCTGGATTTTTTTCCTGCCCATGCTATGCAGCATTTCGGGGGAATGTTTGTATCACCCAAAACTATAGCAGAGCAAAAAGGCATTGCTCTACTGGGGTTAGAGGGAGTACTCAGGAGCTTTCAGGCAAAGGTATAGTAAGATTCAAAAACTAGAGCTTTTAAGTTAGACAATATGAAATTCTAAATAAAAATAAAGTTTAAGCATGTCACAGCTTCTCTGGAGTGAAGTTGGATTCTCTCTTGTTGCCAGTCAAAAGTACTGCCCATACTTTACTGCAGAGCAGGTGGCCAGCATAGATGCCTGTTGGATCATGACTCAAGTGACCAGGATTTGCAGGCAGGCTCTCACTGTTCTCTTCTTTAGGCACTTTTCCTTTCCTGCCTGACTTGAAGTTGTTCTGGAGTACTTATGAATGGCAGAAACCTTTTAGACAACTCCACACCGACACAGAAAAGCCTTTTTGTGGCAGCTGAGGGAGTAGCATACATCATTGCCCACACACAAAAGTAGTCAGAGGTTACATGAACAGCATCAGCATAGGTGTGCTGGAGCAGCAGGACCCTGACCTGTATTGCTGACTAACAGCCAGTAGATAAACTCATTTGACCACAGACAAAAACCATCCTAGTGTGTTTTGCTGCCCTTGCTTGTTAGCTGAGATCCATTAAGATGAATTATCCAGAGTTGTGTGTTGTAGAAATGCCATTATGATAAAGATCACAGCCTCAGATAAATTCAAATCCCTTGTTTTTAAATAGAAATCACAGTTGTATCTTTTTCTATTATGTCAAATCCCCAACCCTGATGTCATTTGAGGAGGGCTTTTTTAAGCTGTACCCTAAGTGATGCAAGCATTGACTCATTGCTGGTTTGGGTTTTGACACCAGAGGACTGTGTTGGCCAGACCAGCAACCTGCTAGATTGTGACTCCTTTGTTTCTCCAGTAATGACTGATCAAAAAAAAATGGATTTGTGCTGTCATTTTTTAATTTAGTCATTTCTTACATTCTAATTTTGTCCTGAGGACTAACTTAATATTCCTAGGTAAAATAGTTTTGTGGTTTTTTTTTTTCCCCTAAGGAGAAAACATGCTTTGCTTTAAGCAGTTTCATATACAAAAATACACATTGATATGAAGTCTCTAAAGAGATGATGTAGCAATTCCCTGATCACTTTAGAAAAAACAGACAGAAATATCACTATGTTGAAAGAGTTGGAACAAGGGAACAACCTCTTAGGTGCATAACCCCTCTCTAACAACTGATTTTTTCATACCTTTACTTCTTTAGCAGCAGGAAAAGGACAAGAGACAGGCACGATGGCATCCAAAGGGCGTCATCTTCAGATGCATGGACAGAGCCAAGGTCAGAGTGCTGGAAAATCTAAGATAGACAAGTACAGCAGTGATGGCATTGAAAACGAGATGGTCATACACTTGACAGGAGGTGGCAACATTATCTGTACCACACAGGATGTTTTCACTCTACCATTAACCTCTTAAAAAATTAAATACCAACATTCTCTACACTAGTAAGTTTCTGTTTTGATAGCAGGGAACAGGGTATGCCATAGCTTTCCCTGTCATGCTGAGCTACTGTCCTTTCGTGTTTTCTCTATAGAGGATTTTTGTGACAATATCCAGTTGCCTTACACCTTGCAGATCATTGGTCTGCCCTTATCCTTCAGTGCAGTGGCAAAAGTTTTTCAGATTCCCGTTACACATTGCCCAGTGACCATCTGCTATTACCACCTTAATGAGAAATCACTTGGTGAAAGGTGATTAAGTGGTTACAATCCAGCACAAGGTTAGAAGCTCATTATGCTACTTCCCCCTCCAATATTAAGCAATAGTGATAAGCCCAGAGTCTTAGCTGATATGAATCAATGCATTTCTGCTATTTCAATAGCGTTGCCTTGGTTTACATGACATTTAGCTTAAAAGCATTTACCATCAGGTTAATTTAGATCCCAGCCTCTGGTTAAAGTGGGTTTCTGTGTGCCACCATTTTAAAACAGAAAGATGGGATAATCAAGGAATAATTTTTTCCATTCTCTATTATTGTTCTAGTCATCATGGATGGGATGCTTTAAAGATAAATAAGTTGTGGGGTTTTGGTAGCACTCATGATATGAGAATTTGGTTTCTGTTTCCCCTCAGAGCACTGAGGTTTCCTGTAAAGCTTCTCTGACTCTGGATTTATGTACCATTTGCCGAGGAAGATCTAGCCACTTAAAGTTTCCAGTTTATGCTTTGCTGAGTCAGTTTTATATATCAGGCTGTTTAAGAAAAAAAGAAAAAGGAAAACAAAAAAGGGGAAAGGTGAGCTACAAATACATTGAGTCCAGAGAAAGCTCGCAGCACCTTAAACAGTTTTTGTTCCTTTTCCACATCAAGTCTTCGCTGTGATTTGTTTCCACTAAATTACAAGCACTCAGTGCAGCTATCCTGTTAAGGCTGTGGATTTCAAGACAGTCTCCCAAACAAGAGTCACAGAACAGAACAGACTGAGGTAAGCTGTTGCAGCACCTTTGTGAAAAAATCAAAAAAAGAAACCGAGCTGCAAAACTGGTGTGAAAAAAAAGCCCAGCAGTGTGATTCAGGACATACCACTTGGGGGGAATGATACTGTTGCTGTACTTAGGTTTGGAAAAAATGTCCTGAAAAGTTCTATTGCTAGCACATACTCTATTTTAGTTCTGGGACTCATCCTCTAATGTCATATATATTCTAAGTAGTAAAGGAACCACCTGATGTCCAGCTTCATTTCAGGGAAAGGGAGGGCATAGGTATGATGGGCACTGGAAGACAAGTTTGGATGTACTCAGATTACTGGGGGATAGTTCAGAGCAGAGACACCTTGAAAGGTCAGTGTCAGGAATGCAGCATGCTAATGATGCTAATGATATAAACAACATGCAGCATAGTTAGGTCTTGATTTGGTGAAGAACTTATGTACATGTTGTACTTGAAGCACCTGAGCAGATGTATTCATTTCAGCCAGGTGACCCACATGCCTACAGCCAACCTTATACCTCATCAGACAGGAGCTCCAAGCATTACACAGCCACAAAACTGATTTTTCTTGGCATTTATCCACATTCTTGGAATGCAAAGATTAGTGCATCTTCCTCTTACAAAACTACCTTCTGCGAGTGGTCATTCTTCTGATTTATGGCAAAGGGAAAGCTCTCCCAAAGGATTTAATAGCTCCTTTTCCCCAAAACATACACATCACCTGCATATATTTGTCTGTATCTCAGCCTCAAAAATTAACAAATAAATTCTGTAACCATATTCCCTCATATTCAAAAGGAAAATATTGCCTGAGAAAACAGTATTAAGTTTTTTTTTGTTGGTTGGTTGTTTTTTGTTGTTGTTGGGGGGAGGTTTGTTTGTTTGTTTGTTTGAAGGTTGTTTTGTTTTGTTTTGTTTCTCTTAATAGGACAAAATTTATTATTCAGCTTATGATGATTCACAATTTTCCAGGAAAACTCAAATCTTGCTGTTTTGAGACCTTACACTGATTGTAAGTTATCATGTCATAGGTCCTTTTAGCACCAGAGACATCATTCTGGCTTGGTAATCCCTCAGAGAATTCCTTCCAACAAATATAGAAGACTGTCATACTGATGAGAAAAAGCCTTTCCCCTAAACCTGTTTATCATCCAAGAATAAATAGCAATGAAAAGAATGGCTTTTCAAGACTTTAGAGGAAGATATTGCTACAAGCACTGTACATAAGCCACTTACCCTTTCCAGTTTCTTACAGTCATCTGAATGTCAATTAAAAAAAAAAAAAGAAGATAAAATTATGATGCTGTATCAACAGGCAGCTGTCCTAGTGGGCACTGGGAACACAGAATGACTCGCATTGCTGAGCAGTGCAGTCATTGCCAAAGAATGATGAGCTCACATTTCGTTCCGATGCACATACCCAGCGGTCAGACTGTGAGGTTCACCCCTGCTCGCCCAACTGACGCCCCCTCCTCCCTGCCCGACACCAGATCTGGCTTGTTAACATGTCTGGAATGAGTGCGAGCCTACCTCTCAGCTGGCAGGCACAAGGGGCATACTTGGATTCCCAGGTTGGAAGATTATCTCATTCAAGCACAGTTCTCCCAAAGATATATAAGCAAAGTGAGCGTGGTGGCCCCTGTAGAGCCGGTCTGAGCCCTTGGGAGTTTCAGCCACACAGGCTGTACAGGACTACAACCTTGACACACCAGCAAATATGACCATGATGATGAAAGTAGAAGAACTGGTAGGTACAACCTTCTTTCATTTACTCACAATTACTTTTCTTTCTAGACTGTCATTATACCAGGTAGAAAAAGATGACCTTTCTGGATCACTGATTTAGCAGGTTACCAGCATTGCTGTGCGCTAGGTGCAAACCATTATATACTGTTTCCTATCCTATTATATTTTTATTTTAATTTTTCTTTGTGAAGGGAGCTCACCACAGATACAGCTACATAGGTGTTTGGATTCTGCATCAGAGCACACTTCACCAGGGAGAAGAGACTGACCAAATTTAGCTATTTATTTACCTTTGTCCCTGATTTTAATTTTTATTTTTTTTAGGAGTCAGTAATTTTATGGTCACACTAAGTAATTCCAGTCTAGGAAGGAATGAGGGAAGGTATTGATGTAGGGAAATGGAAGTATTTTATAATACTAAACAAACAGTTTAGTAATAGTATTGTTTTCTAATAATAAACTAACAGTTTCTACAACCACTGCTGTTCGTGATATAAATGAGCCTTTGAAAAATGATGTTTAAACCAGACCACAAGTAATGGGACATTCCACTGCAGTGCTTAGACTACGAACGTCTGACCCAATCAAGAAACTGGGAAAACAAGAATGATACAGTAAAACACCACTTCCAGATGGCTATGTTAAGACACAACTGCCATACAGCCTAACTAGTTATGCTGTCTTAAATTCTTTGGCATAAGTTATTGCTTTGTACATACTTAATTTGGCATCAAAAATATTTCTGAAAGCTATGGAAAGCTGTGCTACTGCACAGCACCACAAAGCTTCTGCATGGGAACAATCTTCTGCCATTCTGCTGTAAATGGAACTTTGGTACTGACAGTGATCAGTAAAACCAGCCTTGAAATTACTCAGCAACCTGATTTAACTGCATGGGATGTGTTTCAATAAAGCTGGAAGGTCCCAATGGAGAAAGCTTCTCCTCCCACACTACCTGCTCAGTTCCTGTACTCAACACTCACATGGTGGGGTGGCTGGTTGGGGTGGCTCTTTCCACCACAGCCTTTTACAGCCTTCTGATGAGTCTGGCACAGGCTGGCAAGAGAGCAAATAGAAAACCCTGAACAAAAGTTATGCTCTTCCCAACCCCCTGGCTTTTCTCAACACAGTAGCACCTTGGTTGCAGCTAAGCAGGTAGTCAGACTGTGAGTTGGCTTCATGGATCTTTATCCAAGACCTGAAGATGCCCAATGTAGGCTGCTGTGTGGATGTGGGAGATCTGCCCCGAAGCAAGATTGCTCTAACCATTTGCACACACAGCTGATCCAGGTACAGGAGGAATGATGTCTGCACCCAGTCTGTCACACCCCCCTGAGAGCTGGGCAGGAATGAGGTGCACCCTAGGGAATCCATGTTCCCAGGTGATGGCCACTGCAGTCATGAAACTGCTGATTATATTTATATCATGTTTGCATTTACAGGTGACTGGGAAGAAAGCGGATGATAAAGAGACTAGCAGCTTCCTCCCTGAGGACTTCAAAAATGGAGAGTATGAAGCCGCTGTGAGATTAGAGAAGCAGGATGACCTAAAGACAGTCTCTGCACACTCACTGACACGAGGTGATCTGGCTTATGAGAAGGAGAAAAACTTAGAAGCAGAGGTAGGCTCTTGGGTTTTCTGCTCAGATTTTTATCATCTTCTGTGCATTTCCTGATGCAGTCCTTGAAGTTTTGCCTCCTAAGTTAGAAATACATACATGGTGAGCTAGATAAACTCCTTTGGGAGATCACTACCAAAGGAGGTTAGTCTAAAGTCCACTGAAGAGCGCGGAGATCTATTGACTTCTGAAGCCTATGGGTGCAGGCAGTAACGCTTTGAGGCTGAACCCAAAACACCCCCTGGAACATCTGACTGAAGCTGCAGGGGCTCCCTCCTGCCCAGTCACCTCTACCAGCTCCCAGCAAGGGGGTAGCCAGTAAGACACCTTCAGTTTTCACACCTAATGACTGCTACCAAAAGTAACCAACCCACAGAAGTTGTAAGAGTGCATTTCTGAGGCCAGAAGCCTTATTTACCATGAAAACATTGTTCTTCACTTAAGAGTATGTTTTTAGTGCAAGAGAAGTAAGTTCCAATAAATTAGGGGCTGCATCATAAAAGTGGTTGAAGAAAAAACGCTTAGTGGAAGTAAGCTAAAGCTACAGCAGCTTCCCAGCTCTCATAAGCTGTACATGAGATTTTTTAAATTGTTGTGCCAGAAGGGACTGCAGTGCTGCTCTGTCTCCTGGCCTAAATTCATGCTATCCAGCCCACAATATATGGCTGAAGCAGAAGCTAGGAAGAGATCCAATGGTATATGAAAACCTGTAGATAATAAAAAATTTCTCACACACTTAGTGACTTATTCTAATGGCCAATTAGCCCTATCTTCAAATAATATTAATATTTATAATAATAATAATAATGACAGCTTATTTCCATGTTTATCCAGTCTTAACTGAATTCAGCTAAATAGTAACACATGCCGTCCTACCACTTTGAAAAGGAAGAGATGGTCACACTCAGTTCAACTTGCTGGCTTTCCTGATTTTTTTCAGCTGAAGAAGAAGAAATTAGAGGCAAGGACAAAACTTGAAAACTTGGAGGATCTTGAAAAAATTATTCAGTTGAAGAAGAAGAAAAAATGCAAGAAAGTGAAAGTGCCTGTTTTAAAGGAACCGGAACCAGAAGTTATTGTAAGTTTATTCAAAGTACCTTTTTCTGGACAAAGCAGTGATAGGGGTTTGTGTCACACACATTTACGTCCTCTATATTATTTCCATCAGACAGGACCTGTGGATGTCCCCACGTTCTTTAAAGCTGCGTTGGAGAATAAGTTGCCAGTAATCGAAAAATACCTGTCAGACAAAGGGGATCCAAATGTCTGCGATAAGGTACAATCTTCCTTCCTAATGCAAAGCCTGCTACACAAGAGGGGCTCTTACAGAACAGAAATAACTTTTACCACAAGATTTTGTAGCTTCTACTCTTACGAGGAGAAAAAGGGGGCGGTGGGAGGGAAGTAAATAAATGCTAGAAGTTTTGCACATCAAGTTTTCTAGTGATAAACAGGCTACTGAAACCCTTCAAAGTCCTATTACCTCAAAAGAGTCTTTATATTTAAAAGAAAGCTGTTGGTGGTCAAGAAACCCTGATTTTCAATAATAAGTGATCTACAGGAGATAAGAAATTTGTCTGGAGAAAGACAAATAAGTGATGCTGCCTGCCTTCATATTCCATAATGCATAAGCTGCATTTGCAAAATGCAGCATAGCATGTTGGATGGGGAACTCAACAGGCATCATATTAAATTTGAATGCCATACTGCAGATACTTCTCACATCCTTTAAAATGCTGGGTAGGCAGCTCTCAGCTATCAGGTTGCTATTAACATTTAGCAGATTTCAGGTCTCAAAAGTATTAGCTCTTAAAAATACATCAGCATAGGGTATGTATTTGTCATCATCCTAGGGAGGAGAGGAGAAAAGATTTTAAAGATATCCTTGTGCGGTATGTAATGTCTGACTTTGACTGTTTTAATTGCCAGTACAAACGCACTGCACTGCACAGGGCATGCTCTGAAGGACATCTAGAGGTGGTGAAGAAGTTGGTGGAAGCTGGAGCCCGGCTTGAACAGAAAGACATGGTATGCACATCCACTCACACCTCTTTTCAAAAACTGCTCATTGTTTTGTAAGTGCCAAGAGAAGCACTTACAGAAGTGCTTCTTACAGAGAAGGAGTATTAAAAGGGCCTTACAAGGTCTTGTAAGTTTATTGTTAAAATAACAGCATTAAGAAAAGGTTTCAGAAGGCGGTGCCTGCCTCGCTTTGCCAAAATAGTTGCTGGAAAACACAAGAAGCGGAGGAACACACTGGCCAGTAGTGCCACAAACAACAAAGCCTAACTTAGGGTAAGAGAGCTGAGGTCAGGCTACCACTTCAGCCTGCTGGCAGGTGCTGGAGATAGCACTGTCCCACACATGTACCCAGGATTTCAAGGCTGGCTAGGGAGAGCCCCCTGTTCCTCTCTGGAATGCCAGCTACAAGGGTTGCTGAGTATCAACAGCTTCTGCAGCTGTTTTTCTGCTTCTCTGCTCCTAGCTCTTTGTCCCTTTGCTGAACAGTTGGCACTGGCCAGCCTTGCTCCCCCTCACTTAACCCTGCAGTGCTCATGGAGGGTATGAGAAGCAGGATGAACAACCACAACAGGCAGAGTGGGACCATCAAGGGACATTCCACTCCATCCAGCAGAGCTCAGGGCAGAGAAGCTGAATCTTGTAGAGGAAAAGGGCTCTAATTCACTTTGCAGACCTGCACAAGTTGTGTTTGTTTGTTGTTTTTTTTTTTAAAGAGAACCATTATTTTTCCTGAGCTTCATTTTCTATGCATTTTAGAACACAAAAGGCATTGAATAAAAAAATATTAACTAACACATACCAGCCACACACCTCACAAAAGACAACTTCTTAGCTCACAGAATAGACAAAACACATCCTCTCTCAAAGCAGTGTTGCCAAGATCTCTGTGTTTAGGAGCAACATGCAGCAAGTCTGAAGAGTGAGAATGTCACAGTACTGCAGAAATTAGAGCAAAATAAGAAAAGCTGTAACTAGAAACAATTCAGTGATCACAGTGAAGTGCTTTAGGTTAGATTGCATAAAAATTATTTTGGATTAATTTAGAAATTTGATCAAAATAATTTTTTTACTATAATGATGTATTAATTTATTTTTCCTTTGTTTTTCTTTCTGAAGCTTCAATCTACAGCTCTGCACTGGGCATGCCGGGGAGGGAGTCTGGATGTTCTGAAATTCTTACTGGACAAAGGGATAAACATAAATGCAAGAGACAAGGTATGCACCTCTGGGACTCTGCAGCTTTTTTAACTGGAGATGAAAAGCTGACCCTTACTCGCAGTTTTGGAGCAGTTTTTACCTCTTCCATGCCACTGACAGCTTTCTCTCCTCACCCCTCAGCTGCTCAGCACCCCTTTGCATGTGGCTGTGAGGACAGGTCGGTATGACTGTGGGGAACACCTCATTGCCTGCGAAGCAGATCTCAACGCCAGAGACAGAGTAAGTACCGACAACCTCTTACCTGTCAGCTACCAGGTAGCATCAAGCTGCTGTCTGCCTTGCTAGTTCCCCTTGCCTGTAAAAATCCCTGACTGGGCAGTCAGGGCTGGACGGTGGTGCTGGACTGCTGGGACTGACACTGTGGTCCATGTCTGTGTCTCTAGGAAGGAGACACTCCAATGCACGACGCTGTGAGGCTGAACCGCTACAAAATGATCAGGCTTCTGATTCTGCATGGAGCAGATCTAACTCTAAAGAACTGCGTAAGTAATAGCACAAAAATGAAGTAATTCAAAATGCTTTAAAATAGGTTTCCAATCACAGCAGTTCCATAGGTTTCGAGGCCAGGAGAAACTATTGTGAACAGACTTAATTAGATCACTTCAGAGCTAATTAAAGCAGAGCTGAGGCAGGGAAATGTAACTTTGGGGAGATCAGGGAAAAAGAGAAAAATCCGGTACCTCTTTTAAAAGCAGAAAGCATCAGCCACCACTTAAGCAACATCACATCTATGATTTATTTTAATTACTCTTATCATATACTGAAAATATATAATGGACAGACACTTGCTCTGCACAGCTCCTGGGCTTCAACTATCACTGAGACAACAAATATCTTAGCTTGTCAGAGGAACCTCCTTTCTGTTAAGCCCATAGCTGATGGCCAGCCCCAGAACTGCATCTGGATGACTGGCTGTTAACCTTGCCATTGGGCAACAAATCCCTGGGACTCCAATTCAAGAAGCCTCCCACCTGACTCTGCTCACAGCCACTGCAGCAGCAGAAGCAGCATTGTTGGAGCTCTGTGACCACTTATTAAAATATAGCACATCACGGACCCTTTCCAAAACCCAAACCTGGCATTTACAATTGCCAGTCAATGTTTTTGATTGGCAATCAATCAAAACTTCAGGGAACAAGGAAGAAAACAGTCACTGAAGCACTCTGCACTCCCTACTCTCTGCCCACCTCTCTGAAGCAGGACCGCTCTGCTCCCAGCATTATCCCTCATCTGCGTATGACAGTGATGGAAAGTACAGCTCCAAAGGCCAGACTTGCTCTCTCAGACTTTGTCTGTACACAAAAGTTGGGCTTATTTAATTCCTGTGGTTCATACCATAACTAAACCAGTATAAATTCTCACCTCAAGTTTGAATTAAACAGAAGAGCATCTTACTGAGGTTTCACCTAAATATATTTCTAATCAGTTGAAGCTAGAACAAAAGAAACACCTGCATGCTCTGCAAGTCACAGCATTTGCCAATACGGTTAGACCCACTGAATTCCAATGAGATTTCATCACAACTCTCAGGACTCTTGTAGAACAAAAGCACTCTGATCTTAGGGAGTGAGACAATCTTGAGCCTGTGTGTGCAGAAGGGTCTCAGAGCAGGCAGATGCACTGAACAAGTATCTAGGAAAGAACAAAGACTTGGCCATCACTGGATGAAATTAAACCATCCTTCCTCTGCTTTTTTAACCAGGAAGGGAAGACCCCTATGGATCTTGTTCTTCAGTGGCAGAATGGCACCAAGGAGATATTCAACAGCCTGAAAGACAATTCAAAGAAGAGTGTTCATCTAGGCAAATTCTGAAGAGAGAAACCAGACTGCTCTCTTTTCACTGCTTTGAAATGCTTTACACAAACCTGGATGAAAATGGCCTTGAACATAGTATTTTTATTGAAAATATTTATGGCACTGGATTATTTGAGGTACCTTCACTGAAAACTGCAAAGAAGACCTGTAAAGAAATTTTTAAGACAGGTTGAGTGTTAAAATTCCACTGGTCCTAAAATGGCTTTATTTATATCTATTTATTATTTATTTATAAGTAATTTTAAATTATTCTCAGTATTACTTAAGCACTTTTTTATAGAGCTTTACATCTTAATGCAGTCTTTGCCAGCAACATAAATCCTTTTGTCTTAAATGGCAGTATTTCTAACTACATTAGCAACTTTCCTCAAGCCTTCTAATAGCTCTAAATAGCAAATACTTGCAACTGTTGCCTTGTCTGCTGAATTCTCACTATTAAAATAATCTGTGAAATGAGCAGTGATATGTGGAAGAGCAATGGAAGAAGGTATACTGAGGTGCCAAGAGGATTTAAAGAAGTAGTTGAGTAATGGTGTTTACACAGGGTTTGGCAATCATGGTTGATAAACAGCTCGAGGACTGAGCTCCAACCATCACGTAACCATTTGGACTGAAGGATTCAGATGTAATGTTGTGAAGGTGAGAGGAGACAGTATCAGGAATGTGAATTTTTTTTAAGCTAGACTACTATAACTTATAATGATTGAAGAATACAAAATCAGATTATGTATATTTGTAAATTTGTACTGCTTTTTCTGTACATTTTGAACTGATCCATTTCAGATTAAATAAACAGAGTGGTTCTTTTTATTTGCTGGAGTTGATGATGGAGTGGTGAGCATGCATACGGTAATTTTGTCTCTCTTTACAGGAAGTTTGCATCCTGGCCTATGTAAAATTCTTAAAAACTTGAAAAAAAAGGTCTCAGCTGCCTAGAGAAGCCAGCCCTTGAGCCACTTCCTTGCCACTCTTAGATAAATCCCATCTCTTACTTATTTTGTTTAGTGGAGACACACACGAAAGTACTTGAGTAAACAGTAAAACAAAGTTACAACTTTATTACTGAGTTTGATTTAAAAGAAAAATCTCGTTTTTCAACAAGTCAGTACTTACTACACGGAGCACATGGGACTTGTTATCCAAGCCAAGGGAGACACCAAGTCCTGTTAGAAAAAGCAGACACTTCTCTCTTTGCTTTAGCAGAAGCAGGACAACCTTCACAATGCTGCCAGCCAGGGCATCATGTCCCATTTCATAGAATCATAAAACAATTTGGGCTGGAAGGGATCTTTAAAGGTCATCTAGTCCAACCCCCTGCAATGAGCAAGGACATCTTCAACTAGACCAGGCTGCTCAGAGCCCAGTCCAGCCTGACCTTGAATATTTTCAGGAATGGGGCATTTACCACCTTTCTGGGCCATCTGTGTCAGTGTTTCACCACCTCATTATAAAAATCTTCTTCCGTACATGCAATCTAAATCAACCCTCTTTCAATTTAAACCCATTACCCTTTGTCCTATCACACTAGGCCTTGATAAAAATTCTGGCAAGACCTTCCTGAAAGGCCTCAGTAAGGTGTCGCCAGAGCCCTCTCTTCTTCAGGCTGAACCCCAGCTCTCTCAGCACTTCCTCACAGGAGAAGTCCTGCCATCCTCTGATCTTTGTAGCCCTGTCGGGACCCACTCCAACAGGTCCATATTCTTCCTGTGCTGAGGACCCCCGAGCAGGATGTAGCGCTGCAGGTAGGAGAGACCAGAGCAGAGGGGCTCTGCATTACATGCTGCATTCATCTAAAATCCTAATGCTCTGCAGCGTGGCCTAAGAGACAAATATGCCAGAGGCTCTCACACGCCTTCACCAACAGGTGTCAGTGGGCTTTACAGGCCAAAGCAATGTACTGGGCAATATCCTGAGGTGGGATCAGGAGTGGACAGCACTTAATAGCTGCTACTGGTGTGCCAGTTTTGGAGTCAATTTACAGAAACCCTACAAAGGAGCAAGCAGAACCACCACCTATTCTGTCTGTAGCCAGCTATCCTAGACTGAAGCCAAAAGCTTTAGGCAGATGAGACTTTTCTCACACAAGCACCATAACTTACCAGTGTCACCTTGCTAGCCATAGGCTTTACTTATGAACACATCCTTCTCTGTAAAAACCACAGCACACCTCTGCTCACTGCCCTTCTCTCGAAGCCACTACTTCATCACTTGTTTCTGCACAATTACTTGGATGCTGGGAGCATGCCTTGCAGGAAATAGAAATTACATCAGTGCTGTCTCTTTATCATCTGTTTATCATCTAACCAAGAAGCAGTTCCCTTGTTCAGGCCCTTCATCTACTGGCTTGCAGTTGTACAACGATGTGCTTAAAACTTAAGAAACCATAAGAGCTAGACTATGAAGGCATGTGTTCTTAGAAAGATTTTTAATAAAAAAGGAATGCACATGTACAAGAGAAGATTTCCATGTTAGAAATGTTGACTTTGCACTAATTCCAGGAGACCTAAGGCAGGGTGAAGAGTCAGTCTCCTGACCTTGGCCAGAAGTCCAGCATGACCTTTTAGATGTGGTGAACTACCATTCAGCAGCTTTCATTCACACAGCTTTCCTCACTTGAACACCGGAAGAATAATTCTTCTCCAGGCTAAACAAAGTAGTAATGGAGGAATTAGGTTGGCTGGAGGGTGGAGGAAGACAACACTGGGTAAAGAAGAGGCTCCTGTTGACAGCTGTTTCAGCCCTCAAGCTTGAGTCTTAGCTTTTTTGCAGGCTGGCACTGTTGTTTCTTCCTCCTCAACCTTGCGAGGCTTCTTCACCGTGTACACTACCCCACAGGCAGTCTTTCTTGTTTCTGGAATATACAAACAGAAACTGCAGTACCTCAAATAAAATTACACTAATGCATTTTAGGCATACTCTGTTCAGGTGTCCATGCCCTAAAGCACAGTTCAACATGTTGAACAGCCAATAGCCAGCACACACAGCAGGGAAGCAACATGCACAGGCAGGAGCTGGGGATTCACTGCATTATGGAGTAGAGAAACTACATGGGGAAATACAATGGTGGATGTAGAATTACAGCAAACAAAGGAAAACTGAGGTCTACATGGGCTGAGGGGCTGCAGAGACACAAAACCATAGGAAATCAGGCTTAATCAGTTCAGTCATCACAGAAGGACACGTTCTTGAAGCATTGTCAAAAGCATTTCTGAGCCAAAAATACTGTTCTTTTAAAAATATGAAAATATGCATTCACATACTCCAGGACTCTTAAACAGACTATGCTGGCACAGCTATATCGGCAGAGGATCTCCTACATACCAAGTCAGTGGCATTATGTTATTCAAGAATTTTATTTACTGAACTTCAACATTACCATAAAATACTAGTGTGCGATGTTACCAAAATCCTTACACTTGCCAAACAACCTAGTGAGCCCAACCCAATTTCATAACAACTGGTGGGAGGCTTCTCTGCAAAATTCAAAGGTAGAAGAAATTCCCTCCAATAGTCTGTTAGTAAAGAGGCTCTGAAAGAACCTTGCCAAAACATATTGACTTATTCTGGGCTAGAAGTCTTTATGAGACAGGGAAATTACATCTGCTATTTAATTTCACAGATAAGATAGACAGATAAGACAGATGATGGTCTTGAGAAATTCCACATAAACTCGACAAAAATTCTTTCAACACACTCTGTGTCTCTATGTAGATGTGCAGCAGCTGGAGGAGGACCCTGCTCACAGCAACACCCTCACCAAGAGATCAAAGCTACCTGCTGTGAATTACAGCAGGCTCAAGCCCCACCTCTACTGAAACAAGAGTTGCAACCCAAATCCTACTGTGCATTTGCATCTTAGAGCAACTCAAGTTATTGGGAAGGTGACTAGAAGTCATATCCACCCAAAAAACCTTGGCAGATGCTGAAATTAAGAGCTGGATATGACTACTCAGTCACAAGGTAAAACTGCCATCAGAATAAACAACAAAAATCAAGAAATACTAGGAACCCACCTGTTTTGAAACAGGGGACAGTTTTACTATGAAGCAGAGCAGGCAGGTCGCTATTTTGACTAAACATTTATGACTCATTAATGTGGTTAAGTGAGCACTCCAGCACAGACAGCACCATCAGTTCAGCCATGGATTTGCTAACGTGGCAACATGGGAAAATAAAACACCCTTGCCACAGAAGCTCCTCTTCATTCACTGGACAAGGGAGCTAAAATCCCAATCTGACTCATTCTGTAAGGTCTCAGACCTTTTGGAAAATATGCATCAAGAGGAACTTAGTTTAACAAATGCACATGTTACTTATATGAGCTTACAAGTGCTCACCTCCATGAAGCATGGTGGCTCTGCAGTTGGTGGACACAGCTGCCTTCGCTTCGCTTTCCGACAGGCCAAACAGCAAACCTCTGTCCACATTGCTCAGGATCAAAATGCACAGAAAGGAACAAACAGAGCAGGGAAGTCTCTCTGCACATAGGTTTGCTTACTCTACAAATAACTGGGAATTAGCAAAGCTGTAACTCAAAGTGACATTTTGCATAAGGTTACCCAGAGGCAGGGAACTGAGGCACCCAATTCTCCTGGCTGCAGTTCCCCAGCAGCCCTCCTGGAAAGCTTCTGGCAATGCTGCTTTTTACCAGACAAGAAGCAGTACTTTTGAAAATAAAAGTCTGTCAACGTAGGAACATTTTAGATATGCATAATCAAGTAAAAAAATCACCTAATGGAAAATTTCAGTTTTGGGGAAAGGGCACTGTCTGATACAAAAGCATTATGCTGGAAAGTTTCCAGCCACCTTCTGCAGGGATGACAACAGATTAGGTATGCTAATTTGGGTTGAGCCTGACTGCTCCTTTTAAGAGGGAAGAAAATGTCACGCATAAAATCCTTCCAGGCCACGCACCCTCCCACACAGTTCTCACGACTCAGAGCATGCTCCTTCCCTTCGAGGGACAGTCCAGAGATGTGATTGTGGGGTGGGGAGAGCAATAAAAATGCATCTGAATTCCTAAAAGAAGGAAAGAAAAGACACTCTCCATGGTTTCTAGGACACAACCACTTATTTAACATTACATATGTAACTAGGGACTGGAAAATTCAGAAAAGAGATAAATCAGCACTCAGATAGGAATTCCTAATTTTACATATATGTAATTTTATAGCTTCTGCTACCAAAGATGTGGCACTTTGGAGATGCTAAGTAATGATTTCTTGTTTGGTTCACAGTGTTCATAGATTTGTATGTTTTTTATTCATTTCTTTATTTACACTCACACAATATCAATGCATATCACAGCAAAACATACCCGTAACTGAACACAGACATTACTATTTACAGTGACTACTCATGCCACCCCATGACCAAGATCTGTTCCTCCTTCCACACACACTCAGAGCCCTGATTCATTGAAATGGTCACCAACAAGTTCCACTATATAAAGTCCAAGGACTGTAAAGGATGAAAGAATTTCAAAACCACTTTGAGCTTTCAAGTATTACTGACTGCCGTCTTTGACTTGGGAAAAGGATACAGATTAGCCACATCATAAGGACCTCTCAGATCTAGAGCCTAAAACAAAACAAAGAAGTTTGGATATGTGCATGCCCTCACTTGCAGGCTGGTAGAGTGAGCAAGCAGGACAAGGCAATCAGGAAGATTAAATGCTACATTATAGCAAGCTGATAAAGATACACTAGGATATAAAGGAAATACCACTGTTTTGGGAAACAGAGTCCCCATCTGGGAGAAAACTGTCAGGGAAAAGACCACAGCAGCAAAAAACCCCAACAAAACAACAAAAAAGTTCCCAAACCCATAACAGAATTCTTTGGTAAAGCAGATTGATTAAAACACTCCTGAATATGGCAATCATATTTAAACTCACAATTTTTGTATGTTTAGTTTTTAATTAAAGCTGTATTTTAAGTCACAGATACATTTTCAAATTGTTCTGACTAAAAAAAAAAAATCTGGGACTTACCCTTTCAGCTGCACTAGATATAACTATGTTCTGGAAAACAAAAGAGAACAAACTTTCATCTGTCAGACAGCATCAAGAAATGAAAAAGGGGAGACTTTTGCACAGGTGGAAACACTGCAGCAGTAAAACCTCCTTGCACCTTTTTTCATACTGAATAAAAGGCTTTGGGAATTCTTGCTTGTGGGGGTGGGGGGGGAGAAGAGAATTGTACTGAGGCAGCAAAAGGCTTTCCCTCTCTGACATCAGTACCACCAACACATCGCGCCACCTCCAGTTTCAAGGTGGGGCTTTAGATCCCTTTCCCACACTGCTTTGCTCATCCTGCCACCTCCCCAGCACAAAGATCAGGGCAGAGAGTGGAAAAAAATGCCCTGTGTGCAGCTGGAACTCAACATGTGAAAGCTACATGAAAATGACTGCATGTTCACCCTGTGCCCAAGGTTTCTTTGTGTGCTGAGAGGATAGGACAGACAACTCTGCCTTACCATAAGGAAAGCCAGAAGCGGAAGCAATACATACATCAAAGTGACTTAATAGCACATATCCTGATGGTGCCTAGGACATTTCTTTCTGCATAATTCACCTCTAAAATGACTGTACTATGGATCTCAAGGGTGCTTTTGAGCTTCAGTGGTGCTGACTGCAAGAGTTTGCTGGAAAAATTCAGGTTTCCTGCCCCAAGTTGTACCAACTAATGCCTGTGTCCCAGGCTTGGAAAAGCTTCCAGAGCAGCTATGCGAGACATCTTGAACCAGCACAGGATTGTGGTTCACCACTGTGCATTGGAGATACGCTCTGCCTGGTTCAAAGGCAACTGGCTTCCATTAGGGGATGGGTAAGACAGGAGAAGGAGACAAGAAAAGCGCTGCTAGCAAGTAAAAAGAGAGGGAGGCAAAGGCAAATCTAACGGAAGGGCTAAAGCAAAAAACTCAAAGGCAAAACAGTATTTCCCCAGGTAAAGGAGACAGCAGCTGTTCAGCACACTGCTCCAGGCAGCACTCCGCCTCAGTTACCAAAACATGGGAGGTGAGGGACTGTGGCTATGCACATCTTCCATCTGGCAAGGCAGGCAAGTCCCTCCTTCATTCTCTGCACACCTGAACATGTTTTAAGGACTCCGCTCACTGCCAGATCTGAGGACACCAGTAAATTTCTGGAAGTTTCTCTGCCCTGCTATATTAGCAGAGGAAGAAAAGGATCCAAAAGTTTCTACCAGTTCAGCAACTATACATTACAGAAGGCGAGAGCTGTGTGCCAGGTACCAATGCAAGCAGCCTATGGACCAGCCATCCCATGTCTCACTAAAAGAATTTTAAAAAGAGCCTTTACATAACTGCTGGAAGCAAACTGTCAGTAAGGGCTAATAACCATCTCTGCTGGCCCACTACGTACTGAGCTTGAAGGCAAAAAATAAAGACAAACTAGTGGTTCTCTTCTAGCTCTTCCCAGAAACAATTTGTCATGCCCAGCTCCAGCTCATTTACCTTACAGGCACAGATGATACACGAGATTGACAGATGCAGAATGAAAGAGCACTGTGCAAGCCTGAGCATCTGAACATCTCACTTGCCCTGTTTGTGACATTAACTCAGCTGGTGCTCTCCAAATCAACAACCATGTGAGAAGCACAACTTAAACTGCATGAATTAAAAAAGGAACACTGGCAAAAAAGGAAACCCAAAGGAAAGGGGTCTGCTGTGTATATAATTCATGTCCGAGTCAGTATTTTGTGCAATTAACTCCCAGAGCTGGGCTTCTCAGGAAAGGCTGCGCAAATACTTACTTTATTCTGTAGCATCAAGGGAATTAACCTGTTTGACCCACTCTGCTGTCCTATAAAAGCTGCCATGCCTGAGGGGAACTGAGGTAATGACTGATCTACTTTTCATTTGCCTTCCAAGTTCTATATCCCACTTCAGACTAGATTTGCAGCATAAGGCAAATTTCAGCTTCTCTGGACTAGCTGTGGCAAAGGCCATTTCCAATAAAGTTGGCTGGAGCAATAATTTCTTTTAACTTGGATATATTTTATGATATGCTTCCCTATTAAAAAATCATGGCCTGAGAGGACCCAGCATGACAGATAGCTTAACCTGGTAGCCCGGGAAGAGTGAGGTTATGAAAGCAATGGATTATAGGCATCTCAGCATTACTTCTTCCTTGGGTTTCAGTAGCATGGAAGAACGCAGCTAGTCTGACTGCAGCAAAGCCTTGGCTGACAGCCAACTAGCTATTGGGTCTGTTTTGTACACATGGAATTTACTAACCATTTAACAATGCATGATTTTTACTTTTTTTTCTTATTGTTTTCTACCCTTGTATTCAATGTATACTATCAAAAAAGAGCTTTTGGTAGATCAGAAATATGAAATGGAGCATTTTGAAGACATGCATAGATTTCAGTTCTAGTGCAAACCTTAGATCTCCAGAACTTTATTCTTCTCCCATCCCTTTCTACCTTTGTTTTGGGAACTGCATACCTAAAAACACAAAGGTAGTTCTGAAAAAAACAATCTAACAGCTTGAAAACTTAAGAAGAAAGCATACAGTGGTGCAAGGCTGGAAGTATCTCAAATTAGAATAACTGTGTCCTTGTGTTAGTAGGTAAAGATTCAGTCACAGCCACAGATACCCTGGCATCATACTCATTTAAAATGGCTCAGTCTGTATAACTCCAGAAGAATTTGAACTGAATTAATTACCCTGTTTTCACTTTGAGAGCTTACCTTTCCTTTGCAGATCTGCATCAGGCTGATCGCATTTGAAATTGTGTATCTTCTTATTGTGGAGTCTTTGATGGCAGGCGTGTAAAGCAGTTCAAAGTAAATGCCTCGATCTATTGCCTTCACATGAAAGACAGTGATCAAAAATCAAAAGGAGAGAAGCCTAACAATCTAACAACTGCTGTCTATTACTGATGTAGCACATTCTCTGTTTAACTGTGTTATATGTGAAAAAATTAAGGCAGAATTGTTCCAGCAAGAGCCCAGCATAGCATGAAAGTAGCATGGGGGAAAAGTTTCACTGTACATCAGATATGTGTACCTGAATCTTGGGATGACAGATAAATGAGGTTTAACAAACAAAGAAATATCAGCCACCTATTTGTTGTAATTGGCTTTCCACCATCACAGAGCTGAGGAAACAGGTAATCACTGCTAGTCAGAAACAAGTCTTGAAACTTTGAGGACTCTACTCTGCTAGTCCCACACCCTGCTCTAAAAAGACCACCACTTCCCACAGTACACATCTTGCAGATGAAGAATTTGTCCTCACCTAAAAGCAGCAATGAGGACCCTTCTTCTCCTGTCTCATAGCATACTCTGGTATTTGTGACAATGTTAAAAAACAATGAGTTACAGAAGAGGTTCCAAATAGTAATACTGATTATATTTTCAGCTGCTTTAAAATCCTTTGCTATCTGTCAAATTACTTCACCAAAAGCCTAGTATTCTTGTTTTAGCAAGCAGAGAAAGGTTAAGCAACTTGCTATAGGATACAGCGCACTAGCGATAAAGGTACAATTTAAAGCTAGGAGTTCTTCAGTCCATGGCCTGTACTACATTTGCCTGAAATGATACTCCATGCTTTATACTTATATTATTAAAATATGCTGCAATGCTAATACTGAAGAGAGTCCAGTAACTGAATACAGATGGAATTAATCCAGCTCCCATCCACACATGACCTGTGCATGCAAGCACAACAGAAGCTATGTATGCATCAAATGGTTTACACAGAACTGGTCTGACATCTGCAAACAAGAGAAGCCTGAATTTATCAAAACCAAAACAGGTGATGGCAATATACCAATTTCCAGTCAAGCAGATTTTTAACCTCATCCCCACCACTTCAGCTGCCTGCCAGTATGTCTGTCTGGCATCATAACAACCAAAACTGACTGCCCCAGGATGCACAAAACCAGTCCAACAGACAGACTGCCTTGAAGCTGGGAGTATGAAAGATGAGAAGTAGCTTGTAAGCAAAATGTCTCCCACCACAGGGCTCCAAGAGCCACACAGCTCCCTACCTAAGTTAGCTGCTGGAGTTTTAGGCAGCTAGGGTACTATCAAAAAACATTTCATACAAAACTGTTATTCCAGGTGAAATGTTGAAGTTTTCAGTTTAGAATAAAGTTCAATGTATTATTTTGATTCTAAGAATCAATTCTAGCTAATTTTTAAAGTTTATTCTAGGTCAAATTCTGAGAATAGGAAGTAGGATTAGTAGCCAATTTAAATTTTTAAGCACTAAGGGCTACATCAGCCAAAAATGCCCATGTGGAATGAACCTTGACATATATTCAGAGGAGACAACTAGCTCACCTAAGAGCATGTTCAGATTAAGCTTTCTGGCAAACCACCAAAGTAGACAGAACTGAATTAAAAAAACACTTGATCCACACTGATAGCCACCTTGTGTCCCACTGCAGATATTTAGCAATTCCATATTTGGTTAATTTACCAAGACATTCTTTAGTCTAAGTATGGATTCAATATAGTTGTCTTCCAAGTAACCAGCACAACATCCTTCTCTAAATTAACACTGTTATTCACATTTCTTGTCTTTTATATCACAAGGCTGTTTATCTATTCTGACACAGCTGTACCACTACTGCTTTGGGAAGAAGCTTAGTCAGCAATCACACCCCATCTCATTGCTTGGCAGAGTAGTGGCCTTAAGGCTCTGTTTCCATTCCTTGGGAATGTCACTTCTGCCTTCTTAAGTGGGGGACAGCAGGAGAAAAAGAAAAGAATATACATCACTGTGTATTAAATGCTGCAGTGGAGGCCCTGAAGTGAAGGACATCTGAAACAACATTAGACGTTATGGAAGAAAATAAAAGAACCACTTGGATGGGAATTGTAGGAGGAAAGGGGTAGGGAATTCAACTCAAATTCCGTATTTAATGTCAGTCTAACAACAAGAAAACAATTTAGATCTAAATTTACCATATTCACAGGGGGCCTTCGGAAGTAGAATGGCAGCTTTTCTGTTACATTTATGCACACCAGATCCACATCTAGAGTTGTGCAAGCGATCTACAGCAAAGGAACAGATTATTAGACATGCAGAAAAAAAGGCATAACGAAGTTTAGGTGCACTAATGTTCTGCTTCATTTCTTAATGCAACAAATGTCTCTCCAGGGTCAGTTCAGTTTCAAAATTAAGAGGTACTATTATGCCTTGCAGGTATGCCACCAGAACAGCAGGGCTAGAGATGTACAACTTGAGTAGCTGAGGCTTAAACCCCAAGTCTTCCCTCACTAAGAGAACTACTTTTCCAATAAAAAATTGACCAACCCCAAAGCAAGACCTACTGGTTTGTTTTTATCTGACAGAGGACACGTAGAAGCAATGCTGGCTTTTGACAAAAGAACTCACAGGTTCAACCTCTGACAGGAACAACCCCAGTTTACAAAAGGATCAGCCTAGGAACTGTCCCCCTATCCAGTCATGCTCTGCTTCCTGTGCAGCATCTGTTTGTTTTCACAGGATTAATTATTTTTACCAAAAGCAACAAAGAAAAGACTGAAAGACAGTGACTGGAAGTGCTATGCGCCCAATACTGGAAACGAGTCCAGAGAGACTCACTTTCCTGGCTGGCAGGAGAATGTGCAGCCCCTCCTGAGAGCCACCCCCCTGGTGGAGTCTGAAGATGGCACTGGAGGCTACAGTTTAGCATTGAATTCGTACCACAATTTACAGTCTGTATTAAGATATGGAGGAATGAACAACGGGGGGACACTTCACACTGAGATACAGGGAAAAATAATGGCATATAAAAGGGAGCCTTTGATTTACATTAGCCTCATGCACACAAGGTATGCAGGAATTATATGTGCCTACATAATAAAGACAATTACATAGGGCCAGACTAACATCTGCAAGCAGCATAACAAAGATAAAATAGGCTGAAGAAGTTGAAAAAGAATTTTCTGTGTGTAGGGGAACTCTCTGCATTCAGAAACCTGCCAGCAACTGCTCCAAATACACATGGGCCAGGCGCCAACCATTCATCCCTCCTCCCACCAGCATGAAAGCAGTGGGGGTTGTGGGCAGTCCCAGGGGTGGGCTGCTCTAATGCAAGGCAGACTATTGCTTTGCAAACTACTCTTCTACCAGTTTGTTCACACGGAATTTGGATGGAGATGAGAGCAGAGGCCCAGCTTTAGGCATGTTTCTTTGCTGTTGATAGCACTCCCTCTCCTAGACGAGAGCCACAGCATCCATGTGGGCAAACCACAAGGTTTTTGAAGTTAAAATATCTCTACCAGGCCACTCAGACTACAGTCTACCTTCATGCCCTACCTTTATCAACTCTGTTAGGCAAGACACAGTTGGAATCTACTGCACAGAATTAAACTTGTATATGGAAGTTCAGCCCTACTACAGCCAGTTTTCCTCCTTTTCTTACATAAAATACAAACTACCAGTCAGAGATGATTTACGTAAACATGCACAGAACAAACAGCTCTGAATAATGTCCTTGAAAAGATGTCAGTGAGGCCATAGAAAATTCAGCAAGAGATAATGCTAAATATGACGGAAAGCAAGAATCAACATCAGAAGAATGCAAGTTGCCCTATGTCATAAGAAATTAAGCCTTCCTAATTAGCTCCAGAAACACTGAAAAACTCTTTTCCATTTTCCAAAACAAGCACAGTGGGAGGAGTGACTCAAGTGCTAGGATATCTACAGGATTCCAGTGACAAGAACATTTCAGAAAATAACACTACAGAAAAACAAAATGAAGAGTCATACTTCCTCATGAGGAATTCCTGCATTGCACAGAAAACTGCAGAGATTTCTCCAAACACTTTAATGTTCAGCCTTGCTCTGGCTCCTGGACAAGTCACACATGCAGGCAAATTAAGGTTACCCTGCCTGATGAAAGGATCTGAAGTGTAGCAACTTCATACAGAAAATGACAGGCAGTGGTTGCATAGACCAGCACCTGCCTGGCCGCACTGTGGGCAAGAGCCCCATCTGCTGGGAAGCTCCAGCCAGCCATAAATAAATTAGCCACTGTTTGGATCCTCTGAAGCAAGCTTTGGCAAAGGTTTTAGGAATAAACATTGAAATATGGCTTTGTGTTACGCACTCAGACTTACACGAGCAAGTCTTTTTAAATAATTGGTGATCTGCTAATTGCTTACAAACAGAAGACAGAGCTAATTAATATAATTAAAACAGTCTGAAATCATAAAAGACAAAATTTTTGAAAAGCAACAGGCACAGATCTTATCACTGGCACAGAGTGGGCATTCCTGTTGCAGCCCAAAACTATCCTTTAGGGAGACTTAAAGAAGGAGCCTGTTCTACAGTTGGCAAATACGGCTTCCTCATACCCTTGAGAATATAAATTACTTGGAGAATTTGAACACATCTTTCAGTACAGTACATATCACTGCCACACTCAGTCACAAAGATGCTTCCCTGGTATGTGATAAGAAGGTACACACTGGTTTGGGGCCATGATAAAATTAGAGCACATGCATTTTTTTCCAAAACCATGAAAAATCCTGTGCTATGTAGAACAATATCAGTACCAAATTGCTGTTGAGAAAGATGATGCTCTTGAGGTAATGCTGAGTTACCAAAAGTCAATTTTAAAATATGAAGTTAATTTGTGCTGTGTGACCCACTCTAGAAGGCTTTACTGTTAACAGAGAAACATCCATGAGTTGTAAGAGCCAAATGCAGGTGCCAAAACCCCATATGTAATGTCACTTGTGTCAGACCCCTATGAAATTGACACAGCTCTCCACAGAGAGTCTACAAAATCTAAAATCTTTAAACAAAGGACAAACATACAAACCTGCCCTGAATGTGAGCATGCTAGGATGAAGTCTGTCACCTCATGCAGTTTGCAAGAAACATGCTTGGGTTCCATTGCTAGCTCAAAGTGCTGCCAGCATGCAAGCAGTGACGACGGTCTCACTGACAATTCTGCTTCTGTCCTAACACACTGTACATCACTTGCCAGTGCCAGCCTAATCAGTCTATTTGCACTGGCCTGCCCAGAGCACAGCCATCCACTCTGCACCAGCACAACTGTCCGCATGGCTGAATCAGAGCAGGAAAGCAGATCTGCCTGAAAAATAACTTGGTAAAATCTCTGGTTACTGTTTGGCCAAAAGCATGTTCCTCAAAGCAAACTGCCAGACAACTAAACAAACAAGTAGCCTCACCAGCAGAGCAGTCAGGGACCTGCAAAAATGAGTGTTTCTCGTGCAGAAATGTTTACACCAGCTTAAGCACTGCTGCAGCTGGATGTCATGATATGGCTGAAAAAAACAATAATCACCCTTAAATGAAAACACATCCTTTCCCCATAAAACAGCACAGCATACCCCTGCTGATTATCTAGCTTCAGGTGCTTGTTTAAACAAGTGATTGAGTTCACTTGAGAAGTGAGATTTTATACTTGCCAGAGATCAAAAGAAAGAGGTAGAGTGACCCTCAAATATATTTTACAACCACTTGTTTCTGTCATGCCCCAGGAGTCCTAAAGTCTTGCAAGTGAAATAAAATTCAGAAATCAGAATTAAGATGTAACTGATATGCTTGAATTCTTCTGCTGAAAGATTCTTTAAAGTCCACCTTCTTCTACAGCCTCTTGCTTTGCACTTTACTTGGACAAGTCTTAAAAAAGCAGGGGGAAATAATTTAGAAAAACAAAACAAAATATAATTGTACTGTGGCAAATAGGTACGCAGCAGTACTAGAAACTTATTTAAAAAACAACTGCCAGACTCAGTTTTAAACTGACAAGTTCCCTTCGAAAGTAAATTCTCCAAGAAGACTCAGTTTAGTTGTGGTGTCCCTTTGCCTCCTTAACACTTTTTCACACAGCAAGCATGCCTGCTTCCTGAGTGCCAAGGCTAACAGAGATGTTATTATTTATGAACTTACAACAGGTCAGACATTACAACTTTGGTTTTGTAAGAAAAATTCTGATAAAAACATAACTTGCTTCAAAGTGCTCCACCTGATCAGAACACTGACATCACCTGTTAACAAGTATTTGAGAAAAATTTAAATAAAAATATGAGGGAAATGGAGGTGAATACTTATCACCCAACAAGCCAAGTGAGATCTTTCTGCCTCAGTGTTTTAAAACTAGGACTCTTTCTGGTAGGAAAGTTCTATTCAAGAAATATCAGTTATGAATAAAGGCTGGAAGACAATGTGATGCTTGGTCCTTTTAGTAACGGCTGAAGAATTACTGCACATCACTGTATTCAGAGGTATCAATTCTTGCTAACATTCAGTCAAACACCAGAAATGAAACAAACCAGTTCATGGTCAAACACACTGCCAACACCTTGTTTTTCTAACATCATAGAAGTGACAGAGCATTGGGGGGCTTGTTCAAAATATTTGCATTTCTATTAACATAAACAAATTGAGAAGCAATGGTATTGAGCTAATTAGTCCTAAGGTTTGAAAATTACTCACACCTGCTATTTTCTGTCATTAGCGCTACCACTGCTACAAACATCAGCACCTGTTCAGTAACCCTGATACAGTAACACCTTCAAAGACTCATCCATTTTGTGGAGGCAGTTTTCACTTGCAAGTTCACAGTCAAGATGAAATCTGAGTGAGAAAATGACCATCTGCCCTTCAA
>JAWWEE010000159.1:18434281-18498959 GCA_035221455.1 Xenops minutus | reverse complement strand
TCAACTATTTCCCCTGAGGCTGTTCTACTTTTGTACAGCCTCAATGGTTTTCTCAGCAGGCAAAGTAACAATCGTATCATGAAATGACAGAAGTGAAGCCTCTTTCATTCAACTTGAGCATTCAAAACACTCAAAATAAGACCAGCAGTCTCAGTTTGGCAATCGAACAATGGCTATTGAGTTTAATCAGGCATATTTACTTTTGGAAATTTTAGTTTATCTGTTCATAAGATGCTGTGACAACCAGAACTGTCTCTGTCTCATAGGCTCTTGCACCTCTTTTGATTTAAAAGACTAAAAGAAAAAAAAAAAAAAGAGATCAGCTATTAATTCGGACAAACTTTCAAGAGAAGACCTAGGACTAAAAGGAAGAAGGTAACTCTCAGAACCACATTAGTTCCACTTTAAAATCCTCCCTGGCATTTCAGAGACCGAGAACAATTAGTGATAACAGAAGATTGCAAGTGTGTTTTGGGGAAGTTAAGAGTTTGAGAAATTAAAGTTCAAGACGAAAGATTTCTACATGATGACAGTACACAGGGGAAAAAAGGATGTTTTCTCTTCTCACTAGAGGGCAAGACGCACAAAGGCAACAATAGCACAGGGGCATACAAGTCCACTCATCAGGTAGATCAGGTAAATGTTTCAGACTCTAGCCTGTTACCTCAAGGCCTTGCAGCCTCCGGCAATCCGTCCCAACCCTCTCAGTCTATTCACTGACCAGGCAGCCTATAACGCTTAATCAGCCCCACGAGGTCTTTATAAAATGGGAGATAACATCAAAACAAAGCATGTACTTAAACTAGCTCAAGGCCTTAAAAGTTATTGAATGGGCATTACAGATCACATGACTGTACTTACATGGAACAGTTTCTCAGTCTTAGGAAATACTGCTATGATGTCATATAACCTTATATTTGCAGACGTTGATCTCTACAAAAGGAGCAGACAAATATTATGTTGACTTCTAGCAGATACCAAAGCTATGCACAGTGATTACAACCAAAATAAAGAGAAGAAAATTTCTTTTTCCCTGTCAAATACTAAACCAAAGCCAAGAATCATCCAATTGCATAGTAAGTCTCTATTGTGAAGTCATTCATTCTCAGTTTGAGGCTCACGCTACCCACCTACTAAGGCACTTACAGCTTTTGCTTTGATCACGTAGCACTAAAACACAACCACAAGAAGGCCTGAAGAAAAGAACCAAGGAACAGAACTCTTTTTTCCATATCAACAAATGATTATCAGAAGCCATATTCTGTCTTGTAAGTCTTCATCTCTTCACAATCAGGTGATTTTTTACAAATGCAATCTGAGAAATCACTGCCGAATGCCCTATAAAATCTAGGAAGTTCTCCCCATACAATTTACAAAGTTTCATTAATTCATTGGAAAATTGATTGTTAAATACACTTACCAAGAGATTACAGTGGGAAGGATCAGAAACAACAAGCGTTAGCCGGGTTAAGACTTTAATTCTTTTAGATGTCCCCTACAGAAAAAGAAATAATATAAAAAACTTAAAAATCACCAAAGCAAAAATTTGTGGTGACTTCCACCCAGCCCACTATAAAAAGCAAACAGTGCCTTGCTTACAGTCTTGCTATGCTAATTTTCTAAAGTCTGTATTTACACTTCCCTAATTTATATTATCTCTTTGCTATTATAACTGTCCTCATAAAGAATGACATAGCATTTCTCTGAGGAAAGGTCAATAGAAAGGAAAAATAAAGAAGTAAGGAAAAAAAATCATGAAGAAAAACTTCGTATGTTTTTTACTGCTATGATTCTCGAGCCAGGCCACTGCAAGCAAAAGCAGTTCCTGAATTCACCAATGTCAGTGACCTGAAATACAGTCTTGTAGTTCATTATATTCAAATTTTTCTCCGTCAAAACCAGGAAGTTATTTCCAAAACTCAAATTTCAAGAATTGTACTGTAACTATTCAACTACAAGCAGATTCAGAATTCACACAAAGCAGTTTCTTCAAAAATTTCTAAAATAATGAATAGAGCCTACTCTACATATGTACTATTCTTTCAATGCTTGGCACTTTAACCATCAAACAATGGACAAATTTCTCTTTTTTGATTAACACCTAATACACATAATCACATATACACCAAGGTAAAAAACCTCAGAATAATAACACATAGCTAGAATGTAATTAAACATACTTGTACAATAGGCAAAGATGGAAACAACTCTGAAGGAGATACTGGCTTGATGATTTCCTTAAAAGAGAACAGAACAAAGTTATTAAAAACGTGATAGGTTAGGTTTACAAGTAAACAAAAGCTGTGTTCTAATAATAAGAAATTTATCATGATAACAAAACTGTCTCCCTGGGACTGTGTATGAACCATATTAAAAATCAGACCCAGGGGTATTATACTGAATTATAAAATGTGAGGTTTTTTACAAATACAGAGATTTGTACTTGTGTCTAGATGTGCATTCTACAGATAAAGCTATCTAGGAACACACAATAAAGCAGTAGGTTTACTAGAGAAAATACAGTTAAAAAATAGCCCTAAGAAAAATTACCTGTTTCTTTTCTTTACAATCGATGACATGATTAAGAGCAACTGCAGAGTATCCCACTGAAAAACACACAATAAGAATATTCTGTCCAGTACACTAATGAAGAAAATCGAATCGGAAAACTGTTAATTACTCATTACTTAAAGGTCTTAAAATTAAAAATCACGTGCATATTTCCCTTTCACTTTTTTTTTTTTAGAAGATTAGTCCACCCAAAAAATACTTTAAAATAAAATCTGTTCGCTTTTTAACGCATCCCAGGCCTGACAACTGTTCAACAGCAGAGCTTTATGAACACGACTACATGGGGTTGGGGTCCTCAAGGATCTGGCCGGGCTTGGCCCTGCTTCTTTGCTTACAGAAAGTTGTTTCTGCACATTCACGGCAGCTTTTACAGCTGCAGGCGACGCAGCACTGGGAGGGGCACAGCGAGAACACACGGCCACGGGAGAGGGCACAGCGGGCACTCAAAGCGATGCTGCGGGGCCGAGCAAGAGGGGCCCTGGGGAAGCTGGGACACAGGCCAGGGGCAATGAGGCCACCCCCGAACCCCGGGCAGGCACCCTCGGCCGTACGGCAGCGCTGCGGGACAACAGCCGGGCCACAGGAAACCGCGGGCGGACAAACCTGCCCGCGCTGTGAAAAACCCAATTGTTACGCTGGGAGGAGCGGAGGCAGAGCCTGCAGGGCACGCCAGGAGCCCCCCTGCCCCTCAGTGCCGGCCAGCCCGTCCTGGGCACGGCAGAGGGCTGCAGGGGAGCGGGGGGAGCACCGGGGGCGGAGGGAACGGAAGGGAAGGCTCGCCCCGCAGAGCCCGGGCCGCCCCCACCCCGGCGGGCCGGCCTGCCCGCTCCCGCCGCGCCCGGGCCTGCACTCACGGTGCGCCGCGGCCTCCAGCAGGCTCTGCAGGCACTTCTTGTCCGGGCCCTGCGGCACGTTCAGGTCCGCGAACGCTGCCATGCTGCGGACGGGGCGGGCGCTCAGCGGGCCCCGCCCCCGGTAGGCCCCGCCCCCGACAGCCCCCGCCCCAGTAGGTCCCGCCCCAGTAGGTCCCGCCCCGATAGGCCCCGCCCCCGATAGGCCCCGCCCCCGATAGGCCCCGCCCCATGGAGGTCACGCCCCCATGAAGGCCCCGCCCCCATGAAGGCCCCCGCCCCCCATGAAGGCCCCGTCCCCAGGAAGGCCCCGCCCCCGGAAGGCCCCGCCTCATGAAGGCCCCGCCCCCCGAGAGGCCCCGCCCCCCGAGAGGCCCCCTGGGCCTGGTAGTGCGGGCGGGGCCAGTTCGGTGCGCCGCGGGCACGGCCCCGGGCCCGGGGGACACGGCCCTGCGTGGGCTGCGGGGGGCGCAGGGCAGCGAGGGGGGCCCACTGCCCGGGCCTCAGCAGGGAGACCAGCCCGGCATCTGGGGGGATCACCTCGGGTTCTGGAGGGATCGCCCCGCGATCTGGAGGGACCACTCCGGATCTCAAGGGATCGCCCCGGGATCTGGAGGGATCACCTCGGATCTCAAGGGATCGCCCCGGGATCTGGAGGGATCACCTCGGGATCTGGAGGGATCACCTCGGGATCTGGAGGGATCGCCCCGGCTCTGGAGGGATCACCCCGGGATCTGGAGGGATCACCCCGGGATCCGGAGGGATCGCCCCGGGATCCGGAGGGATCGCCCCGGCTCCGGAGGGATCGCCCCGGGATCCGGAGGGATCGCCCCGGCTCCGGAGGGATCACCCCGGCTCTGGAGGGATCGGCCCGGCTCCGGAGGGATCGCCCCGGGATCCGGAGGGATCACCCCGGCTCTCCGGCGCCCCCCGCGCTGTCGGAGCCGCCGTGTGCCCGCCAGGTGGAGCGGTAGGTTTGCTCCACCCAAGTGTTCATCGCCTGTTAAACTGGTTGGGCTCCGTCTGAGCATTGTCAACAGAAAATAAAAGTAATCCTTTCCAGCTATTGAAAGGTCTTCTCTTTCCTACATTAGTTAAAACAAGCGAAACAAAGCCCCGAGCTTCTGTGTCAGAGCTATCCCCTGACATGCAGAAGGACTGAGGAATTGTCTCAGACACAAGTTCACTGTGTATAGCACTGCTACAAAAAGCACATTGTTGTACCATTGATAAATAGCGCAGAATATGAAAAATACAAATGGCAATTGACACTAGATTTTTGTTTGTTTGTTTATCTGGTGACTTAGAGCAGCTGCTTAAGGCAGCAGGTCTGTGATTCCTGTCGATTTCAGGTGGTCAGGCTAGGGGGTACTTGGCTTTCCCTTTCTTCAAATTGGCTTAAATGCATACCAGGGAAAGTCTATGGAGTATCTGGACCCCTGAATTCTTAATGAGGCAAAAATGCTTCTAGCTAAGGCCAAGGCATCAATGACAGAATAAAACCACATCACTCTGAAAGGGGAAAAAAATCCCAAGCTAGCTGGTGAACCATCTTTGTTTTTACCACATCTGGGGCAGCATTTTGCTCTTGACAATACTGGGTCAAGATATTTCAGTAAAGGAGCTCTCTTTTGGTTTATTTGTGTTTGTAAAATACTTGCCTTTAATATCAGATCAACCACTACTGCTTCTCTGCTAGTCATTTGAACAAGCAGGACAGTCTGAATGCTATTGCCAAAGTTTTTCTTTGATGTGTGTAAAAATGGAAGAACTTGAGGTATTATCCCAGATTTTCTTTGACTCAGTGTACAATGGAACTTGATTTAAGTTGTCCTAATGAGTGTAAAAAGCAATCTATAAACATGTGTCAGTTATTTTTGAATGGCCCTACTGCAGCAGTGTGCAGAGACACCAAAGCAGCAGGATTAAGCAGCTTTTTTGTCTGATTAAACAGCTTTTGTTTCTGGCAATATACAAACAAGACAAACCTTTCCTCGAGAAACTTAGAGACCATTTAAACAGATCTTCATATGGAAGTTCTACAGAACTGTATTTGCTGTAATGGTGTAAGAACCTGAGTATGAAGCGCTTTCAGCATTGGGTATCATGAATCATGTACTCAGACCAGTGCACAACCTTATTTCCTGTGTTATTACTTAGATATTGCTGCTTTTTTTTACACCAGCCTCAGTGATCTACTTAGAACCTCCTTACAATCCTCACTGTTAAACCACAAGCTTTTAACATGCTTTTTTTTTTCTATTGGTGTCCTGAAGTTCTCCTTGGTGAAGACAGATCTTCTCACTCCAGGTGGTTTTTTTTCTCAATAGACCTAGATTTCAAGACAGTCCTTTCAGTAAATTTTGACATAGAAACTCTAATGGTTCTTCCAATATATTATGAATGGGCAGCCCATGGTAGCAACTGTTAGAGGTTTTTTGCTTTAGTTCTGCATTTAGCACGTTCACGGAGCTAAGATGCTATTTAGTACTATCTGTCTCAGCAACTCAGTGACAGGAATGTCACAGTCACTTTTATCATAACCTCATAACCTCAGTAAGCTCATTTGTGAAGGTACAGACCGAATCTTTAGGGCTGGGAGCTCTCATTTTCTGAGTGACACAGAATTTTTAGCATAAATGTCATCTTAATTGTTTATTTTCTTTTCAGATGCCAGTTTCCTGTTGTCAGTAATTTCTGGTTCCAAAAAAAGGGAAGACATCATTTTGTATTTAAGTTGCACAGATGCAAGTGTTTATTTTGACAATGATAAGAAATGCCAAAGATGAGAAAGTTTACCTCTCTGTTTTACTGCCACAGAGTGATAATGATTTATCTTCACAAAGACAAGAAAAGGCAGAAAAGAAAACTGCAGCTGCAACATCTTTGCTAGAACTTAGACAAGAGTCTTATTTGCTAAACAGTACATGCTGGGAATAAAAATTGAGGTTTCAGTAATATTTGTCCATGGAATTGTAGCCAGTCTGTGATAAAATATTCTAGATGTTTTGACAATATATTTCTCCAAGGCAGAAGAAATGTATACCTATACTTTATTTACTGTTCTCAACAGCAGGTCATCAGCAGTCTTATATTGGTTTCTAAGAAAAAAAAAAAAGATGAAAACAAAAGGAAACAAAAATATTACAGCAGACAAATGAAAACAACAGTTTAGGAAGATAAACTGGCTCAGGCAAGGAAGGACAAAAAAGGTGATGATAAGAAAGGAAAAAGAGCAAGAAAAAATTCTGATCTGTTTATTTATTGCATTGCACACTTGTGTTACTTTCCTGCCATGTATCCAAAGTTGAATGGATTAAGAATGAGAATGTAGCAGTGCCTTCAAGCTTTTATGTTAAGATGAGTAGGTCTGTTTTCTAGAAGCAGCTGTGTGAGGGAAAGTGTTACCATGCCAGGCTGTGTGCATTTCCTCCTCCTCTGCTGAAGCTCTTGCACTACATTCCTTGACCCATTTCAGTCAGGATCCTCCAAGCTAACGCAGACCTGCTGTCTCAACAGACTCTGGAAGCATTAGGTCCTCCAGGGAAGGATGAATTTTCCAGGATTAAGTTTCAACAGTAACACTTTGATAGATACAGTCTGGCCTCACTAAATCAAAATGTGCTTGGGAAATTGTATTTCCTTAGCTAGCTCTGATGACCTAATCTTACTTTATCTCACTAACACAGAGGCAAAGAATTGATACCAATGCCCGCTGTTATATTATACACTTAGAATGAATGGCAAATTTTGTAGACGTTATGTTATTAGAACTATTTCTGGGGAAAGGGAAAAAATAAAACAAGTAAGATTTTTTTTGGAGAGGAAAAAAAAATTAAAGGTTCTCTCGCCTTTTTTAAAAAAATTTGAAACATTTCTATATAACAACAATGAAATATCAAGGGTGATATTTGCAAATAAAGTACATTATCACATGTGAACAAAATAGTTTACTTTCAATAAGTGAAAAAAGAATGAGCAACAAGGACTTTAGCACAGAATTGGAGGTATACAGAAATATTAAGAAGCCTTTATGCATAGAGAGCCTAAATTACTCAAAGGACAGGATTTTACTAAGCTTAGCCAGAAAAAATGATTTTATGAGATTTATTGAAGCCTAATGGAAGGTGGAAAAGTAATTTCTTAGGGAGAGAACAAATGTCAACTTGTTATTCTTAACACCTAATTGCACATTTGTTTCACATCTGTATGCTGTCTGGAACAACATGTTAGAATTTGTAAATAGGATCACTGAAGACAAAAGCAGGATGTACCCTTGGAAACATCAAGTCCTACCTTTATGTATCATTTTTTTAAGTACCTAGAATAGCTATCATCTCATGGAATGATGGATGTGCTCTACTTTCCCAGGCACTGGGGATGTCAAAGCCTCTAAAGTCCTCCAGAAAAGCATCTCTCAAGATTCAGCCCGTATATTATTCTAGATGTGTTCTAGTGAAAAGCTTTCAAGAAACATATTCTGGACAGGTATCAGGTGCTTCATCTTACCACAGTTTCACATTTTCTCTGCAATAGTACATAAATCCCTTTCTATAATGGAACCTAAACTGACTTAAATTGATTTGTTTCCTCAAAGATAAGATTATGAAAGTAAATACAAAGAAGGGTAATATTGAGAAGGAAAGAAACTAGGTAATTAACTTCTAACGAACTGTATGGGTATTTAAGGTACAGAACAAAAGATGAGGCAAAATCCTTTTTTCAGATTGGAATGGGTAGGAGTACACACAAATGATCCTGCTTATCATCCACTGAGAACATTTAGAGAATCACGTTCCAGAAATGTATTGAAAAGCTGTCAAGAAGAATGACTGATTTAATGAACCATGTCAACACATTTGCAGGAAGCACCGGATTATAATTTGCTCTGCCTTAGTGACATTTTAAGCAACTGAAAAATTGCTTTTACTGGGAGTATTAAATTGTATAATATTATTAGCTTTCCTGATATTAATCTATTTTGAACAAAATTTACTCAGTTCTTAACTCCTTAGCTGTACTTCAGACACTATTTTAAAAAAATATATTCAGTCAATGAGGAAACATTCTCCTTTCTCCAAGTTTTGCCTTAATGCTTTAACTTATTTTGATGTATCCTTGCCATTTCTAAAGACCTTTTTCTTCCTAATATTTGCTTAACTGAGGAAGACAGACAAAGGACTTGCTTTATCACCTGGAAGCATAATTCATCTGAAGCTCAACGCTCATGGACACATTCTCTGTGGTTAAACTGGGAAAGATTTTATTGTGATTGGACAATGAAGCAAGTAACAAAGTGTAGGAAAATATATGGCTGAATAGGAAAACACTTTCAACTTTGTAATGGTCAAAGAGTTGCTTAACTAGATTTCATCCTTAACATGTGAAACTTGTTTTATTTTATTGTCTTAGTCAAATCAAGATGTGGGGGTGGAAGGAAGAGCCAGCAACTGAACTCCCAAACCCTGTTCACTGCTTGCTGTGTTTCTGATGGCAGAAGGCTCTGCCTATGCTCAGCTTGTGCCAGCACAGCTGATCCCAGCCCCTCAGTCCCAGGAATATTCGTGTATGGGCCAATGCAGTCACGCATGTTGGAAAGCACCAAGACATTCTGTGAGCCAAGCATGGAAGCCTCAGTTGCTATGGATTTATGTTCAGTAGTGCCTATGACTGTCAGTTGGGCTTTTTCCCAACAGGTGGATACTTATGAGGCCTGTCTTAAGAGCAGATTTTTAAGTCTGCATGATGTGAGATTATGCTGTAGACTCTTTTACGACTGGGTCTCACACACAGTTCTGCCTTCTGTCTGGTGGATACTCAAATAAAACTTGCTATATTGTTGCTACCTGCAAGATCCCCCCTCACTCAAACATAACCAACGTTGGTCATCCATCTGGGATCAGTGTTCCTCCTTTCGTTTCCTCTCCTTCTCTAGTTCATCTGGCTTCTGTCTTTTGTTGGAAATGCAAGGTAATGTTCAGGAGCATGTGTTTCCTTTCTTTAATTCTTACTGTCTAGCATGTCGCTATATCAAGAGGTGTGATATTCTGCTGGGATCCCATGGGTAAGTGACAATTCAAACAGTTTTCACCCCACTTGGAGGCAAGAGTGGGACTTAAAGAGTCGAGAAAGCTAGTGAGTCCCAGAAAGAGTTCAGGGAACCTACAACAAAAACAGGGAATGGGAGTTTGTTGTTTTAAACTTTACTGAAGTAGTTATGCATGGAACACTGAATAAATCGAAAGTAATGGCATATAAGTATTGACAAAAGAGAAAATATAAGTGACGGGATTCACATCAACTTAAGGAGAATCTGCAAGCTTGAAGATACAAAGAAGTACTTCAGCGCTGACTGTGTTGTAGGGGGTAGATCTTAGAAGAGCGGCCGCTATTAATCCTCCGAGCAGCCGCCGGGGTGCCACCGCCCCGAATCCTTCTGCCGGGTGGGGATCAGCCGATCCCGCCGCGGGGCCGCTCCGGGAGCCTCGCAGCGCGGTCCGCAGGGGCAGCTCAGCCCGCGGGCACCTCTGCTCCAGCCGCCTGCAGCTGCTCGGGGGCGACCTGCGTGCAGATCCGCATACGCACATGTATATATACATGTACATAGGGAACTGCCACAGCGCCCCTGGTTTGGGGCGGCCGCGGAGCAGCGGGAGGAGAGAGCGGCGCCCCGGCCTGCGGTGAAGGGGCGCTCCCCCCGTGCGGCTCGGAGGGCAGCAGGGAAGGGGGGCGGAGCGGATCCCGGCCCGCCGCCTTCGGGGGGCAGCCACGAGGGGAGTGGGCGGCGGGCTCGGGCGGGCGGGGAGCGGCCGCCTGCCCCTGCCCCTGTCCCTGTCCCTGTCCTTGCCCCTGCCCCTGTCCCTGCCCCTGTCGCTGTTCCTGTCCCTGCCCCTGCCCCTGTCCCTGTCCTCGTCCCTGTCCCTGTCCCTGTCCCTGTCCCTGCCCCTGCCGCTGTCCCTGTCCCTGTCCCTGCCGCTGTCCCTGCCCCTGCCCCTGCCCCTGCCCCTGCCGCTGCCGCTGTCCCTGTCCCTGTCCCTGTCCCTGTCCCTGTCCCTGTCCCTGTCCCTGTCCCTGCCGCTGCCCGCGGACGGGGGCGATGGCGCCGTGCCTGCCCCGCGCCCACCCGGGATGTGCCGCGGGCGATCCCGCTGCCCGCGGGGCAGGTTGAAGGCTGGCCCCCCGCGGGCAGCCCGGCCGGCTGCGAGGGGGCGGGCGGCGCCGGGCGCCCGAGGAGGAGCCCGAGCATCCCGGCGGCGGGCACAGCCGGCGGGGCTTCATGGGCTGCTCACGCCAGCATGGTGCTCGCCCTGAACGGCACCCACCTCTACGGTAACCTCCGGGCGCTGGTCCTGGAGGACCCGCGGGCGCTGGGCGGCGGCAGGATGATCGCCGGCTCCTGGCCCCCGCGCAGCCTGGCCAAGCTCGGCCCGTCTCCCGCCCCGTCCGCGCTGCCCACGGCGAGCCCCCTCCCCGCCAATGACTCCCAGTGCGGCGAGCAGATCCTCAGCTACGGCAACGTGGAGAAAGTTCTCATCGGGGCCGTGCTCTGCTTCATCACCCTGCTGACCATCGCCGGCAACTGCCTGGTGGTGATCTCTGTCTGCTTCGTGAAGAAGCTGCGGCAGCCCTCCAACTATCTCATCGTGTCGCTGGCCCTGGCCGATCTCTCGGTGGCCCTGGCCGTCATGCCCTTCGTCAGCGTCACCGACCTTATCGGCGGCGAGTGGATCTTCGGGCGCTTCTTCTGCAACGTCTTCATCGCCATGGATGTCATGTGCTGCACGGCCTCCATCCTGACCCTCTGCGTGATAAGCATCGACAGGTGAGAGCGCCCGGAGCGCCGCGGATCGCCCTGACCTCCCGCCGCCCCGGGGGCACCGGCACCGGTGGGGGGACCCGCCGTGAGCGGTGCCACCAGCGGTGTCTTGCCTCCTCCTCCTCCGGTCCTTCGGAAATGAGCCGCAGACGTGCTCAGAGCAGAGAGTGAAGGGAGTGCCAGCCCTCAGCCTCTCTGTTCGAAGGAGCCCGCCGGAGCAGGGTGTGCTGCCGCCCGTATCTCAGCCTAGGTGCCTGGTTATCCCTCTGGGTAATTTCCCTGCTGTCACTGCAGAGCCAAGGTATCAGAGCAAAACTGGACTTAAACTGTTAACCTTTACTGTGGCTCCATATAAGTAATGGGGCATTTGCAGCCGCGTTAAAATTTGGAACGTGTCTTTAAACTGCTTTATACCACAGCTAGATTTGAGCTGATTATTTTGAAGCTGGTGGCAGTGTAACCTCGCTGGGTTCAGTGGAGTTTTACCAGATCAGAGAAGGTGCAGGAATTATAGCTTATTATGATTTTATCTTTATTCTAGGGCAACCCCAGAATAACTCGATTTCAACTAACAGAACCGTTTTTGACAAGTGATGTTTTGTTTAAAAGGAAATACTGCTTTCAAGTGTTTGCTTTTTAAAAAATTTCACCTGCTCTCTTAAAAATCAAGTTATGCTCATTGACATACAGGTACTGCCAAAAGATACAGGGATTGGGGCAACAAAGGCGGTATATACAGACTGTAGAAGAGGATCTAAGGTGTTCAGTTCTGACGTCAGGGCCAAACCTAAGATCTCACATTTGCCTGTGTCTGAGTTCCCCTCTGCAGAGGAAGGCTAACAGATTCCTTTATTCCATTAAGGTCTTATTCTGAAGTAAATTGCAGTCTGTAGCTTCCCTCTTCTACAGCCTAAATTCCATGGCAAGAATTTTGTCATCTAGAGGGGAACTTTCCATTACAATTCCACACAATTAGCAGAAATCAAAGAAATTCATAGCAAGATTGTAGAAGTATTTTAACAAGTCTAATATCCAATAGCAGCCTCACTCTTGGAAAAGTTTTTGGAATGAACTCTGCACTAGGTTTCTGCAAAGAAACAGTCTTTTAAAAGAGTTTCCCTCAATAAATAGTAGTGGTTTCATTCCAAGGAGCATCATGATTTGTATTAATTTAAAAACTTTAATTTCTGTATAAACATCCCTTGCTCCAGTGGTCTTTATTTTGTAACTTCTGTATTGGACAGCACCTGAATGCTGCAAAGCATCTTAAAGCTATGAAATCCACATAGAGAGTTTGAGCATCAAAAGGTGTTGATTTTTTGGTTGCTTTTTGTTTGTTTGTTTTTAATTGCTGTTGCCTTGAAATTTGCTTTTAACTTTAATTCCAATACTGTAAGAAAATATCAGTAGTCTTATCTGCCTTCCCAATATTATTCTCTGTTTTTCTATACTACCTATTTCTAAGACTAATGATTTCATTTTTCCACTCTCTCCCCATAAAGTATTCCGATTCTTTGTTCTTGATGTCCATCTCTGAGCTCTCCACCTCCATTTCTACTAACCTTTTGAAGACAAGTTAACATAATTAACCTTTCTTACCCAGCTAAGGATGTTGAACTGATTCTCACTGTAGAACTGTGTTTTCTTAGTTTAACATTTGAGGTCACTGCTGTATGGTGAACAGGGGCTTTGACTGAACTGGTCACAGTTGTGATTGCATCTCTTGCCATCGTCTTTCCATTCTCCCTCCATTCTCCTCATCCCACTAAACGCTAACAAGAGAGATATCTCTGTGTTTAGAATATAAACTGTTGTGAATGACTGGTTTTCAACACCAAGTGCTGATTTAAACTAGAATTATTCTCCTCGTCTTTGCATTTTCCATTTCTATCTCTGAATGTTTATTGAACATGATCTCTTTATAATTCATTGTACTGTTGTCTGCTCCCTCCTTGAAATTAAAATTCTGTGAATTATGATCCTTTAACCTCTGTCACCCAAATCTATTATATAGTTATGATAGGTGATATCATAAATAAAAGGAGACAAACCATCACTTCATTAGGAAAATGTCTCTACCACTCAACAATTTAAAAAAAAATTAAAAATCTCCATGATTTTTAATCCTGTTTAAAAATAAATAGGTGTAGCACTGCTCAGTCAAGCCTAAGATTATTTTGGAATGTTAACTAATCTTTGAATAGTGAATATATACAAAATATGCAAAGCAGGGAGAAATTATGAAAATTAAATGTGAATGATGAAATCTTGCCAGTGTAGCATTAATTTTAATGGTGCTATCTTACCAGCAGTTGTTTTACATGTAGGTACTTAGGAAATCCTTGAATGATCAGTGAGGGAGATATATGTCTGAAAAACCACATACCTCCAGATTAAGCATTCTGTGTGGTTCAGGAGCTGCAAACCACAATGTATACAGTGCATTAGAGGGTCAGATTATTTTTTCATGGGTTTGATGGAAACACTTGCATGTTTTCTGTTATGTAGGAGGGGAAGATCACCAATGATCCAGCCTCTATTAGGTTTACTACCTCAGTGCAAAGAATACAGATACAGGACCAGGGAATTTCAACCAGGAAATCTATGAGCTGGGAAAGAGGGAATTAAATGCATTGTTCTTCAAGTTGGCACTATCCACTGAGCCATTTAGATGTACTTAAACTTTTAGCACAATTAAATATCCTGGGGTCACATGGGGGATATTTGTTTAGGGAGAAGGGTTAATACAAGACAAATAGGAACATTTTTGAAGAATAATTACAAATCGCATTGTCACCTAGCTCTTTAGGAGACTTCAGGAAACCTTTGCTGTGATCTGAAGGGAAAGATGAGGTTATTGCAGGCAGTGCAGAGACAGCAGATAAGTTGGCTATTTTAAAATTTAATTGTTGAATCTCTAGGTTCTTCCTGAAGTAGATATGAGAGTCAGGTAAGAGAATATTACTATTGAATTAATCTAAAAAAAAAAGGAGCTCGTTACAAAATGGTAAGCAAGGTTTGTAAGGAGAGGTAATAGCTTTTATGAAAGAAACAATTAGGTTAGTAAAAGAGAGGCTTTGAGGAGCTTACAAACAGGATAAAATGAGTAAATTGAAAAGACTTTTTGATTTGTTTCCCTTGCACGAATATGTACTACTCAGCTTATGCCACTTAGAGCCCTGAAATGCCAGCAGCTGGCAGGCCTATTGCTCACAGAGATATTGTGCTGCACAGCCCTTAGTGGCAGATGTGTTTTTTTAGATGAATCTATCAGTTGGAAAGCTCTGAAGGATGCAGATTAGCCTGGAGTCTACTAATGGGCTGGTTTCATTCTGTTGGAAAACCTTGTACTTTTTTCCTAATTAGACACATAAAGCTCTTCTCATAATTTTTAAATTGTTTCTGCTCTAAGTTGTGTAAGTGTTAAGGGTGCAAAGTAGATTGTTAGTGTGCTGTTATGGGGATCTATAACTTTGTACAGGGTGCACAAGGAATAAGCTAGGTTGAAAAGCTCTTTTTATTATCCACAGAGATCTAAATTTGTGGAGATCATGAGATAATGTCCACAAGGATACCAAGATTCGGACTGTTATGCGTTTTTTTCAGGTCATATCTTCCCTTTTGTTTCACAACGTGAAAACCTTCGCAGATCTTTATCAGGGTGACCTGAGATGAGCATGTTACTTTTTAGGCATCTCTATCTTATTTAAGCCTCCACTTTGGAAGAAGGCTATCTGCTTAGAGGCAGGTCTGTCAGAACTAAAACAGGTATAACGGAGAGAAAAGTGTTAGTTTCTCCCTTTTCAGATTTCATGAGAATTAAATAGGCAAGACAGCTTGATAGTCAGACAGTCAATATTACCTTTGCTATTCTTGCCATCCATGATATGAGGAGTAGCTCCGTAGAACGGTAGGACCTACATACATTTTGGCAGGATAATTAGACCTCAGTGAATAGTAGTCTCCTTTAAGTATTTCTTATTTGTGTGCTTTTTTTTCCTTTACATTCTTTACATTTAAGAGTGAGCAAACATTAGGAGTGAATTATGGGGGATGGATACAAAATACATCTTAGAGGGAGAAAGAACAAATAAAGGGAATTAATTGTATTTGAACTGGTGGTGTTTGCATGCTGATTCATCATGTTGTTCTGACCCAAGATAGCTACAGGAATGCTGTTTTGGAGAGTATCCACTGGATAACTGCATAAGTAGCAATTTTTAATTCAATTTAAAAATAGTTCTTTGGCTTGGAAAGTGATAACATAACTACTCAGATACAGTTGATGAATTATAACACTTTCCCCACACCCACACAAGTAATGAAACACTTTTTGGGGAACTTTTCCAGTCTGTATCTTAGCCAACAATTCACAAGTATTCCAGGCTTCCATTAAATTGATGGGGATTTAGAATTTGTATGCAAATAAGTGGGCCTTTTTGTTAATCCTGAGATTTTATACACAAGGATCAGCTCTGTCTTCCTCTTTGTTTTGTCACACTCCAAGTATGAGTACTCATGCTTCTCCTTAAAGAATGTGTCAGTCCTTTAGAGCTCACTCATTTCTTGAGTCCTTGTTCCATGCCTGAGAACTGAGCAGGTCTCAAACTGCCTCGAAGGATGAACTTGGGGCTGAATTTAAATGAACACTTAAGCACTTTCAATAGAATTCAGGTATCTAAATTCTACCTATATCTAAAACTGATAATATGATCTGAAAGCTCTGTCAGCAATTTACTAGACCTAATGGCACCTAATAGTCTTGTGTGACTTCCTACTCAGTATGAAACTCTTTTTCTGCCTTCAGGCCATGGGTGCAAAAGGCTGAAGTCTGTTCTGCCAACCCTGCTCAAAGGATGTGTAGAATATACATGGAAAGCTAGATATGAAAAAATCTCAATGTAACATATTTTTGGATCTAGAAAAAAACATAGGCACCCCCCAGCAGAGCCACACACGAGATTTTGTTCAGTCAATATATTTACACAGAAATAACTGAGAAATGATGAAAAAAATAAAGGAACTATGGGAACAGTATGTGATGGAGTTACTGCAGTTAAAGGGTCTGTATTGCAGAAGAAAGTTTTGAGATCAATCTGGCAGCTAATTCCTAAAAACAGCCACCATCACAAGAGCCATTATTTCCATTGTTTAACCTGATAAACATCAGTACTCTTTCTGAGTCTGTAAATAACTTGCCTAGCTTATGAAAGATACAGAGAGTATTAATAAAGTGAGAAAGAACAGATTTGGTTTTATTACTTTCCATGTAGTTTTTTTAATGTAGTCCACTTAAAGAATATTCCTCAAGTTTATGTCATTTCTTTTTGCAGTGAATTTATTGCTGAACAGTTCTGCAGTCTTCATTTTATTAGCTACATTGAAAAGAGGAACAATGCACATTTTTGGTCCCAAATCCAGAGATGGAGAAGTTGAATTGGAAGTTGGATGCATTAAGTAGCATAAGTCAGTGCAGTGTGTATCTGTCACCCAGATCTCACTCCAAAAGGATAAATGAAGCAGGGGCATTTTGCTGTATTAACATGATCCCTCTTCTTTAAGTACCTTTCTGTGACATCCTCAGGTGTATTTTCCTGTATCACATAGGCAGCCTGAAAGAGGCACAGTTACTTGCAGACTAACATGATCTTAGCCACAAGTATTGTTTTATCATGTCTTTGCAGAGGGATTATATTTCATGACCACACTGCCAGATGCACAATAAGTAAGGAGGTCAGTGGCAAATACAAGATGTTTTATCAAGTAAATGGACTATTCTGGGAAGACTTAACTCAGGAGTAAACTCTGAAGTTTTAACACCAAAACAAGTGGTAGTTTTGTTCTTTTGCAGTAGGAACAGGCGCTGAAGTTTGGTGGGTGTGTCTTGTGGTTGCATAGCAAAAGCTGACAAAATTTAGGAAGCTGGAAGGTATTATACAACAGCAATTTGTAGATTGATTCTATTGCTGTTATATACTGGATGCATTTAAGTAGTGTTACTGTAGGGGAGTCACAAAGTGTGGAGATGCAAGATAATCTAGAGGTGGCAGTGAAAAGGTGACTGCAATTGATAATGTTTCAAGATATGCATGCATGGGGAATTATAGTTCAGTCACCAGCAGGAAATTTTAAATTAAACAACGTTCCCTGAATGCCTTTTCTTGAAAGTGGATGTTTCATTTTCCCCCCACGTTTGAAACTATCTTCTGTTTGCTCCTACCAGGATTTAACACTGGATGAGTTTTCAGAAGTGATTTTGGGGTCTCTAATTCTTGGGGGTTCATCCAGACATTTCAAAGGAGCCTGATAAGTCAGAGGTAAGGGAACATTAATTCACATTTTTACCAAGCAGGGGCATTCTGAAAACATTTAAAAAATCTTTTCGTGCCAAGGTCACAAAAATAGTTTCTGTAAGGAAGGTTGGGTTTTATTCCAGATTCACAGGAAAAATACAATTCTAGAAACACTCCTCTTAGTTTTCGAAGGGATATTTCAATAATATCTCCTAATATAAATCACCAAAACGCAAATACATATCATACTGGCACAATGGTGCAGTGTAACCTGCATACACTAGTATCAAAATTAATTTTCCTCGAGTGTTTTGCTTGAAATGAATGAGTATCGTAGAATGACACATCAAAGCCTTTGTAGTTGTTACACACTATTTGAAGCAAGATTGCTATATCGGTAGCAGCATGCTCACACAAGCTTCTGGAGGAACAGAAATTAATCAGGGAATGTTTTCACTTTCTTGGAATAATCTAAAACTCTCTGAAAATTATATAAAGAAAATATCTTATTCCTTTAGAAGAAACACAGTATTATTTTTAAAGTTATTGAGTTTGAAATATTTTATCAGAAATATTTGTGGCAGCTTTTGCAACAGAACATCATATTTCATCTGCAGTTGATACATACATATGGTGCTGTCTGTCAGCTACAAACACCTCTTTTTTTTTCCCCTATCAGTATGTAACACAGATCTGGTCCTTACTCTGTGGACTGGAAAGTCTGAAGAAAGAACTGGCCATTGTAGGTCTTGCATGAACATAGAGAGCTTGAGAAATAGTTGAGTCTGCCAAGGAGCAGCTGTCATATAAGAAAGACTGGGGAGCAAAATGACATATTGTATCTGCATGTACAAAGCATGAGTATCATAAGCAATGATCATTGCAGTTTTGGTCTAATGGTCACTACTGTTTGTAAGGTGTCCTGGAAAGCTTACAAGTTTTATTTTTTCTTATTGTACTGGATAGCCAACTGTTTCTAAAGGACTGAATCATGGTATATCTCTTCCTATCTATACTGAAAAGAGAAAAAAGCAGCTGAACTTTTTTGAGCAAACTCTTTCTGCAAAATTTAAGTTTTCCATTTTGAAAGACTCCAGTAAATAATTTTGTCATAGGGAAAATTAGTTTTTATTCTGTTTGAACTGACATAACAGAATTAAAGAGTGCAGTAGCTATGATTTTCTTTTTGTACCTTGCTGTTTGCTTAAGGTTTTATATAGAAGTCTAGGTTATCCGATACACATGGGAGGTTCCATACATATTAGCATGTATGCAGATCTGGAAGTGATTCACCTCTAATAGTAAACAAGGGGTTTAGGTGAGGTACAGACAAGAATGAATTCTCCAATAGTGCAGAACAGAGATGTACAGGGAAATCAAGTCAGTACTGAGTAAATTGTTTCTGTCTATTATGGTCTCTGCTATCAAATTAAAGCTAACACCAGAGACCACTGAAGGGGGTTAACTTTGTCATGGATAGCCATTTCACTACAAAATGGTATGATTGTTTAAAAAAACCAAAAAACACAAAACCAAGAAAGGATATTACAAAAATACTTTTTTTTTTTTTTTAAGTAAGGAAAATCAGAACGAAGTCTATTCTTAGAGGTACATTGTGTCATGATGAAAAAACTGGCAGCAAAGACTTTTCCCGAGATATATCAAGGAAATGGGTAGGGTTTGGGGACTGTTAAACACTTGAAACCAAGCTTTTTAGCTTGTGGAAGTTTAAGATATAACCACAAGGAAAGTTGTTAATCTGTTTTTGTGTACAGTGTTCATTTCTTTAAGGAGATTGTGGGAAGTGGAGGTAGAGTAATTTGAAAGGTAACACTTTTCTGACACTGGAAGCTGTTTGTCCTGCAGGGTGTACATTTCTGCATTTAAACAGATCAAATTTCTAGTTTTAATTTAAATAAACATTTTTTTTTTCTCTTCCAGTTAAAAACTCCCCAATCTTTTGGGGAGAGGTTGTATTTGGAGATTTAGGTAAACACATCATGAGTTCTCCTACCAATAGCCTGGCATGCAGTTGTGCCACCTTCATTCCCACTGAAGAATACTGATCAGTAACCTTGGTGGCATTGGAATCACAATTTCTTGTCAACCATTCAAGTACCTGCAATCAGAAATAGGGCCTATTGCTGCTACAAGTGAAATTGAGCTACTGATAGAGTTTTCATTAAGTACCTTATTTATAAACTGTTTGCTTTCCATTAGAGTTGTGCTGGGGTCTAGGGAAAATGTGTTTCAACATATGGCTTGCAGATCTCTAGAGAGGGACACAAAAGGTAACTGCAAAAAGCCCAAGTCTGTGTTTACTAGTTAGAGGACTGTTCCCATGCTAGAAAATACAGCTATTTTTAAATCAAAGTAAAGAATAGTGCCCTAGAAGATTTACTCTGGTAAGAGGTGTTCAGGAATTGGCAGTAGATATAAATATTAGAAGATAAAAATAGAAGGCATAAGTACAGATAACAGAAATAAATGCTATTATCTAAAATTACTGTAGAATTTACCATGTAATTGTCATCATGAATATAAACCATGAAAATGTTGTGATTGTCATGAAATATTTCAGATATACAGTCCCATTTGCCAGAATAATTTTCTGTAAGCAGTTCTCCATGTGGCTTGTTAAGTTCAGTTTATTTGCTATAGAAGTTGACATTTAGCAAATAGTTGAAATACTAAATCCCTGAACAAAGAGTGTGTTGTCTGACCACAAATTACTTGGTAGCATTTATATGCATGACCCAAAACAGCTGCTGGCAAGATGAAAACCTTTTCTTTAATAGTCTAATAAAATATTTTGATGCTAAAAATAGTACAGCTCTGGCTCAAAAGACTTAATTTTTGCATTGTTATGTACTGCAGTTTCCCATTTACCTTAAGTTCTGCATTTGGAGACCTGCTTCTCATCACAAACAGTTTTAGCAATCACACTGATTGTAGTGTCTCAAGAGTGTATTGTCCTATATTGCTATTTTTGCAAAAATAAGTGTGGTCATTAGCAGTACACCATCTTCATTTTTTAAAAATAACTGAAATTTAAATAGCATAGTGGACTGTTTGCCTGTGAATTAAATAACACTAGAAGGAGCTTAACATTTCCAAAGCATGTTACTTAGCATGAAGCTTCTGCACTGCTGCCTAAGTGTTGAAGTGGAGATTCTTATCAAATATCCCAAACACCTGCAGCTTGCAGTGAGCTACCTGAGATGTCCATAGGCCAGCTGTGGTGATTCATCCCACAGTGATGCCAAAGTTCTGCTCCTAAACTGGAATGCATGTTTCAAGTTTTCGGCCTGGCCATGAGAACTGGTATTATTGGAATAGGCACAGCAGTAAACCTTAGGTGTTTTACTCTTTGTCCACACAATGTTGATGCCACCGTGCCTCAGAACCTTGGAGTTGCCAACTTGCTGCTGAAAAAACCCCAAAACCAAACCCCAAAATGAATATAGAAAAGAGTTCTGGGATCCTTTGTAGCCTCCAAATCCTGCTATCTTTAAAGACTTGGAGGAGGAGATGATCTATTGTCAAGTGTATTTCTGTTTTAGCATAAAGGCATAACTCTAAATTCTGGGGAAAACAAAAAGGCATTGTGAAACAACTGTGGCACCACACACACACAAAGGGCTGGACAAATGGTTATTTGTGGATAATCAATAGTTGAATCTGTCCTCAAATTTTGTCATTCTATACAGAAAGCCCAGGGGAAGAGGGCCAGAAACTCCTTTCTTGACAAGAGAAAAGCAAGAAGTTCGTTTTCTAGATGTACTATGTTTTCATGCCTGTGAAGTTGGCGGTAGCAGTTTGTGTTGAAATGTGTTCTATATTTGAAAAATATTTGTGTTGCAGATTTTGCATGATTTTGAAAAGAAGGAAAAAATATGAAGAGTGTTGCTGAAAAAAAGAATATACTGTAGTGGAAACTTGTGGGCAAGCCTGTTTTCAACTAGACAAAGAGGACACACTATCCTTGCTAATCTCCTTTTTTCAGGATTCTCTAAGTTTACTTGCAGCTCCCTTTACAAAAATAGACCAGGTGACATCTTCAATGGGAAGTATGAACTTCTAGATTTAGATTAAATATATGTTACTGAAGCATCAAACTGGAAAATGCCAGCTATGTGGAACCACAGTTTGGCAGGTCTGAGCAAGACCTAGAAGGTTCAAAGTCCATTTAAGTGGAGGATTGCATAGCTAGAAAGAAGTAGTGTCCATTTTGCCATTACTTTCTTCACTCCCAAGCCTGCTGACAAAAATGAGTAAATATTATGACAAATGAACTATTAAATACTGAGGTTGGGAAAGGCTGAACATACTGTTTTACCCACTGCAATTTGGGTTTTGCTGCAGTTATTTTTCATCACTAGATCTTTCTCTGCTTCAGTTAAAGAGCACCTGGGCCTGTGTATGTAAGGATTCTGAGTGACTGCAAGGGGAAGAAATACTAATAAAGTAATATGAAATTTCTACAAATTTTCTATTTCAAATTTATAGAGGAAAGCTCGATCTGACCCATTTTTTTGACCCTGAGATGAGCTCAGTTGGTTAGAGCACGGTGCTAATAACACCAAGGTTGTGGGTTTGATCCCTGTATGGGCCATTCACTTAAGAGTTGGACTCAATGATCCTTGTGGGTCCCTTCCAACTCAGAATATTCTGTGATTCTGACTCCATGATTCTGTTATTTATTGATGTTAAATTCCAAAATATCACTGAATGAGACATTTTGTGAGGAAAATGACAGCAGGCAGGAGGATAACGTGAAGGGAGAACTTGGGATCAGATGTAGATGCATGCTGTAAATAAATATGTTAGTTAAAATGAGTGCTAAGAAAATAAATGACATATGGTTGAGAAATGTGGTAGCTACAGAAAATCTTTCATTCATTGACATGAAAGATGATGAGACATGATAACCTCATTCTGTGACTTTGTGCAGAAAGTATACTGCTAGAATATAAAGAAATGGCAAGTAAATAGCTGTTTATATAAGTTATAGGGAAGAAATCACCTTATTATCTAATGATAAGTCCCGGTACCAGAAGTTTCTCTTGGAAATAACTGTGAATAGCAGTCTTCTAAAAGGTTCTTGAATTGTGGATACACAATTTAATCTAACCTCCTGCCTTCCTTCCTTGATAGCATCCCCTCATGCTGTGTTCTCTCCAGCCCACTGCCTCCCCTTCCAAAACAGGTTATGATTTTTTCCCATGTTAAGACTTATTCGTATTAGGAAGACACAAATTATTTTACTACTGTAGGAGACAAGCACCTCGAGTCCACATCTTTAAAAAGCAACTGGTATTGAGGGGATCACAATGGGACGTTCTCTTATCAAAATACTTTATGAAATGAAGTACTGAGATGATTTTACTAGAATGTGGGTTTTTTTCAAGTAACACAATTAGTGTGTAATCTCCTGGTGATGTCCCCTTTTGATATTTCACAACAAGCTAGCTCAGTTCATTGGCTTGTATGTGAAAAGCAGGGTTCAGTGCACCATTGTGCTTTTAACCAGTCAGTTCAGGATAAAAAAGACCTTTGGATTTTCCTTCATAAAATTCAGAATGAAGGCCAGTTTTAAAGCTTTCCAGAAGCACAGCCTGGCTCTTTTCATTCTTTACACAGCACTGCTAGGTATCCATCAGTATGTGACTTTAGGCAGAAGCAGCTTATTCTTCTCATGCTTTGACTAGAGTTGTGCTTAGTTGCTCACACTCTGGAATTTTATCATAAACTCCGTACCTCATCTTTGGGGTTGGATTTTTTTTGTTTGTATTTGATCTTTTTGTTTGTTGTTTTTTGTTTGTTTTTTTTTTTAATTGATTCACGTTATGACAATTCTTTGCTTGTTTGCCGCTGTTCTCAAGTAAAGCATCGCTGACCTAAATTGGTTATAATATATTGGTGTTTGAGGAGATACAGTGTCCTTTTTAATCTCGGACTTTTTTGTGAAACAGGATTACTTAGATGCTTTGGCTGCTTTAGTGCCTCAGTTACAGTTGCAAAGTTGCCGTATCTCGCTATGATTCTGTTAGTGGGTTTTCTTCCTGCCTTCAGACCTATTTGCATTGAGAGTTCCTTTGTCAGAGGATTACATTAGTGAAAAGTGTATTTTACTCTGAACTACAATGACAATATTTAAAAAGTACTTTTCAGGGAAGGAGTGAAATTAAAACCCATGGTGCTCGCTTCCTAGGAACAGCCTGGCTGATATTTCCACAGGTAATATCGTAGAGAAGTTGAAACTCTAGACAAACCCTATACAAGATGCCTTGCGCATCCCAAAGGTTTTGAAAGGAGACTCTTAATTAAACCTGCTTTAGACTTAGATTTTCTTGTATATCTAACACCGTTTATTGATATACTTTGGCCAAGCTTGGGCAAACAAGTAAAGCTTGAGGTCAACATTTACAATTTTCACATACACGATCCAGTGGAACATAGCAAAATCTTTGTTTGATTTTTGACAAATTCAGATCTGCCTTCAGGCCAGAACAACTGTGGACAAAGCCAAAAATGTCCAAGTAGTTTAGTTCTATGTTGAGATTCACCCATAATGACTATATAGGTTTTCCTTGCAAAATTATTGTCAAGGAGAAGCAAAGAGAAGAATTTGGACCATGTCTTTCTAGTACTTTTCCTGTCTCTTCAGAGAGAGGAAGAGGAAGAAGGAGGAGGAGGGAAGAAGTATTCTAGAGGGGGTTGTTCCTTAAATGCTTTGTCTGGAGATATTATATTTAAACCATTTGTATTCAAGGAAGGAAGAGAAAGGTCATAAATACCAGCACATCTAAACAACTAATCCCTTAAGACACTTTGCTTTAATATAGTGGTATTATCAATTCAATGGGCTGTGACTTTTCATTTCATTCATCACTTATACTGTGGAAGTTTCTGAAATGCTTTGTTTAATTGTACTGAAGACATCAGTCATGATTTTCTAGTTAAAGTTGTGGGAGGTTTTCATTTTTAAACACCATTATAACTTTCAAAATAATTCCTTTTAGTGTCAATCCAAGTGTGACTCATGTAATGAAGTTGGAGAAAATCACCTTAGCCATTTATACTTTATGGGAGTCTGATGAGGGTTTTCTTTTCTAAAGAGAAAAGACAGGTTTTTGCAGCTTTGAAATCGAGCCCGTATGCATTTTAGTTGCAGGTATCTCTTAGCCAGCCTCAAGAAACAAACAAAAAAAAAAGGTGTAGGTAAAGCAGCAACCTTGGCTTGTGATGACCCAGTGTTCAGGGTCTACAGGCTTATTTTGTGGTTCTGGGCAGGCCACCTAAGCTGCACCTAAAGTGTCAGCCTGATAATGCCCAGAGCAAATCCTGATACTCAGGTTCCCTGATCATCCAGAGCAGAGCTCTCTACAGCTCCATGTATGTTTAGGCTGTGTCCTGCAAAAAAGCAAGGGCCTTAGGAGACCTGGGAACAGCCAGAGCCCTCAGATGGGCACAGGGACCTGGTGCTTCAAGAAATCACCTCTTTGCTTTAAGTTATTCTCCCCTACAGGGAAGAGTAAGTCCTATGTAACACTACTAAGCAATATTTCAAGTCAAGCCTCATCCTTCCTCAGTAGCTTTTGAACTATATGCATTCATTCTCAAGGTTTCTGCTGCTCCTCAAGCTCACTAACAGCACCACCTCCCTCCAGTCATGCCAAATCCTTTACTCAGATTCATTTTCCTTTTTCAGATTTACCCAGTTCTCCTCTATCATACAAATGGCCATATGAGATAAAACCTCTTTCTGAGCTTTCTTCCAACCTGAACTTTTCCCCTGCACGATGTCTCTGATGAACATTGTAACACAACTAGGCAGAAATAAACAAGAACATGATTCTTTTCCTAGAACAGAGCTTTTCCTGACTTAGCCTCCCAGATAGTATCAGAAGATTAAGGCCCTGGCCTTCTGCACTTTTGAAGTTGTTTGTGTGCATACTGGGATGAATTCCATGGAGAATTTTTCAGTGAACGGAGGTATTTCTTAAAAAGCCTGAGAAGTCTTTCTCTATGGAATATTCCTAAAATGTTCCTTATATGTATTGCAAATTATAAATTTACCCTGTATTTTGATTATTATGATTTTCTACTTTTGAAAAGAAAGAAAAATTTAGGAAGAGTATTTTGACTCTCTTCTCCCTAGTTCCACAAAAAAATAGATCTACATTAAATAAAGGGAGTTTGCAAAGCTGGGAAGGGTAGAGGTTGTGGTGGTGGTGAAAGGGCAGAAGTGGGCAGTGTGTTCGCAACACAGTTATACATTTTCTTTTAGAAAAGCATGATATTTTTTATTTTCCCTCAACCTTTCATAGTGTTGAACAGTGTAAGGAAAAATAGATTCTTCTTATGTGTGACTTGCCCAGATTTAGAGAGCTTTTGAAGTGTTACAGATTACCTATCAAAAAGTGGGGTGAAAAGCACTTTTGAGCTCTGTATATAATTAATCCTATTGCAGTCAGTAAGCAAACCACACTTGTATACAGGAAATGAGCAATGATGAAACCCACAAAGTTGGAGTTCAGACAATCTGGAAAAAATTAAAAATAGGAAGTCTTCCACTGCAGATCACAACTTAATTCTAAATAATTTGTGCCCAAAACTTTTCAGTTTTCAAATGCATCTAATTTCTAGGAGGCTGGTGAAGGATTAAGTGGGCTGAAATCCACTTCCCTTCTTATTTCTCCTACCTTTATGTCTTTGGTGAAGACAAACGAAAGAAAAATATATATGTACTGTTTTCTTCAAAGATAGTTAATAAGAGCATTTTGTTGATAATATAGAATATTTGTATGGGTAATTGCAAAATATTGGGTAGGAAATACATATTATTTATCATTCAGGCAGTGTTGCAAGGTAAACATCAGCAACTACTTGTTGGGATCTTTTCTTCCAAGCAGGGTATAATACGTAGTGGAAAACAAAACTCTACCAAACTGGTTTGTCAAAGAGCTGAGAACAAGGCTGTGACAGATGATAAATACTTTAACATGTCAGTCATTCAGGGGGAAAATGAATGGCAAAGGGTGAGGGCAGGTGAAAGAAATTTGCCAAGGTCTGAAAGAAAAGAGCAGTATAGTTTCAGAAATTAGAAGGAAGATAATAGAAGTTCAATGGAAAGACATTGCACATCTCTTTCTGGCAATGTGGTTGTTAGGTATTTCTTAGAATGAGAGAAGAAAAACATCCCTCTATCTATGGGATGGATGTCCTAGGTTGGTAGGAAAAAATGAAGAAGGAAAAATACAGATGCAACAGAGAAATAGAGATAATATGTCAAGAAAATGAAATAAAGATGAGTGAAATAAAATAATAAAAAAATGCGCTAAAATAAATAAGAAAAGTACGAAGCTGTACAATTATGCAATATGAGATGAAAAAAGTCCACGAAAGTACAAAGAAGCTAAAAGAACTGCAAGGGAGGAGCATCTTCTAATATGCAAATTACATTCCTTTAGAATGAACAGATATTTAATTTTGATTGACTTAATCATCCCCCAGTGCCAGGAAAGCCTACACTTCTTGAGTTGCATCAAAAATAACCACCTACAATGATTTTTGACAAAAAGAAAAATAAAGTCAGAACATTTACTATGTAGAATAAATTCAATATGTACCCACTATAGCAGTGGGAATGAATGCCATCCTATTTAAAAGAGAATTTAAGGAAATACATTTAATTTAAAACAAGAAGGGGAATAATGGAAAGTGTTAACATTACTGAAAGCAAAACAAGTATTTAATTCTCCAGATATCAAAATTAAAGTATCACTGTTTCAATGGTGAGAATAATGTTGAAATTGTATGAAATGTGAAGCATAAACCTCTAAAAGAATAGATACCAAACCATAAATTTAAGATCTTTCACATTAGTGCATTCACCATCAACTGAGAAAGATAAAGTAGAGCATTCTAGCACTTCTAGAAAATGCAATTAAAATGTAGAAGCTGGCCACCATGCTAAGACTTTTTTATAAACTGTGTACTAATTCACAGCATAGAAAAGATGCAACATTTAACTAGATGGAGAACAGAATTAGTTAAAGAAAGTATTTTTCTCTCCACTGAGTAATGGCTTGATTTTATTAGTTCTGCTGTCTCTAACATTGCACAATATTCTATGTTTAGGTTTTTAAAGTGACCCAATTCATATTCTAAAAGGTTTCATATATGCAGTGAAATCAGTGACTTCATTAATTTCTGGTAAGGAAATTTTACTGCCTCTGAAATACCCTCCTCTTCTGAGACAATAAACTGGAAGTCATTCGTGATGTGGTTCTGAGGCCAGTCTGTATTGCAGAAAGGCAGGGAACAATACTGTTGTACAATAATTAACAAGGTAATTGTCACATTTTAACAGCATAGCTGTGCTTTTGTCTTGGGACTTAGGTATTTCTTGTTTCTGTCCCTTTATTTGCCTCAGTTACTTAAGTATGTGATGGGAATAGCATTTCCCTGATCAGTTTGTATGTTTGTATACCTTATTCTATTTAAAAGCAAGTCTGAGGGACAGAGCATCTATTGCACTGTGTAAACACATCATCTTTGAAGAGAACAAGTTAAGTGTTTTGACGTAGCCATAAGAGAAAGAATAGATTGTTTCAACTTGTTACATTTACATTTGATTTGGTGTTTAATGTATCAAAGTATAAGGAAAAAATTTATCTAGATCAATGACTATACTAGGGAGAATATTTCTAAATGCTGGATAGCTTTCAGGAATGGCATTTTGCTCCTATTCTTGTGAAGTGTGTCACAATCACAACATGATTAATATTGAACTGAATCAAAAAGAAAAAAAAACTATGAAAAATGATGACAGAATCATAGCCACTGAAGAAAAATCAGTAGATCAGCATCGTTCTTCAGAATAAGTTACTATTGCAGGTGAATCACCAGACAGGATTCTATAGCTGTGGGTTGGCAGAGAAACCACTACAGGAAGATATGTATTGGAGATGGGAAGCTTCCATACTAGAGAAACAGGAGAAAAGCAAAGAAATAAGCATTGTCATATCTCTTGAATAAAAGTTTTATGACTTTTAAAATATAAAAGTAGGAAGAACCTCAGGTTAAGCAGAACTCCAAGTCAAATGATGGGTGATAACAGAACAATATGTAGAAATAGCTACAATGCACATCTGTATAATTTCCAGTACAATGTTTCTAGTTCTATTCCATAGTAATCCAGTCTGCTCCATAAAAACAAAGTCAGACAGTGAAAGATGCTAATCTGATTCTGGAATCTGTTTGATCAAGTCAGTGAATTCTGAGAAACAAATGTGTACTAATTAGAATAGAATTCTATCTGCCTCTAAAGTACATGGGGATCAGAGACAAAGGAATTGCACATGTGTGATATGAAAGTCACATAAGTGATGCTGATGCCACAGTGCATTCTATTTATTATTGAACTGGGCAGGAAGCTTCAAAACTATTTTAATGCTTTTAGCTGTTAGGTTTTCTATTGCTCTGTGACTGCTCACAGTGAGAGACTAGTCCTTTTATTTATTTTTTTTCTTTATCTTTTAGCCATATAATGGAAGGAAAGAAAGGAAGATTTTGGACACATGATCACAAATTGGACCATTCTATTACTATTTCCTTTCTTTTATTGATGTTAATACAACTGTTACATCTCAGTTTGCTTTCTGAATATTTCAAAAGGTGTGACAACTAGACCCATCTCAAAGTTTCTAATACAGTTAGGAAAAATTCACCATTTTTACAACTTTCTGTTATGGCTATGTCAAAAGACCTAACAGAAATTGTTCTCTTCTTTTCCAAGATGATGTGTTTACACAATACAAGAGATACTCTGTCTCTCAGACTTTTAAATAGAATAAGGTATACAAACATGCAAACTGATCAGGGAAATGGCATCATGATCAATATATAAAGCGGGGTGAAGAAAGAGGAAGGCAGAGGGACATTTGTAGTGATGGTGTTTGTCTTCCCAAGTAATTGTTACATGTGATGGAGCCCTGCTCTCCTGGAGATGGCTGAACACCTGCCTGCCCTTGGGAAGCACTGAATTAATTCCTTTTGTTGCTTTTCTTGTGCGTGCAGCTTTTGCTTTTCCTATTAAACTGTCTTTATCTGAACCCGTGAGTTTCTCAGCTTTTACCCTTCCAATTCTCTCCCTGATCCCACTGGTGGGGGAGTGAGTGAGGGGCTGCATGGGGCTTGGCTGCTGGCTGGGGTTAAACCACTACAACCAAATAGAAAAGGAAATTAACTTTGCTACTGCTGAAAAACATCATGCCTGGCTTTCTTGAAATGCTACCATGCCCGGAACTGCTGATTTTTCCTTGTTGATGGAAAAAATGGTATCTTCTACATCTAGAGAATTACTAATCAATTCAGCTACAGATGGAGAGTTATTCATATGAAGCTGTTGAAAAAGATCTTCCCAAAAATTCTGCTAGTAAATGATAAGTAGATGGCTATGTGAACTCACTCCACCCTTGTGCAGATAAAGCAAACTACTTTTCACAATTTACTAGGTTAGAGAATGAATAAATACATTCACAATAAAAGAAACTGTATTGAACCTTTCATGTTTTTAGTCACATCTAGTGAAACATGGTGGCAATCCAGTTTCTAGTCTGGTAGTCACTGTGCAAGCCATAAGGTACCAAGGTACCACAGCCATCACAGCGAGCAAATAACTAAGACAAATGAAAACTGGAACAGGGAATACAAAGAAACACAGAGAGAGAAAATTATGTACCAGAAACTGACATTAGGGTTTGTGTGTGCCTGTTCCCTCTGCCATATAGGAATCTACTTTCTATATACGTTACATCTTAATGCATACTGTAACATCTAATATATAGAGCAAACTGTAATAAGAACTGCCTGTGTGATCTACAGTTCAAGTGACAAAGGAGACTTTTTTTTAGCCCTGTAGAATGAAAACTATTCTGTGTGGTCATTGTAATACATCAGTATCAGAAAAGCCAGAATGAAAAAAACCCACAAACTGAATGATCTCAGAAGCAGTCCTATACAATTATAGCGGTTTTACATGAAGTTGTCTATAACAATTGCCCGTCATTAAATGGTAATAATTCAGAGATACTGGTAAAGAATACTGGAATAGAGGGAGCCAGAATTTTATAAACCAAAAGGAAAGGACTTGTTCATTTACCTTTTCCATTGTTGGTGTTCATTGTGTGAATGTGGCAAATGGCAATTGCATACAAGAGCTGACAATATAACCTCTAAAAAGGAGAGTTCTTTACCCTCCCCCTTCCCAGGTCAAACAGAGCTCCAGAGAGGATGGCACAGGGTAATTTTTCCTCCCTGAAGCTGAACAGGACTGCAAAGGAACCAGTTTCCAATCCTCCTATGGGGAAGAAGAGACTGAAGAAATAATAAGAAACCAGCCCAGTCGGAATGTGCTCACGTGTCTACACATGTTCGTTTAAAAAGTTTACTCTGTCCTTCACCATTTGCCATCTTTTTGGTCTATATTTCTGGTCTTTGAGCAAGGAACTGTTTTCCAGATTTCAGTGATGTAACAGAAAAAAGGTTCGCATCATCCTTTTTTGTTGCATCCATTAGACACTAGTCTAATAGCCAGATTCTCCCTTCTCACTGTTCTCCACTCACCCAGTAGCCTTGGAACGGCAGCAGAACCCGACTGCTGTATGTCTTGTGCCTCCAGTAGGGTTGCCCAGCTAGTACAGCATTCTGCACTTCAGTGTCCTGCATACAGCATCAGGCAGTGCTGGATGAGAAATGCCATGACCAGTTTATAAGAAATACAGGCCATTCGTTTGCAGTACTGTGCTCTTGGGGAGTTACCTAGACATAGACCTCATTGTGCTGAGTGTAATGATCCCCTGTCTGGCAGAACCATATAGTCAAGAAATTCAGAGGAGAAAGAATACGAAATAGCATTGCCCTTCTTATACAAGTGAGAACTGATGCACAGTTTCTTCTCCATCAAGATCAAAATGAACATCTGTGGTATGTAAAAGAAACAAATCACAGAATAACAAGTCTGAGACACTTCTTTCATGTGGGGGGTAACTGAGATACATGCAATGGGCTTTTTAGGGACTCTGACTTCATTCTTTCCCAGCAGTAAGACCTCAGGGTGTTACATATTCTTGAATATCTTAAGTTCAGCTGATTTACCTTTAGTATTTTTTTTTCAAGGTAGTAATTACAGACTAAGCATTACAAAGCATATTTTTGCACTGATTTTGACACAATAATTTTGAACTTCATGAATCTATTAAGTCCTGAACATTCTCTAGTGTATTAGACAACAGTAGTGATTTATATTATTTTGAAGTTGCAAATAAGTTTTCAGGGGTAAGGGATTTCATACAGAGAGATTAAAAAATAATATTCCTCCATTTGTGCCTGCTGACTTTTTTCCCCCATCATACTACATTTAACAAAATGAGTAAGGCAGAAAGGATGCTGGTGTATTTTTATGTTAATTAATGTATTTTAATTTCAAATAGCATTTCTGAAGCTCAGATAGACTCCAAAAAAAGTGGAGTCAGGGCAAAACTAATGAATTTTAATTCTTTTCAGTATACTTATGCTTTCATGAATTCTTTTTGTTATATTCTGGTGCCTGAGAATACATCAGTAGGCATTCAGAGCAGGCAGCCCACAGATCTGATTTTTACAGAAATCCAGCTTAACTTTTTTAGCTACATAATAAAGCTCACCTCAGAAGTGTGTTATTTTTAGTGACTGATTGGGTAATAGCTAGAAAAATGCCTATTTCAGACCAAGTTTTTAAAGGTTTTTTTTCTTTAAACACCACATTGTAAATGACAAGTAGTCTTTCTGTGCAAAGGTTGCATTTGTCTGTTTCATAGCTAAATTGTGCTATTCCCAGACAAGTTTTAAGGGTGTGCCACTCTCGTCCCAGAAAGATTGCAGCTAATAACTCACCCTTGCTGCAGTTACATTACTTAAAGCAGTGTGATGCATCCCTTAGATAGATAAACTGAAACTTTACTGCACTAACTTTACTCTTGAAGCACCTTGGAAAACTCTTGGCTCCTGGGGAGTGCAGACAGTTTTGGCCATGCTGCTGTAAAACTGAAATGTCCATGGTCTCTGCAGTTTGCCCACGGCTGCTGGAGCTGAGCAAGTGAATGTATTCTAATGCTGATGGTGAGGGGCACAAAAAGCAGCCTCTTTTAACACTGTGGTCCATGGATTGCACTGCTGTAATCCCAGACAATTTTATTAACAATTCTTAGCTCCAGGCACAGATTCACTGGCAAAATACTGGCCTGCTCTAATTTACTTGTGCATCCTGTTGAGAATAGGGGACAGTAAACCAGTCTATCCTTTGTGTAACACTTGTCATAACAACAATATAAAATCAATGGCATTGATGAGGAGAATTGTTATTCATCAGAACAAATCATTAAATGATGTTTCTTTTTGTTTCCATAGCTGTAGCATACCTAGGTACTTGTACGAAACAAGAGCACCAGCCATAATTTACTGCATTGCAGTAAAATCAACAATGCAGTGTTCCCCAGAGCCAGACAAATCTCATATTTGATTTGCTAAGTGAGCAGAGAGAGAAAACATGCTCCCCAAAAATATTTTTAATCACATTACTATATTTCTTTGTAACTCTCCAGAACCTTCACTGGATAAGCAAATAGTGGTAACTCTTGAAACCAAAACATTATTCTGAAACCTGATTTGAAACCATTTTTTACAAGTAAGAAGGCGAAACAGTGATTTTCTCAAAATTCTTTCTTTTGGCGGAAGTAAAAAAGAATAATTTGAGAAGTGAATGGTAACTCATTGGTAAGTTCCAATTGAGCAGAAACCAAATTTGAAACTAAAAATGTTAGATGTAAAAAAACCCCATCTAATTCCATCTAAGAGAAAATTCCCATATCTAGAGAAGAAACAGAAATTTTCTGTAGTTGAGAGTAAATTCAAACTTAGGATATTGTTATCCAGCTATACAGAGCCATAATCATATTTTTTAATTAAAAAATTATACATAGTTTAAGATACTATGAAATAGGAAATACAAAAATTGCCAACAGACTAAATTTTTTTCTATGAAAAATTGATGCATTATAAACATTTTTCTTGTCTGTAAAAGTCTGTTTTTTTCACCAAGTCTTCTTGAGCTGTAATAGATTTTTATTTTGTTCAGTAGTAGTTTGGACATTGAATAAATATAATTTCTTTCTAATTAAATGATGATAAAAAGAATTTTGTAGTATTTAAATAATCTACTTTTGTTATAAGTTTGCCCTTTGTTGTTCATGTCTGAAACATGAAGGTAAGAAAGACAACTCATCATCTCAGGCTAGTGGCAGGGATCCTCCCAACCGCTGAATGTGTAAGAATGAAGATGAATGCTTGCTTGTTATAACTTAACCATTCACTCAATACAAAAAGCAGTAGGCTTTGTAGACTGAGTATTCATCTATACTCCAAGATTTCATAAGTTAACAAAATTAAATTTAAGTTTCCGAATTTCCTTTAAAGCAAAAAAAAGACCACAAAAGAGTTATTTTCATAAAGATTGTACAAATTGATTAGAATCACAGCCCATTATGGCCAGTGGGAGATTTCTTTCTGGAATAAAAGACCTTTTATATAGAATACCAACACTATAAATTTTAATGTGAAAGACGTGAATTTACAAGTTAGGAATACATGCAAAGATATGATTGAAAAATATGAAATAGAGAACTTAGCCAAAGATTTTGGTTTAGAGCAGGCTATGTGATTTAACTTTTAACAGTTAACCCCTGCACTATATAGTAACTCTGCATTGTTGTTCCAGGTACCTGGGAATAACAAGACCTCTTACGTACCCCGTAAGGCAGAATGGGAAATGTATGGCCAAAATGATCCTGTGTGTATGGCTTTTATCTGCCTCTATCACTATACCCCCACTCTTCGGTTGGGCCCAAAATGTAAATGACGAAAAGGTTTGTCTGATCAGTCAAGACTTCGGCTACACCATTTACTCCACAGCAGTTGCATTTTATATTCCAATGTCAGTGATGCTTTTCATGTACTATCAGATCTACAAAGCTGCCAAGAGGAGTGCTGCTAAACACAAGTTTACTGGTTTTCCCCGTCTGGAAGAAACGGAAGGGATTTCTATGAATGGAGTTGTAAAGTTGCACAAGGAATCTGAAGAATGTACTAATTTTTCACGACTCCTAAAGCATGACAAGAAAAACATTTCCATCTTTAAAAGAGAACAAAAAGCTGCCACTACCCTTGGGATTATTGTTGGGGCTTTCACTGTCTGCTGGCTGCCCTTTTTCCTCCTCTCAACTGCAAGGCCCTTCATCTGTGGTACAGCATGCAGCTGTATCCCCCTCTGGGTGGAGAGAACATTTCTATGGTTGGGCTATGCAAACTCTCTCATTAACCCTTTTATATATGCCTTCTTCAATCGGGACCTGAGGACAACTTATCGCAACCTCCTGCAATGCAGATACAGGAATATCAACCGGAAACTCTCAGCTGCAGGGATGCATGAGGCTCTGAAGCTTGCAGAAAAGCCAGAATTTGTTCTGTAAGGTCGCTCACCCTTTACTATGATAATTTGATGTTTTATCACATTAGCTTTTTCCTCACAGATTTGAAAAAAGAATTAGAGGAAGAGCCAGGCTTCTTGAGCGCTGTTAATGCAGTCATCAAGAAACTGGAAGGTAGCAATGTAGAGCCCACCAGCCCTAGTGAGCCTGGAAAAACAAGACCACCATCTGAAGAATATGGGTGTAAGAGGAATATGAGAATGGAGGAGAGTAAAATGTGGTGCAGGATGTTTGAGTTGCTAGTGAGGAAAGAGCAAAGTTGGCCTAACCCATCTGTTTGGCCCCAACAACTTTCAGTAGGTCTGAATGTTGGATGCATCTTGTATCCTAGAGATTCTTTGCTGTAATAAAGACTGGAGAGTGGTGAAAAGTTCACTGTAATGCATTACTTTCCCCTTTGTTATTATAAAAATAAACCTTTTAAAAGAATCTGGATCAAAGAACTGCTATTACTTAGAAATATTCTTTATTATAAAACCCCATATTTTCATTAAACATTAATTTGCTGGATTGCCTGGAAATGATCTACTTTGTGAAATTTAATATTGCCTTTGCACAGCAACTCTGGCACTTTCAGAATATGCTACACTTCCAGTGTGAGTATAAAAGGTTGAGTAAAGTCACATGGACCAACTTCTACTACTGCAGGCAGTCATGCAGCACAGTTAGTGCTGTGCTGCTATGCTAACCACACCAGGTAAAGATCTTGTCCTATACTTCTAACATAACAATATATCTGATTACATTTTGTTTCAGTATCTGTCTGGTCTTTGTCTTTCCCTTCATTCTTTAATTCTCTTGGCTTTCTCAGCTGAGCCTTTCTCTAATCTGGATGGAGATGCTGTGTTCAAGTCATTTCTGTTGATAAATGACTAGTACTTATTTCACTTCAGTAGGCAATTTACTATTTGAAAGCTCTTCTAGTTGGGATTTCTTTCTTTTCTGAAGTCAGCAAGGAAAAAATAAACCTAAGATTTTTATGACTTCAGAGACACCTGGACTTCATCCTTACAAACTGATTGTAATCATCGCTTCTGCTTAAAGTGATTTAAAGCCTCATCCTTTGTAAGAATGAAGATAATTTACTGTTTCTGGTTCTAGCTTTTTCTACCAGCACTGCAGCTTGTCCAGGTAAGTGACCCTACTTCTCCTGACTTTGGAAACAAAATTCTTTCCTCAGTGGTGCAGGGCCAAATATTATAACAGTGTTTTTATTGAAACATTTATTATGAAGGCATTGATTATATTATTACATTGCTAGTAATGTATTAATGCACTGATTTTGTCAGGTGTTACTGTAAGAACCTAAAATAATATAAAAAAAACTCATAAGATCAAGATGCTTTCTCTGGGCTCGGTTTGCAGCCACACCGTGTCCCAGATGAGGCACAGGGTACATTAGTGAACAAAGACTGCTTCAGAGCTTGATCTACTTTTTCAGATATGAGGACATCAGTGAGGAGACATGTTCATTACCAAATTGCCTCAGCATCAGCTCACACTTTCGGCTAACTTCTGTCCCCGCTTTTTCAAGTATGAAGCCAAAATTACTTAAATGAGTTCAGTGATGTTAATTTGGGCTAAGTGGTGAGAATTTTGTGCCAGATCCCTTGTTCAAAACCTACAGACATAATTGCAAACACTTGAGCTCTAAGTGGCAGATACCTGAGCCCTGGATCAATGTGCTAAGCTATGTGTATTGAAACATACTTAAGTCAATTTAGATGCATTTATACATTGGGACACTTACAGTAAGAAGCATATTTTGGTCTCATTTCTAGAGAAGGATCATAGTTTTTTAATAGTAAGAGGCTATATCCCAGCTTCAAAACAGTTTTCTAAAGAAGTTTCAGATTGATTTGGAACAGTCCTGTTTCTTTTAAATATTCCAATATTATGAACAGGAAGACAAGAAGAGATTTAGGCACAGAATATCCACAAGCTCTGAAGTACAGAGTAGAGGTCATGTTACTTCAAGCATATTTTTCATATTCAACATGAAATTACTGTTGTTTCTTTCTTACCTATCAGAGTAGCAATTTTTAGGTTACCAGAGTAAGTGAAACATTTTCAAGGCCTTCTGTAAATTCTTTTCTCTATGTAAGGATATATAAGAGAATATACAAATAAATGTATCTGTGAAGACTCCAAGAGGGACTATAAAACTTCTGAAGGTGATTTTAGAATTCTGGGCAGAAGTTTCAGCATTTTATTCTGCAGGAAAGTCTGAGTAGTTGTGTTTCCTCCAAATAAGATTTTTCTCCCCCCCCCCTTTTTTTTTTTTAAATGAAATATGTGTCTTATGAGTCAGAAACTGACATTTGCCCAGCTGTCACTAAAGGCAATTGCTTTCCTCAGGGAAAACATCCTCCAGGACTCCAACTTTCCTCTACCATCTGTTTCAGGTAATGAGAGCCCAGGAAAAAATAAGAGTTGTTATGGGCTGTGTACCAATCCTTGAAGTTTTTTTATATAAACAGCCATCGTTTATGTCTGGACATGTTTGGAAAGAAAAGAAAAACAAACCAAAAAACCCACCAAGTTTCTTTATATGCCCAAACCAAAATATAGACAAATGGAAACTGCTGTTAAATGGAGCTGTGTTTGAGGGGAAAAGTAAAGAAGTTGAAAAGATTGGAAGACTGTCCCATTGCCCAAGCACACAGATAAGAAGAAAAGCATATCGCTGAATGTCCTACCTAGACCATGTTCCTATCAGCTGATAGTTGTGAAATTTGAGCCACTATGGTGTTTCTGGATGGTGGTGGCAAGAAAATGGTGACCAAAATTTGCTTTTGTTTTCTAGCCTGACAAGTTTTTTAAGCAGTCATGCTTAGTTTGTGCACAAATTGCACTTGTGTTTGCTTTCCTGGGTCTCATGAGGCTGTTAAGACTTTTTGCTTCCTCTATAACTGTTGAGTTTGAATTTACTTCATAGTCAGGGAGGGAGGGAAGGAGTCAACACAGTGTAATTTTGGGTTAAACTTTTTTTTTTTCTCTCCATTTGGGTTTTTGAGGGAAATGTAGCTGGCTATACTGGTTCAAGGGATGATTGCTCAGCTATGCCACACCTAAACACTTGGAAATACAAGGCGATTCTGGAAAATGCAAAGTGATTACCATAGTCTGAGTTATGAGCTGAGGAAATCAGGAAGCAGCTGCGCAGCTTCTGGCAGCATTTGAATCTCCTCTTCATCCAGCACAAGCAGCCACTCAGTCACAGCCTTCAGCTACAGCACAAGATGTTCAATTGCTGCCAGAATTACTAGATATCAACACAGGATGAAGCCAGTCAGGGCTTCTTTACTTTATACAACTCTTTGTTCACTTCTAAAGTGCATATAAAAGTGCTTGGGGGCAGCCATTGACTGAGGCAGTTCCCCAAAAGGAATTTTAGTCACAGCTACATCAGAGATCCTTCCCTAAGCCCACTTTTCAGTATCACAAACGCATTTTACCCAAGATAAACATCAGCTGTGACTGAAATAAAAGAAAAGGAGCAAAGCTTGAAAGGCATACAATGAACCCTCCTTCTCCCCTTACACAGCTCATTATATGGGGTTAGCAATACTTTATCTATAACTTATCTGTAAAAGGAACACTAGCTCTCAATGGATCCCAGATGAGCTGGTGCTGGATGAGCCTCCTTTACTGGAATCAATCTTTCCATAGCATGTCTGACATCAGAAATACGGCAGCCAATGCACGGATTCTTCTTTACCAGGAAGATCCTTGCTCAGATGCACCATATTATCAGTTTTCCTCAGTGAACAGAACACAAGCAGCTTACAGAGAGGGCTCCAGAGGAATAGACTTAGACTGAATAATTCTCCTCAGTATATGCCCTTGGAGCAGAGTTTGAGAGAATGCTTAAGTGTGGCTAGTTTGCAGCCTTTCCTGCTCACCTTGAACCCTCCCACCTCTGGTTTGAGTTAATTACCCAGAGTCAAATCAGTAACTGCGCCCAGCGGTTCTCAAGTGCCACACAGGACCATATGTCTTCATTGCCATTCCTGCTGACAACTATCTTTGTAAATGTACTGCTAGTCTATTTAAACTCCACTCCCACTTCATGGTAGCTCTTAACCTGCAGTAGAACTGAGCAGAAACAACACACAGCATTTCCCTCCTTGTTCAAATAAAACTCAATGGTTTGTGGCAATATCAACACCTTGTGAACACTGTACTTCCCCTGCTTGCTTAGCACTGCTTTTTGAGGGAGACTGTCTGTAGTAGAAGTCTCATTCCTAACACTTTTTCCAGCTCTCTCCACTTACCAAGCTGTAGGTTTAATAGTATGACACAGTATTGGCACTTACCAAACTCCTCGGTTTAGTACGTGTCTTACAGGGTAATAATAGAAATAAGAGAGTAGTAAAGCATGTGAATTGATTATAATGTCTTATTTTATACATCTGTTGCTTCACATTTCAGTTTCATGAAAAGAAAAACAATGTCTTTCATGCTCTGTGCAGAGATTCACTAGCTAGCACCACCTGCAGAAAGATGTGTCAAACAGGTGGAAATAAATCTACTACAATGAGACATAGAGAAGGGAATTATTTATCAAATTAACACTATAAATAATGCAGACAGAATCCATTCACTCCCTCACCCCTGATTTATGGCAGGAAAATGGATTTCCAGGCAGCTGCTGCTCCAGACAGTGCAGCATCATTAAAAGAACATTACTGAATTAAGTTTTTGGATTACTGACCAAGATGCTGTAGTTACACAACTGGAAGGTGTTGGAAGCAGTGCCATTTGTTCTCTTGATTTCCCCTAGCTATAAAATTAACTTTTCATATTTTTCTTAACTTTCAGGAAAAACTATTCAAATTGTAATATTCTCAGAAAATGTGCAAGTTCAATCTGTCATCAAATCCTCTTCACAGTTTGCTTAAGAATCAGTTCTTGTCTTTTAAAACAATGTTACTCAGGAAGACACAGGGAGAGGGCAAAGAGAAAATTCAGAATGGTCTTAATATGCAAAATTGTTCATATCCCTGAACAGAAGACACTCCTTATTTCAAGGGGTGAAGAGGTAGGAATTGTGAGGACTAGATTTTGGGATTTTTTTTAAGAGATGGACTCAAGTAAGTAAATTTAAAAGTAGCCTAAGAAATACTGAATTAGAAGAGCAATCTTTACAATGTGCAAAAAATACAAACATATGCCTCTGGAGAGTTAAATCTCTAACTAGTTACTGCCACTAAAGAGTGGGTTGAGCATGAGTTTGAAGTGAATGAATACTGTTTTCTATACCAGCTTTCTAAACATTTTGTGGGCCTGTTATTCCCCACACTCTCTATTCAGCTGTTCTGCTGTATTGCCAAATCCCTTCTCACAGTCATATATTTGAAAGGGCAGAATGGCTTTTGTTTGCTGAAAACGTAAAAGATGCTTATGATTCCCACGTTCATTTTTCACTGCTGCAAGTAAAGAAAGAAAACTTAAAAAATCATATTTTCTTGAAGATAATAATATATAGTTACTGTAGGAGATAATATTTTGAGGACTAATAATGTTGTGACTTTACTGATTGAAATTATTATTTCTGTAATTTGTGATAATTTGCATAGAACTAGTCAAGTTACTTCAGCAAAAAAGCATACAAATGTATCAAAGTTTCCAGAAGAGACCATGCAGTTCTACAAACCAACATACCAGACTGAATAAATATTTTACTTTTAGTTTTCCATCTGCTTGGTCAAACCCAACAATATTTCATTAATTCAGCAGTTGTGTGGTCTTGTTAGTTCCAAAAAATTGTGTATACAGTATACTTATTTTTACCTTCTGCAACAGAAGAGAAAGCCAGCCACTCTAGTATACTTAGTTCAGCCCTTCTGGAGAATCAGTGTTTTAAAGCATGGAAAAATATAGAAGAATGCATCTGGATAAGCTCACTATTGTCTCAGAAAACTTTGCATCTTTGGCTAAACTAACCAGGATTTCAGCAGGTCTGTGTTAAACCAGCACAGATTCTTCAGTCAAATCTACCATCCTGAAGATGGTTGCAAGGAAAAGATAAAATTAGGCAAATTAAATGAACATCTGCTTCCCAACAATAGTTGCAAAAGCAAAGCAACTCTACTCAGTAAGTGAAACCAATGATGATATTGTTGTAATCTGAAGACTTAAACAGCACAAAGACAAAATATTACAGGTGCTTCATAGAAAATAATACCTTGATGGTGGGTTTTCAAACCAAGTAAGAGCTACTTGCCAACAATTTTAGGGACTGTTTTCCTTTCATATTTCATTAATGGGGACCTTCTCTAAGGAATGCTGGAGCAAGTTGCTGTGGTTTCACAGTCTGTTACACTTAGCATGTGCTTGCTGTAAGGAGGATGTATACCTTCGGTGTACTCATGTATTATAGATGACCTACTCAGGTATCTATTGCCTCCCTAGGCTAAGGGCATTAAAGAAGCCCAAATATTTATCCCAATACTGAAGAAATAACAGGAATAAATAAACATAAAGTGGGGAATAAGCATGTATAGAGAACTTGAAACCTTTCAGATATTTCACTGCAAAAGTTCAAAGAACCTTAGCTTGTATACAGTAAGTGTTCTTGACAAATCCATAACTTTTATTTATGTCTTCAAAAAAAGAAGTGCAGCAAATGAAAATCACGCTAAGGACCTTTTACTTGTCATTACAAAAAAAACCCCAAAAAACAAACCACAAAAAGGTGTTCAATTAGACACAAAGTTAATGCTGCAAAATAATCTTTTTTTAAGATGAGTATTTTCTTTCAAAAACAATCTCCTGTCAGCCCAGAAAACAGCAAAAATCATCAGCACCAAAATGCTGTGGAATTACAAAGATTTATAAAAGAAAACTTTTAGCCATAATAATGAAATAACATGTTGGCTTTCTTCTATGTATTTTCTTTAATGTTGTTCCTCTAATTAATGCAATACCTGGCAGACAATTACATTTTTTAGGGCAAATTATAACAAGTCCAGAATTTTATTCTGGCTTTAAAAAAAATCGACAACATTTAAAAATATCTCTATCTTTCTGTTATTTTAGTTTTGAATTTGGATGTAATTACCTGCCTTCCTTTAACTTGGATCAATTTTTGCCAAGATGTGTTTTCATGTTATAAAATATTTGAAATAAGTGAGAATGCAGGTTTATCTACAAAAAATCCTACTCCTGATACATTTAAAGATATGAATAATTCCATGATTTCAACAGGGAGGCTATAACAAGACAAAACAGTACCTTGCTGCATGCTATATCCAGGCAGAGCTGAAGATGGGATGCCCTGAAAACCTGTATTGTAATTTCACAGATGTTTCTGCTACAAATTTCAGCCTGGTTGCTGTAGAAGATTGGTTCCTCCCTTCATCAAACTTGAGAAGAGAGGCAGGGATTTGTATATTCCATGCAAAGCTTTTGTAGTAATTATTTGTCTACAGACAGTTTGATGGAATTGAGGAGGAAGTCTCCATCATTGCCTGGCTCCTTCCTCTCTCTGTGTCACGCGTGCGGTCCCCATGAGCCATGGTATGTGTAGTGCTGCCACTGGAGGCTACAAGGCTAGACCAAATGTGGGGCTCTCAGTAAAACTACCTACATTTTCTGAAGTCATTTTGGGCTTTTGACCCTGAATTGCATAAAAAGGACTGGGAACTTCCTCAGTTCTCACAAGAACCCAAAATATGATGAGTACAAAGGACTGAAAGCCCCCAGAATGCTCCACTGACCCCTAACTTCTTCATTTGTATGGGACCTCTGAGAACTATCTCTATAGACATGATCTAATTGCTTCTTAGGAAAAGTTTCCATTTATTTCAGTGTTGTACGGATCAGAACTTTTAGTTGCTCCAGGATATTTCTCAACTAATTCAGTCACTTTTTTAAATACAGGAGGAGTTGTGATTTCTCCAGGGAAAAAGAGTCATGACCAAATGTGCTTTAAAGCAGCCAGAAAAAGCCAAGCCAGAGCAGAAAGAAGAAAAATGAAGAGTTGGCTTCTGAAGAACTGGATAGATTTATAAAACATACTTCATCATCTTTGGATGGAAATGTGCTAAAAATACTTCATGAGCTCAATACATTACATTAATACATTTCTGTTGGAAGTAGTCACATCTTGTTTGTTATGAAGGGAAGTGCTGCTATACACAAATGAAAATAGTTTTCTGCCTGAGAAAGCCAAATCATTTCAGCAATAAGAGTTTGGCACACAGAGTTGGGGAAAAAACATACAACTAAAACTCAAAGATAGGGTATTGTACAGATTCCCACCACATTAAACAATGTAGAAGAGTATTCAAATGTTTACCATGCTCACGGGTCACAACATTAGCATTCACATTCAGGGGTTGTCAGTAATACCGAATGTATTCTGTTGTACTACAGAAAGAGGTTTTCAGGCAAATGCTGGGTCTGTGGATGCTCTCAGGGCTTGTGTTAAAGAGACACTATGCACCTGGAACGGGTTTGAGAACAACAATAATAAAAGACCCATTTTTGTGAAAGCACTCTGTTGTACTAAGTAAATCTCTGTTACTTGTTAACATATATGTGGTTTGTTCTCCCAAACCTTTTTAAAAAGCTGCTTTCAGTTACGCTGTGACAAAAGGGACAGAATTAGAATGCATATGTATTACACCACAGCTAATCTACAAATATGATTGCTTTGCTTTAATGTCATTTTCATGACCTACCAATTTATAAATTTCTATCATTTTAACTCAGATAAGTATAAAAGGCTGGAGAATTTCTATAGGACTTTGTTTTTTTTCTTACTGGCTACCTAGAGAGAGATTTATAACATTTATTAAGTTTAAAATATATATTTAAGAAGTGTTATTTCTGTCAATGATTTTTTATAATTAAAATAGATCCCTTTGGCTTGACAACAATTAAATAGGCAAGTATTAATGAACATTTGTCCCAGAGAAAATTGATTCAAGGGATTGTTACTTAAGTATGCCTTTTAATCCTTTTGGGTTTTGAGCTTCTCATACTCATTTCCCCTCAGAGTTTCTAAACCATGCATGGTTATACAATCCACAAGGCAGTGGCATATCCCATTCCTAAAGGCTATCTTCCTTAAAGGTACATCTCAATGAGTACTTGCCTTATTTCCACAGCTGTGTGATTTGTGGTAACAGTCTCCTGCTTGCAGTTTAACCAAAACACTCCTGGTAAATCACCCACTGACTACACACTGCATTGGTGGTTTTGTTTAACACACAAGTTCACAACAGTTACCTAGATAAGAAGCCAGGCATACCAGCACAGGCCAATTCATTTCTTATTGGCAAGAGGCAAGTAGGGGGAGCAAATCAATGCATGTTAAGCCTGTGTAAAACCTAGCACAGAGAGCCTAACCTATCTTCTACACACTATCCTGACAAGAGTGACAAGCTGACTCCTGTTGTTACATAAGAGAGCACTGGAATAGTGTATTTTTATTGTACTAGATCACCAAGGCTCTTTTCAGTATTTCACTGATAAAACTAATCACTGTAAGCTCTGCATTTGAAACAAAATGAGTCCTATAATTTGCTTTATTTCCCAAATGGAATTACTCAGAAATGCCCTAAGTATTTAACAGGAAATGGGACAGTTATGGACCAGTTCTGCTTGCATTACATGAGAATACATTCAGAAAACAGCTGAAGGCAAAACTACACTGGCAGATAATATTATGACTGAACCTAGTGAGAAAGGGAGAGAATAGATCCATAAATGTAACAGTAAAACAAAAAGTCATATAAATATTTCTAAGGATTAAAACCCTCACCTAAATAAAAAAATGAGACAAGTGAAATTTTTATGTGAAAATTTATGGGGTTTTTAATGTTATTATTTTAAGCTTAAGTGAAAATGTATGTTTCAGAAGAAACTTAATGGAGGGCAAGGGAATCAGAAAGAGCTTTTAGCTGTTAGGAAGCTACAATTCTAGTTAGATAATCTATATATATGTTTAACACAGACATCCATCTCTCATATTATAGAATGGTACTGCCTCATGGAAAGAAGTCAATAAAACTAATATTACCGGATAAAACATTTGCTTCTTCCAATACCTATTACATACCCAGAATCATGTAGAAATTATGAGGATGTTTTAGGATAGATTGTAACATCATAGACCTATAAAGTTGCAGTTCTGGGGTTTTTTAGACATGGAGAGTTTTTCATCCAGGAATTTTCAGACACATAAAAGACACAGAGAGCATTGGGACCTACAGAATACTGATGCTTTGTCACACAAGATGAAGCTCATTTCTTTTCCTGCTGTAACTGCCAGGTCTGTCCCCTCTCAAACCAATGCACAAACCTGCACTGTAACTAGAAGAGTCACTCCAGGCTAAGTGCACATTCAGTGCTAGCAAGTAATGCATACAGAATAAAATCAGCACTGATCAAAAGAAGTCAAGAGATTGGATGGCCTATTGGGGCTCCATAAGTAGTTGAAATTTCAATAGTTTGTGTAGCCAGTAGTACAAAGGCAGCACATGGACCTGCCTCACACTGAGATAAACCAAGTCCCCAGGCTGTAGATATAAAAGTAGCAGAGTGAACGATGTCAGAAACAAGGCTCACATTCACTGTTCTGGGTCTGCAGAAGATGCCTTTCTAGCTCTGTTACCAAACTTGTTCTGGGATGTGACAGTGAGTAGTTTGCATTTTCACAGGGCTGCCTTATGGGGGATATCATTGCATTTGTCAGCTTTAATAAATAAAATTTAAAAAATTTGCAGACCCCTTCATCTTTTATTATCCACCCCAGCCTCTCTTGTTCCTCTTATATTCCTGGGGTCAACAGACCACTGAGGTATTTGGTGGACCAGCCTACTACATCTTTGTAGTATCTCTCCTGCCCTTCCCTCTTCACCTGTTCTTTGTCGAGGTTGATCTGTTCTTTAAAAAACTTAAAGCCTTCTCCTAGATGTCCCCTTGATTTTACTGTAAAGTTTTTGCTAAATTACCTAGATTTATTCATATGAGAAAGTGATTCATTTGCTTCAGACCTGAGAAAAAATAGATACAATGATAAAATAAGTGTGTTCCTTATAATCACAAGATACACTGATGAAAAAAATAATGTGAAAGCCATAAAACCATATCTAAATACAACACAGAAACAGTCAGATCTTCTTGATAATTTTAATAGATAAAAATGAATTTTATATATTTTTTCAGTCAGCTGAGACTTTTAATATGCAAAAGTCACCAGTGGATTGAGTTGCCGCTCTATTTTACATCATATATTTTACCTTGATGAGGTCTAGCAAATCATACAGATATTTAGCATAAAAGATTCTGTCCCAGAAATAGCTTACTAAGAAATACAGATAGAAGGAAATAAGCTGTTCAAGTTCTAAATGGCCTGTGCTGAAAACGCTGAGTATTTTTTGTTGTAATATGAGCCTTTTTTGTAAAAAAAAATATAAAAATTCTGTCACTTGCATTGCAAATTATTCAAATTTATACAGCAGACTAATTTAACAGAAAGGGGAATAAGGTTCTTCTGTACTGAGTACTGAGTTATATTATGCTTTTAAAATGTATAAGCCCAGAGGAATATTATAATGTTAATTTGGATAGTATTTAAAAGGTAATTACTTTTATACAATAAAATAAGAAGACTACTGAATACTAATCCCTGTGTCATGTGCTCTCTTTGAACTAATGCTACATAAAATAGAGAATCCATTTGTTTAAGTGATTTTAATTTAGATTCATGGAAGACATTCTCATCTACAAAAATGTCTGGTTCTTTTCAGCTCAAGTAATTTAAAATCTTTACTGTATTAAAATCAATTTTAAAGAAAGGTATTTGCACTTGCTGGATAGCACTGAACTGAAAGAAGGAGAGATAGGAAATTTTAATGAGTCACCTGAAGAAAGGGGGGCTGGGTTTGCTGAGCATAGGCACTGAGACAAGGAGCCCTGGCACAGGCCATAGTGAGCAGGTCGAGATTGACTGCCCCTAAACAAAAGCTGATTTCATCTATTCAAGCCTTTTCAGAGAAGAGAGAATACTCAAAAATTTTATTTGCATTTCAGTCCAGAGAAGACTGAAAGATACTGAAAGATAGGAAGCATGTTTTGTCCAATTACTTAAAGTACATGAGCCATCTAATCTCTTGTCTCTGATGATCTCTGCAGTGCACAGAGGGCATCCATCTTGGGACATCCTCAGAAAACAATATTCGGATTTTTATAATATGTTTCATTTATGCAAGTGTTTTCTTCTGTTTTCCTGTGTTGAATCAATGCTTATTTCTTTAGCCAACATCTCCTATAGTTGACTACTTATCTGAATTATTTTGTTAAATACACCAGATATTTAAGTTGGGTGTTTAGTCATAAAAGCAGAGATTTTTTTTTTCCATCTGAATCGAAATGAACCAATAGATGAGACAGCCACAGATGATAATTTGATTACCTTTTTTCAACATATGATAAAAGAGAGTTTTAGAAGAGAGAGTATTTTTGAAACTGCTCTCAAAAAAAAGAATCAGTTTTGCATGTAACCATTTGTGTTGTTCTGAGCAAACTTCATCTCTTATGGTTTCAATTACCAGATTCAGGAAAGATGAAAGACACAAAAACATAAACCATGATGGTAAATCACATCAGGAAAAAGCCAGTGAAAGACATACTTGTGACAGTGAGTGTGTACACACAGTTCTCCAGAACAAATGGAAACCAAACAAACAGGTTATCCCCGTATCCCCTCTCTGTGGCTACTTCCCATTGCCAGAATTCAGATGTACATCTGGGGCGTGTACCACAAGGCACGTTTCCTCCCCAGCACCATTCCCTGTGCTGTGTCCGTGAGAAAGGAAGCAGAGTGCATGGGCACTGAGCAAGATGGAGCACACACCATGTCTCCTGCTCTGGTCAGCTCTGGGGCACATTTGCCCCCACAAGCACAAATTGCTAAGAAGTAAAAGCTCAATGAGCCCTAAAGACTCTCTCCCAAAACCAGGTCACCAAACCTTTTCCTAGGGCTCAATAGGTCAAAATTAACCCTCTTTTCCTGGGGAAATGTCCTGTGTGAAGTCACATCCAGCTCCCGAGGCAGATGGTGAGAATGGAACAGAGCCAAACAAGCCTCACCTCTTCAGTTCCCATCTTTCTGATTGTGACTGTCATATCCCTGAATGGAAAGGAATCTTTGTGCTATCCCAGTTCTTAATTTGTTCTTGTCAAGCTGGACATCTATTAATTGTTAGTTTTCAGCAAGAACAGGAAGCCCTTTTTAAAAGAGATTCTGATCAAGTTACAGCCAGTGAAGATGAAACTTGTAAGAGTCTTTTACATGGTGAAACTTGGATTGATCTATGCTTAAAATGAGAAATGTTAAGAACCCTTTTGCTCTCCTAGGCCATTTACATATGTCCACTCTATATTCATTAGTCTGACGTTCACTACTCTTATTCTGTCAGCAGAAAGTTGATTGGATTTTCACTCTTACTATTACAATATCACAGGTATAACAGCACTATGAACAGCACGGTAGATTTACAGATTGAATAAAATACGATTTCTGAAGAGTAATTACTGGTAGGAAACTGAATTTTAATAACAACTTACAACTGGATGGCAATTAACTAAATATAATTATTTTATTAATTATCATGATTTATAGATGAATCATTGGAGAAAAATGCCCTACTACAAGCTGATCTCTCATCAAAAACTTTATGAAGATAACAATATGGTGAGTGATTGGTTTCTTGTAAAGGACAGTCAGGGCAAGAAGCAAGCAAAGAGAAAAACAGTAGAAAAACTGCTGCCTATTTCAAATCACTGAGAGCTACCACACTGGAAAAGCCTGTTTTCAAATTTAAATGTGATAACAAAGTGAAACCAAGCTCTAGTTTTGACACATGTATGACCAAGAAATAGTAAATTTTGAGCAGAAATACAATATATCTAATAAAAAAATACCCTGAGGGGAAAAATTTTGTGAGACTGAATGAAATATTTCTAGAATTGTGATGCAGTGAAACCCTACCTACCTGCCATCATGGCATGAGTACCTCTGAATAGCCAGTTCTCTGACTGTAAGCTCCTGCAAGGCAAAGAGGTTTGCAGAGCCAGAGCACATGAACAGGTGATCATCAGAATCCCACAGAGGCTGAGAACATGGACTGTGTACCCACCACAACCAGAGCACTACATGTCACAAATCCCGTCACCTCCTCTCAGGGGTGTTTGTGACAGTAGCAGAATCTATGTTTCTTATAAAGTGGTCAGATCACTTACTCAGCACATGGAAAACCTGCCAGCAAGGCTCGCAGCAAATCCATAACCTCCTTATTCCCAGAGCCTTCCAGCAAGCAGGTTATTCCAAGGGACAGAAGCATTGTCTTCCCCAGCAGGGTGTTCCAAGTGATGGAAGCATTGTCTGTCCCTTCTGGGGAAGATTTTTGCAGAAAGCAATTCAATAATAGGATCAAACTGGAGCTGGAGGGGTACATGACTGCATAGCCTAGTACTTCAGATGTTAATTTACATTTAAGGAGTTTTTTATCCAGTAATGTATTATGAAAGTACAGTCAAAATTGTTGATTAAATTCTGGGAGTAGAAACCAGGACTCAAGTTTGCTGTTTCCCAGATGAGCTTCATCATCCCATCCTACAGAATCAAGCCTCTAGAGATCCTGTTTGGTCCATAGATCTCCAACCTTTCCCCATGAAAGATCATTACTTCAATAGCAGAATGAGAAACAATTCCACTACCAAGTCAGAAGACCCTGGTAATTCAGTGTTTTATCAAGAGACACCTGTGGATCAGGTTTCTTAGGGTAAGGATCACTGTTTGCAGAGACTGTCATAAACACAACCTTTTTTCTATGCCCACAGTATAACTGCTCTTTCAAAGAATATACAGAGCTTTCCTGAAATTTTGAAAGAAAAGAGCATAAATACCCATCTCTAGGAATGAACACAAATAATAGTAGGCATATCCTAATTCCAGAAAGTCGTTTCAAGTACAACACAGAGTATTACACTGGCTAGTTGAAAGAAGTTTTATTTATCTCAGATCCTACTTCGAGGCTTCCAGCCCCCGCCCCCAGACACTGCACAAGAAGCCTACATACCTAACATCAGCATTGTCATTCTATTTTGGGAATCAAGGACCTAAGAAGTTAAGCCCTATATTGGATTTGATGCAATTATTTTCAAAGTATGCTGGAACACACATAGATGAAGTCATTATAGTAATTAACTAAAATAAAACATACAGTGCTCTCTCTGAGGATCAATTAAAATGCAATGAAAATTGGTAAGTTCATAGAAGCACGGTGCAGCTAGCACAGGGATAGAAATTATTTTAGAGTGAATGATTGTATTAATGAATATAGTTTACCAGAGGCAACTCAAACTTTCATTTGCAACTTGTCACTTTTATGCATTTGAAGATGTGTTTCTATTAGCAAAAGTAATCCCTTTTTTAATGATAGATATTGGAGTTATGGTAAATGAAACAAGTCCTCCTGTTGCTGGTAATTTACACAGACATACATTTTTTTAAGATGTAAAATAAAATCAGCCAATATTTATATTTAAGTCATTCATCTAAAGCCCTCAATTCTATGCTCATTTTGCTGTTTGAATTACCAGTTCATATTTACTTTTCAAAGGCCATATGTCCTCTAGCTCTTCATATGAAGTTCTCACTATATACCAAAGTTTTGATATATTATGGACATTATTAATTAATCATTTAAAACTCATGCTGAAATAATCAGCAGCTGTTTCTTGCTACAGACATTACTATGAATATCTGAGCATGCCAACAGGTGATAATAAATGCCTTTTCTCATATGATTTCATGCTACATAAGTGCATATATTCCACTCAGGTGTCTTAACAGGTCAGTTCTTCACAATGTTTCTCAATGTGCTTTTGCAAGGTTGTCTTCTTACTCTATAAAATATTGATGTTCCTTATCAAAGCCTTCTGTCTTTTAGGACTGTCCTAGAAAACGTTTGTCTGAATTTATTGCTATACTGTGCTTCCAAGTTTTCCTTGTACCCCTAAGTCCCTCTTTTTCAGGTCAATCCAAATATCCCATTCTCCCCTAGCCACTATGAAGCCAGGGTCTAAAGAAGCTGGTACATCTTCCCTTATACTGCAGTTCCATCACTGTGTCTTTGCCTTGATCAGCAGTTGACTATTTGCCATGCAAAAGTAACCATACTTTGATTTTAAAAATTATCTTCCTTAAGTTTATTTATTAATTAAATTTTACCTCAGCAAGATTAGGGTCTCTTCGCCCTACACGCTTTATGAAAAGGCAGGATAACTAATTTTCCACTAAGAAAAAGGCAGAATGAGAAGTGAATTTCCTGTAACAAGGTCTGACAGGAGGAAGGCAGGCCAGATAAAACCAAAGAAGGACCCCAGAGAGGGCTGTGATATTATGACTGTGCTCTGGTTGTTTAGTGCAGCATAAGTCCATCCTCTGATTTACAAATAAACTCTCAAAATGCAAAAGTGAAGTCTCCCCATATCTAAATGATGGCTGAAACTTTGCAAGGCTTTAATAAAACAGCACTGATATTTTGTCTATTAATGAGAAACGGAGCAGGTGCTATGAATACATATTAAGCACAACCAGAAACATATAACTTCAAGGGAGGGCTTCAGACCAGAGGCACTTCCTCAGCTGTAACACTAATACTGATGTGATATTAACTGCTTCAGTAAGGCCTTATGAAGAACATTTGCCATCCTTGCACTCAGTAGTTGGAATTCATAACAAAAAGTGGGCAAGCTCCATTATATGGATTTGTCCTAGTGAATTTATCCCTGATTCCTGGCTATCCACAAAGGTTTATATGGCAGAAATACTTTCACAGAGCATAACTGAAGCTAAAAAAGTACCTGTTACATATAATACACTAATATTTTACATAGTATAAGCTTAGATTTGCCAGGGGAAGCCTAGGTAACAGCTCAAAAAAATCAAAATACAATATGGAAAACCTGAGAATTTAAGATAACTTTTATAATGTGGGGTCTCTTATTCTTCTGCTTCAGTATGACTTTTCTGAGTGCAAGATCTTCAGACTAAGCATAAAAGATTTTATATCAAAGCAAGTTTTAAAATGTTGTTCAAGATTATTCTGTTGCCACAAAGGAAGACTTTAGTCTTTAAAATGCTCCCTTTAGAACTGTCCCAGATAATTGACAGGATGAAAAAATATTGTTTGTTAAATTATCACCTTGAAGAGGCTGTAAATAGATTTAATTTTCCCCATTTCCTTAAATTGGCCTACCTAATTAGCTGGTTAAGCGGTGCAGCAGATTGCAAAACACATACCTAGAGGATAAATAACCTGAATGAGCTCCAAAAATATATTTATCTGCTATAGTGCCATAAACTGCAGCTTACACAGATAAACCTTTTTCCATTTAGACTTCAAACTCTTATCTTCATGTTACAGCCTGTAGAGCCTAAACTGCAATTCAGTGAACAAAGTAGGAGAAAAGACTGACTAGTTCTGATAAAACACAGAGACAGATGAAGCCTTTATTTGAGAAAACAGTCCCGAGATTACTTGGGATACAAACTCATATGGGTAACTCTGTCCTCCAACAGACATTTCATAGATATATTTCAACCTTTTTAATTTGTAGTACAGAATTTTCCTGCTTGGTTAGCAAAAGCATTGAAAGAAACTGGGAGACATTCACCCTTTGTGGATTATAGTGGAAAGAAGAAGCAGCTCTGCCTTTTGCTGGTGCTGTACAAATACGTCTCCTGGCTAGTTAATGTGAATCCATGAGGACCCACAGAGCAAACTCCAGCTGCTGTTTATTAGAAGATGGAGGATTAATTTTTTTTCTTATAGGAAGAGGCAATCAAAGCACACTTTTTTTTTTTTTTATTTTTAAATTATGGAGTTTTTTCATTGTGGAGTTTTTCCAGGACACAACCAGCTGAAGATGATGGACCTGTGATTGCTAAAACATACTGTGGGCTGCGGAGTTGAAGTCTGGGTGCATCTCTCTGCATCCCTGCATCCTGTACACCATGTTAGCAGCCACTAATAAGTTTTAGTTTATGCTTACTGAAAGGTCACAGAGGCCAAAAAACTTTATCTTTCTTAACTTCTTTTCTTCTTCCTTGATGATGATTTAGCACAAAAGATGTTATACTTTCAGAAGTTCACTTTCTCTAAAATGATTCTAAAAATCAGCAGTTAGACAAATTTTTAGTGGTTGTGTAATATTTGGTAAACTGAAATTCTTAAATCACCTTTTAACTGAAGATTTAAACCAGCAAGCAAAAAGTCTTGAGTTAAAAGACCTGGTTTTAGTCTTTAAATTTCTATTTTCTGCTGCCTTTCAAATGGAGTAATTCTCAATATTTAGATATTACTAACACATACAGATTTACAGATAAATATAGCCTTTACTTTAAACTTGATACTTGCCTTTGCTGACAAAATCAGTATGATGTAAGTGTTCAATAAGATATCTGGTTTAACATTCATGTACTCAGAATCTTAAAATTTAAGTTTCTTAACAGGTGAATGATATTTCTTATTAAATATTAACAGATCTGGGCTGCAGATTAAAGCTGCTTTAGCTGCTGTTATACATCAAACTGTTTTTAGAATGGAAATTGAAGTTAAATGAATTTGAAGAAAAACACCACTTCATAATTGATTTGCTACAATAGCACAAAGGAGAAGGGATTATAGGTGTGTTTCACTTCTAACACTAAGTGATTTATTAACCTATGGTAACAGGACCTGTATTTTAATGAGCTGAATGAATAGTTTCCTGGTCCCTCTGTTCCTCAGTGTTTCAGAAGTGACTGGTAACAAATAATTGCACACTTTATAGATTCAAAGAAGAAAAGAAGATTTCCTGGTTTTACAGTGAATTAAACTGAGAACACTCAAATCAGGGTATATTATCTGAGATCATATTTAGCGACCTGACAGTGAAAAACACTGTGGTATCAGATTTCTAGTTTGATACTTAACTAACTCAATAGTACGACCCTTGTTAAGGCAAAGTGGTGGTAAATCTATACCACAGCTGTTACTGATAAAATTGTAATTTCTTGAACTTTAAAGGAATGTTCCTACCTCATACATGTTCTTACCTAATGCGGAAGGTCTTAGATAAAGATTCGCTCCAACATTTTTTTTATTTCAAGCATTGTCCTGATACTGTTACATCCTAAACAAGTTTTTCATGGGCTGTTGAGGCTAGCACGTCGATTGCCTTACTTTTTTTTGCCATATAACCTCCATAAATGAATCCCCCACTGATGTTAGCTATTTACCATTCATGTAATATATTGAAAAGGAACCAGAAGTTTGTCAATGAGGGCTGTGTTAAATCTAAACTCAGTCTACACAAAACATCCCCTGGGGGCAAACCCCACATTTATAATAGTAGGAAAAATACAGAATTTGTACATTTATGAGTAAAACTAAAAATTTAGAGATAAATCAAAATATGTTTCTACTCTCTACTGTTATGGAAAGTAAAACACAGGGCTATATGGGTTGACAAGGCTGTGGTCCAGAGGTTTCTGCATTACTGGAACTAATGAAGAGCCCTGTGGCCTTATGCTTAAGCTTTCTAATTCATGTCAGCAATAAAGCAGGATATTCAATGTAAGCGTGTAATAACATCATAAGTTACTTTGAAGGATGACACAAAATTGTATTTGCCACAAGCTACTTAATTGTTCCCTTTGGGGATCAGTGGCATTCTGGAAAAACAACTTTTTAAAGGGGTAGTTTGTTAACACATGTATTTGCTGTTTTCCTAACTCCACTGCGCTTTATACCACATTATGAAACTGTTTCTCAATAATGGGTAATTATTTGCTACTGAAGGTGTAGGATGTAATATTAATAACCGGTACCTCAGTTTTGAGTTAGCATTAAAAAATTAGCATCTATAGGTTAATTATCAACCCCCTTGCATCTCCAAGCATAAATAGTAAGACTTTTTCTTCATTCTTCAGTCACAAAGGCTCTCTTGCATCAAAACTTATTACATTTAATGTTTTTCTAACCCAGTATCACAAACCAAAACCCTCATTCATCTTCACTTTTACTGACCCTGCTGTGTCTTTGACTGCTGGTGCTTCAGCTTAGTGCATTCTTGATCTTTTTTGCTTATAATTCCAGATTCATACTTCACTGTCAGCCCAAGTCCAATGTCTCCTGACCTGGCTGTATGTGCAGAATGGGTCAGACCAAGAAAAGCAAGTAGAGGTTGCAAACAATAAATTCATCAAGTAGTTTGTAAGAAAGATTTTCTTTACAAGAGTCTGGGTGAAACCAAGTGACTTCATTGTGAAGATGCTCATAGTGCACAACAAAGAGCAATTAAAACTCAAGCATAACATTCCTACAGGACAAGGCACATAATAGTAGCAGGATAAATCAACTCCTGTGTGCTCACCCACCACAGTAGCACAACCCAATACTCCTCCTGGACAGCTTCAGCCTCCTCCTCAGAGAGGCTGAGCAGAGTTTTTGTTCTTATACTGAGTTATCACATGTACCTGCTTGGGGGATACATATACATGGAACTGTTATCATACAGACATAATTTGATTCCTTAAGTCTGAAGGACTGTTGAAAAATAAGGTACATCTGGAGCAAAATGGAACAAGAGAATGTGGCATAAGCTGAATATCAAATTCACCTCCTTCATTCAGTTAACAGCGTGGACTACAAGCTATAATAAATTCTTGAGTATGAATGCTACAGGGCCTTACAGATTGCTATATGTATGCTACAGCTTGTACTCTAAGTACTGTACATAATCAATCAATGGGATAAAGTAAGTGAGGCTTGAAATTAAGAGTGTGCACAGAAAAGTATAACTCATGGTAGAAGCAAAGAACCAAATGCAGGCTGAACTGCAAAGAGACCACATGCTGTAAGATTAACATGGCTGAAAAATAGGAGCATACAGTAAAAACAGAATGGCAAAGTTCATGATGTAAAAGGCATGAGGATTGATGCAGAATACCAGGAACCTGGAGATTAGAGATGAGAAAAGAACTAAAGCACAAACGCAGCCCTTCCCAAAGTGGAAACAGAAAGCTTGCCTGAGAACTCTCCTACATTTTCTTATGACTATTGAATACCTGTAGCTATCAGGCATCAAATAAACCTACCAGAAGACAAAATGATATCTGATTACCTTGTCATACATGGTAAAGTCTGACACCATTATTATAGTCCCTTCTTCCTGATATGAAATCTAGTCAATAACGGCATTTACTGTATTTTGAATTTTTATCCAGTATTGCTGTTAGGTTTCACTGAGGGAGGAAGACTTACGAAATTGTCCTCTCTAGAGGGTCTGGTGTAGAGCCCTTTTTAATACTGAAGGGGTTCGTGTGGCAAAGGTCTGGTGAGGTACAACTGTTGTCCTGAGACAATTTGGCTCTAGGAAATTTTAGAATGTATTTATTGCTCTGCAGGCTAGGCACCTGAGCAGCAGTGTGCATGAGTGTATTTTTATACATGCATCTATATCTATACAAATCATTGTTTCTACACCCTTCTATATTTAAAAGGCAACAAAGAACATTGTTCTGCTTCAATAAACTATTTAAGCATATACTTAATTCCCTTATTAGTCAGCAAAGCATATAAGCATACATTTAATCATGCGTCAGTCTCATTAAAATCAATATGAATAAGTGGAGCTCAAATGGTCTGATGAAAAAGAGCTCCATTAGACTAAAATGAGGAAAGAGAGGGGAATTAGTATGGCTGTATCTAAGAAAATTTCTGTTTGTTTGGTATTTTCTTTGAGTATCCTGTTTCAAAGCCATAAATAAATATAAAAACATCTGTATGAGACTAATTGTGGGGTTCTCTCTACATTAACACACTAAAAAACAACTTGGCAGCTATTTCTGAGCCTATAAGCACTTCTGGTATCTTGAGTGTCTATAGAGAGCTATCAGCACAATTAAAAGTGATCATCTTATATATTTTGTAAATATTTGAGAATGGATACAGAAACCAGAAGATGAAAAATCATAAAAACACAGAAGCCCATTTGTCATTTAGCTGTTTAGGCAGGAATGACATGACTTAACTTACTTAGCAGTGACAGTACTAGCTGTCAGGATGAGATAACCATGACTGGGAATCTGATTTTTGCATTTCTCCTAGGAATCTTTTCTGTAGAGAAATGTTTCTAACCAAGGTAACAAGCTTGTATTTTACTATCAGCACATTCCCAAAAACATTTCACAGTTAGATATATTTGAAGACAGCTTGCATGCGCTGAAATTAAAGAGCCTAAGACAAAGTATTTCACGTAAACTGCTTTTTTCAGATAAACTGATTTTGTAAACTACAGGTACAGCATACTCCTCTCACAGAAGTCTTAGTACTATTTCACTGGTGGGTGATTAGTTCAGATAAATGGACTTTAGATCCTTGAAATAAATTCACATATGTCAAGAGTGCTGATCTAGAAAAAAAATTCTTCTGGGCATTTTGTGACCCAAGTGCACCAGTTCAGATGATAAAATTCTCACTATTTTCACAAATATTTTATAGTAGTCCTGGAATTTTTAAATTACTCTCCACTTAATTAATAACTTCAACAAGGCCTCTGGATCTGCCCTTTTAGGCTTTTTTTCCAGGTTTTGCTGGTTTTCTTTACGTTCTATTCCAAAAGACTGTATCATCCTTTCTGTTATTCCATGTGTGCCTCCAAGATCTCAACATATTATGTTCAAACTTACCCTTTTTAAACCTCTAATCCAGCAACTTTTTTGTCTCTATTCAATACAATGCCACCGAAATTTGTGTAGATCATCCATGTTCCAACATTTAATCCTGTGCTGGTTGTTCTTTTGCCCCTGCAAGCCTTCTCATTGCCCATTAAGTCCTTGTATCATTTAGTCCTTCCAAGTCATAAGTGAGTATCCCATTGTGATGGTCATCTCTAACATCTCCATGCCAGCTTCCTGAGTCTCTTTTGTCCACCCATCTGCTTCACCCCTCAGCTTCTCTCATAGAAGAATCTTTATGACTTTTCTCATGATGGTTTTTTTCTTCCTGAGAAAAGTTCCCTCAAAAATCCTTGACAGTTTCTTATACTTAGCTCACCTACACACATTGTAGAGATTTACTGTTTACTGTCATTTACTATTTAACGAGAAATGGCCTTGTTACATTGATAGTCTGTGGGAATGTAAAAAGCAGCTTAGAGCACAACTATGGAAAATGCTAAGATAAAACTGTAACTCGTTTCCTTCCTTCAGGACACTATGTGTCCATTTGTGAAGAAATAATTCTGGTGCTCCTTTAAACATCAAAAGTCTAGAGCTAAAACACTGATCAGGATGCCCCAAAGCAGGGGGTTATGTGGTGTCCTTTAAACTGGCACAACAACATCACAGAACAGCCCAGGTTTCATGCTAAGGAGGAGAGCAGGGCACCAGCAAGTGGGTAGGAAAACAATTTTAGTGTGACAGAACAAAATAACTGGAGGACGTACAAAGCTCTTAATTAGATCAATTTTCATCAACTTGTTCTTCTGATTTTCTACCTGAATTAGCCTAGGTATATATGACAGCAGTTTCTGTTTTCCATAAGTCAGAGACTTCCCTACTAAGCAGAGAGCTGAGGGCATGCTCTCCCACACAATCAACACACTTTCTCTGTCTGTCCTTCTGGGCATTAATGTTTTACCCGCTCCAGTTTAACCCTATTGATAAAATTTGACATATCTAGGAAACCGTGGGTGTTCCCCAACATACATTAATATTTCTTACATAACCAATTGGTAATCATTATTTTTAGGGAAATAAGCTATGACATATGTCATGAAGAACACAACCTATAAAATAACAGCATTTGCATTGTAGTTTAGCAGGTATGTTCAGTATTATACTTTAAAAACTGATTTAATGTTGCAAATATGAGTAATGAGGATTTCTAGCCAGACATTTATCTACTCCCAATATTTGTAGGAGTGGTACCACATTGTTCATGCATTCATATCATTCTACATAAGCTGAAATCTGTGGGGTCTAAATTTGCAACAGCCTTGCACAAACAGCCCTCGCACTTAATGAAGTGTCCAGGGAGCACAAGAGGAAAAGTTGCCTTCTGTGTTGTACGCAAGCAACAGTGGAGGATTCATTATGAGGGCACGAGCCTTAGTTTGCAATTTGCGTAACATAAAACTTAATTTTATTTAAAAGAATTGTAAATATATATTACTCTTCCACATGCCACTCAACATATATCACTGTAATATGTGCTTTGCCCCAAACAGGCGTATAAATGCAGCTGTAATGCTACAGTGTCTGAAGAGGCACATTAGCATTCATTAATAGGAAGCACTAAAGAAAGACTACTTTAATGTCTATCTCCTCTCATTGTTATTCAGCTCAGTGTGTGGTTACCCTTCAAAGCAGGCTTTAAGTTCCTATTTACAAGGTTTAATTAGAATTTAGATTTGAAATAAAAAATTTAGATACAGAGAAAAAGTTGCACAAAGTAAGTATTTTATCCGTTGTACTAAAACTCAACTCTTTCAATTCTTCTGTGCTACACTAATCTATGCTAAAATGCCAATATTCACTGGCAGCACCAGAACACTGACAAGTATAAGTAGAAAAATACAGTGTGCCTGCCATGGATGTGATGCTGAGCAGACACAACAGTCCAGAAGAGGAGACAAAAATATATAGAGCCAATTCAAAGGGGGAGAAATAAGAAAGATCTGTAGCCACAGGTTATGAAATAAAGATAAATACATTATCTTAAAAGCCTGTATGTTTTTTCCTCATGTTTTCCCACAAGATTCCCTTAGTAGGAAAATTTGCATTGCTCAGTGCAAAAATGGAGCCAGTTAACAAATTCTCCCTCTTCATTTGATCCTTCTGTAGTGGTTAGCAGCAGTACCCATTGAACCAACCACTCCTCAAACTCTACAGAAATTGCTTGTCTAAAAGCAATTTTACCATTTCTCTATTTTAAGAGGCCCAGTGAACCTTAAAAAGAAGTTACAAGAGATGACTGAGCTGATCCAAGAGCTTGTTCCTACCCCAGCGGGAGGTTTCCCTCCTCCCTCCCATCTCTCTCACCTGGAGCCCGTCCTGCACTGTGGCCACTCCCCATCACTTACTGGCTTTGAAAGTGGCAGGAATGGTTGTCTGAGAGCTGCTCTGGCCTGAAGGAAGATCCTGAATCTGTGTGTAGCTGTCCAAGGGAAGGTGATGTCTCACAGCTGGATCAGCCATTGAACTGTTTCAGTGCAGGATCTAGCAAGGTCTAGAGCCTCCCTTCTGTCAAAAGGATGAGTGGTTAAGTCAGCTCACACCATCTCACACAACTCTAGAGCAAACGTTTCTACATGGCAGTCTTCCTCATTGCTTGCTCTCTCAACTTTATGAAGTGTTACCTATTGCTGATGAAATACCTCAAATAACCTCCTCCCAAAGTGCTGCTGATGCATCTCCATTGTACATAGCCTGTCCCTGTGTTGAAAGTCAAACACCCATGTCCCTCTTCCACTGGGAACAGTCAGTGATAACCTCATTTGTGGGTCTGCCCTCCATTCCAGTTGTTTGGCTGGAGTTCTGTTGTGGCATACACAGAAAATATAATATTTTTAGAAAGTAGGGCTGAAATAAGCCATCACTTTTCCCACCTTGTATTGCAACAGAGAGAGAAGAAATTCAACTCTAAATCCACTCCTTGTGACTTCCATCAGCTGGAGCAAAAGATACGATAATTTTCCAAGAGCAAAGTCCTTCATGGGCTCTTTGTCTCTGTTTTTGTGTTCCAGAACATGGGAAGAGTACACAACCCTTAGTAGTGCCTAAGAGAAGGACACACACAGCACACTCACAGTATTAGAAGGATCTCACCCTGCAGCTTCAATTCAAAGAGATTTTTAACACTAATGGTAGTCCACTAATTAAACAACCATTTTAAGCTGTTTATGCTTGTTATATTCAGTATATGCTTATTTTAAAAATAGAACGGTCCACATATAAAAATTTTAATTAAGTGCTAAAAAAAAAAAAAAGGTATTTTTGTACATATTCTACAAGAATGGTGCAGTGCTAGAAGCTGTTCCAAGTTTAAAAAGGCTACATTTTGTTCTTTGGCTTCATTTACACTACTTTATGTGAATATTACCAAAGGGCTCTTTTCTTCCTACAGCAGGATGTCAACTTTTTCAATTAAAAGCAAACAAAAGTCCTATTTCCCTATGTTAGCTGTATTTTCAGAAATTACTGACCAATGTAAATGGTGATAGACCCAGCATTGCCATTTAAACAACCAGCACTGTAAAACACAGGAAATCTACATAGAAAAACAAGGAGACAGTCACCAGAGGATATATTTTTGTCATATAACCATCAGTTTCTGTTTCTAAGATGTCACTAGAAAATATCTGAGGGATGAAAGATAAGAAATTAAGTTAGATATGCTATTTGCATCTTAATTAACTTGAGTTCCAGAGCACGATAATTTCAAGAGCTCCCCAGGTGAAGAAGGAATGCCCAGCACATCACTAACAATGCTTAGCTCTAGACAAAGCACACGGCTGGTGGAGTCTATGCTGGTGGCTGTGCCTCTGCTCTTCCCTGCCACAGGTAGCTTTAAAACCACTCATATCTCATTTCAATGCACATATAACTACTTTTTAGATTTCAGTCTGTGTCTTCTTTTCCTGTTCCCAGAGCCAAGAGCCCTGACAGAGCAGACTTGCATGTTGGACCATGAAATCCCCAGAAGAGTTACTTACTGTGGAGCTAATTGCAGCAACAACAAAAACAGGAAAGCAACGTTTTATGCATAATCCATATGCAGCATATCTAAAATTAATCCAGCAACAAAAAGTACAGATGGAAAGAGCCCAACTTTTGCTATTCTGATGCTGACAGCTTTCAGAAGAGGACCCTTTCTTTTTTTTTTTTTTTTTTAAATCATTCACCTCTTTTGATGGGAAAACACTTCCAGGCACAATCTGAATCTGCTGCAATGTGACTGAGTGGGTAAACCATGGTTTTTCAGTGCAGAACACATTGCTGGCTTCCACTTGATGAAGGTACACTAGTAAGACTGTAAGTATGTAACATGCTACAGCTTTGAGATTTAAAGTAGAGGAGCCCTTTTGTTTCTAACTCATATTTTTTCCTAGTATAGATTAAAACACTGTGAAATTGGAGACATACCAAATGCTAGTTTGCTCTGCTCTGTTTGGTCAACCTTACTAACCACTGCTTTGGGAAGTAAAAATTGTGAATACCTGGCAGAGCCAGTGACAGGGAACATGATTGCCCCTCCATCTTAGATCCACATAAGATGTAGAAATACGTTGGCTATTTGTCATGCATTCACATCAATCTGACACAATGCTTAGAGCATACATTTGTTTAATATGTTAGGGCTATACTGTAAAGCCAGAATAGATCTTGCAAAGAAATACAACTGGAAAAAATACCAATCAATTACAAAATAATTATAATGCTGGAAATGACAGGCAAAAATAGAGAGAATGGTTCATGGAACAAAGTTACAAAGACAAGAGTAACTACTTTTGCACTTACTGCTTATTCCATGAGGGAAAAGTAGAGAATATACATAAATTACATATTAAAAAAAAAATCACAAAATTTACAACAGTCCACAAATGCAAAGATTTCCCTTTTACACCCTTTCCCCAGCAGCTCATTCTGACACCCAGGCCAAACACTCCAATGCCCCAAGCCCATCTCAGCCCAGCAGAGGACAGAGCAAACCACACCTTCCTTTCTGGGTAACACGGTTCCAGATGAGGCTACTGCAAACCAGCAGCCTTGCCATCACCTGTCAGTCACAGAAGCACAAAAAAGCGCTGCTCCATGCATCCCCCAACTCATGTCTGTTATCTGAGTGCAATGTGCACATGTGCTAAGCGTGACAGAAAGGAACAAGAGCTCTTCTCCATGATTTCTTAAGATTACTCCTGTTCAAACATTTGGATTCAGAAATATTGTTGTGGTACCTTCTGAATAATACAGCTGGATGACTTCTGAGCTTCTCCTGGATGTGCCAAGTCTTTACACATGTTATGTTTCCATGCACATGGTGAAAGAAGCAAGACACATCTGGGAGTGTCTGTCTAAGCATTTGTTGGCTACGTGGGCCATAAAAGACCTTGAGATGTGAGGAAACTAAAACCAAACTCCTAGGAGGCATTACCTCAGCACACTTCACTTGCAGAATCAGAGGAGCCTTTTGCATGAACAAGTAGCAGCACATGCTCTGAAAGAAAAATAGCCAGAAAAATACAGTGTGACCAGCACTACACAGAAATGGCTGTCCACTTACTGGAGATGCCCTGCACTCTACACAGAAAACCGCAGCCAGGGAGCCACAGCTGGATTCTCTTTTGCTTTGGCAGTGAAGAGGAGTGTGATCTTAGTCTCTTTTGGGGAGGCTGTCACCCATTCTTGTGTTGTGGTGTGTTTGACCAGGAAATGCTGAACTATAGAGTAGATGAGTCATTTGGACCGTGCTTCAGCTCCTTCACGCTTGGAAAATTCAGATGAAGACTAATTCCTTAAGTAAGCGTAGTCCTTCTGAGTCTGTGTACTTGTAAATCCCACCTCTATTTGCATACATATTGCTCAACTGAATAATTTGTTAACAGTAGCACTCAAAGTTAATAAGAAAAGGTTGCAATTGAATAATTTGTTTTCCTTTTGTGCTTCTTTATTATGACTAGAACTCATGTATGAATTGTGAATCACTATACGGCCTACAGATGCCATACACACCTACAGTGAGCCATATGTAGCTTGAATATATTTTTCACAGGCAACAGACTGCTTATCTTAGAGACCTCTGCTCTTTGCAGAAATTCTGACTTCAAATGTTGCCTGTAAATCACTGAGCTTTCAAAACAAAGCTCATTTACAGTGATCTACACTATTACATTAGAGATGCTTCAATCATAAGCAGCTACATTCATATTTTTATGCTCAGCAAAAGAAAATTATTCTAGCAAAACTACTCGTTTTACTATATTTTATTATCTGGGAATTATTCCAAGTGAATAAACATTGAGGAGCTTCATTATTTTATCATGCTGCAATTAGTTTGATTTTGTAAAGATTTCTAAATCATCCCTAGAGGGGTTTGCCCAGGCGATAGTAATTCAACTTTAACCTTAGGACAAACCAAAATAACACACGTTATTAGGATTAAATATTAATGAACAAAATGAGATTTAGAAGCTTCTGGAACATCTGGACAAAAAGTAAAAGCTTTCTTAAGATACTGTCCTCCTATTTTTGCAGATCTGTTCATCATTTTCTTCCCTCCCAACAAAGGCTATGGAACATCCTACCAAATAATTCTGGGTTTAAGTGGTTGTGTGGAGGTTTGAGTTGGCTCCCTGCCAAGCCCAACTGCTGGCCACACGGATCACCCCCCCTCCCCAAGAAAGAAGGGAAAAAAGTACCAAAAAGACAATTGTATTAAAAGTGTATATATATATATTCACATATATTACAATTATATACAATCA
>JAWWEE010000159.1:18416265-18434181 GCA_035221455.1 Xenops minutus | reverse complement strand
TGGAATACTTCCTTAGTTATGACATTGTTACCAAGGAAGGCCTAAACCAAAACCAAGAAAACTAAACCACCACAGGTTGCAAAGAAGTTTATCAAGCAATCTTCTTTGGATGAAAATATCTTCATTTAAGCAAATAACAATAATAAAGTCAGATATTTTTTGCAAGATATGTGATCACTTCTTAGACTGACATTAAAAAACCACATTTCTCTAGTTGAAGGGTCTACTAGGTCTAAAACTTTGACCAAAAATTCCAGCCGCTCTCTCTATGAATGAGTACCAGTCCTCAAAACACACAAATCCCATGCAAGACAATTAAAGAAAATATCTAAATCCTGATCTGTTGGAACTAAGAAGCTGGCATTAAAAATAAATTACTTTCAAAGTAAGTGTTTTCAGAAATAATCAACAACCTGCAATAAAAAAACTTCCTTGTTTGAATGAAGTCATGCAAAAATAATGTTCTGATATCACAAGAGTACTTCCAGCTTAAGCCTGCCTCCATAGAAGACAAGCATCATAACTATTATCGAGAAGAATTTAAACTGCCTTGATGCAAAACACATGCATTATATAAATGGAGATTTAACCTGTTCGTCTTACCATTTAATTGTTTTCCAGTTATGGAATCACAGATATGCTTTTTGTGGTTTGTGTGGAACCAGAAACTGATGGCAAGTACAAGCATGGCTCTGAAGCTCACTAATTCGGGCGCTGTTCTAGTGCTCACTAGTAGGGGCACTAATGTGGGTAGAGTACTAGTTTGTGGTTTACGTTTTAGGAATGTTTCATTTACTTTCTCAAATAGTAGTCAAAGAAGAAACTGGAACCACTCTGCTCTCCAAGGTTAATGCCCTAACTGCTGGCCTATAATGTTTGGATCTGACCTGACTGCACTTTCAGTCCATTGAATGATTTTCTGCGCAAGAGAACTGAAAGTGGAGAAGGGAGGTGCTCCCATCCTTGTTGTGGTGACCTGGTCCATTAGAATAGTATTTCCAGAGGCTAAAAGAAGGGGTTTTAATTCTCTTTCCTACATCTAGGTTCTCTGAATGCCAAATCAGTGGAGTTTGCGATAAAGAAGCAAGAAGGGAGAAGCTATTTCTTACAATTTTGAGAGTAGCCCAATTCTATCAGTGAACATTAAGGCATTTTCTGAGAATGATGCATAGAGAGATTTACAATACCTGACAACCATACTGTCCATTTAAAATACTTGAAAAATCGAGTAAAAATGTTAATGACTTGCAAGGCAGTTTGACTTGGGAAGGGGGAGTTTGATGAGCTGGGGGTAGCTGGAATTGCTGTTGATGAATCTAAACACCATACTAGAAAAGTTTCACTGACAGAGGCTCCGAAGCATTAAATTAACACTCAGAGGCACTTGTTGATGCCCCTGGGTCAGCTTTCCATGAAATGCAATGTCCTTTGCAATATAGTAAACTGTCAAATAAAAGTCAATGTATCAGTTTCCCCTAAGATTCAGAACTTCTCTTTCTAAAATATTAAGTAGATGAATGTGATTAAACTTCATTTGAGAGACAGAACAGAGATAAGAGATGATTTAACAAACAACCCTAAGTAAATGTGAGCTCTGTTAAGGGGAAAGGTTTATAGCTCAGAGCTCAAAGATGCACTATTATTTTTCTCATTTCCTCAGCTGTATTGAGTATTTCTGACAATCCTGCAGTCCTCAAGAGGGACTGGTGGAACTGGCCCTGACATCTTTCTAATTTCTTTTGTATGGTTTTATTGTTAAAAGCTCATTTGCAATCAGGAGTCAAAGACAGCAATCAAGGGAATGAGCTCAGTCAGAGCACAATACTAGCTGCGATTTTATTCCCACAGAGATTGCAGAGAACACGGGTAATGAGATGTTCTTGGGGGCAGCAGCCAAAGAGAAAACTATAAATTTATGTAAGAAATGGCAAAAAATGTTATTTTAAGCTGAACTTAAAGAACTATTTGCAAGAATAGGCTCATGCAATCAACTCACATCGGAGACAACTGCAGAAATTCTAATCTGTAACAATATTGCACATCATCAACATTCATCAACATGCAAGTCCTTAAAAACAATCATAAATCACACAATTCCCTCTGTTGTCTGTGATTTTTGTCTGTTCTGAAAATTCACTGGAACTCTTGGAAGTTCTACCAGTTTTCCTGTGCTCCCTTTTGTTGCCAGGCAGCCTCCAGCTAATGCAGGTTAACTGATGACCTTCACTATAGTGCCTGGATCTGGCAGTCTACATGGTCTAGCATCCTTAAGATCAGAAAACAGGAATACCTTTACTGCAAAGGAACTCAAGGAAATGAACAGTTATTCCAGAAGTAGACAGTTTAGCCTGTTTGAATTCCAGATTCACTGTTCTATAACAGTAACTAATGAAACTACCTTAAATCAGAAGAATATTTGGAGCCTGTTTGTGTGTCTTGACTTTTTGAGGCATGGGGCAAGATGATAACCATCAGTCTCAGAAAACACAAAAGGTTTATTATCTTTTTTTCTGTGGTTGGGATGTGCATGGGGGGTGTGGAAAGTAAGTTACATATTCAAGTTTTGCTTCATGCAAATTATAGAAATGTTGCTATTAAACTATTTGTATTTCTTTCCAAATCGCAAGTTCTGTCAATCCCAAGACAAAGACTTATGTAGACAGCCTGTAAGAAAAGGAGAAAAAAAAAATATGTTTCTTTCTTTGGCCTGGTAAGAGAGGGTGTTGAGAGTCCCTGGCTCATGATTGAAATCATAATGAACCTTCAGGCTCAAATCTTGCTCTCAGATGAATGACTGGACCAGAGAATTCTCCTTTAGCCTAATGGTTAATCATGTGTTAATGTGCTTCTGTATTTATAAACTAGTGCAGAAGCATTTTCTGCACTTGATGTGCACTGTGCTAAATGCCTTCTCTGTTTGCTTTTCTAGTCCTGCATGGTTTGGGTATGAGGACTGAACTCCACTCTTTACTAATCAGTGATAGATTTGCATTCTTTAAACTCTCTTTACTATTTGTGATAGCCATTGCTCATTCAGCCTGGGGATAAAAGAGAAAACATTTCTAAACCAGCAGTAAACGTGGCAACATCTCCCCCTTGGATGCTAAAAAGCAAGAAAGTAGAATGGGATCAACACAAAACAAGAAATAGGAAATGTAGACTAAGTATTCTTACAGGAGGTTTAAAAACATTCTCCACAGATATTGCTGTAATGGAAAAGCCCATCTGCTCTGTACAAACCTAATGAAGTCACTTGGCATAATGTGTCTTTACTGCCCTTCTCATTGCTTAAGAATTCCTTCTCAAATGATAAAGATTCACCTTTAACATCATGTTGACTTCCACTTTTAATAAATTACTTTAATGGGCAAATTCTTTTAAGATCTTAAATATTTCATCAATTTTCGTATTTTAAATATTACCAAAGAAAGGAAGTTAATACTGATTTATTATGAGATCCACATAATTTTAAAATAAAATCCATTAACAAGGATAATAGTTTCTTTTTTAGTCTAGATGAAGGCAATTTATGAGTGCTATGAAATTTTGCAGATTGCCTGTGGGTAGAGCTTGGCATCTATATAATTATGTGGGATCTCTGAAGGCATTTAAAGGCCAATTGACTGCTTTTAAATAATCTCTTTAAACTGGTGACAACTAGGATATAATGGTTTTGTGGTCAAATGAAAGAACAGTATTTCAGTGTTGCCAAGTCTGGCCCAGCAATTCATGAGCCTTAAAAGTTCATACCCAGATATATTTTATAGGATATACATTTAAAATTAATCACAAAATTGATGTTGGAAATGACAAATTAATTTTAAAAGAAATGAAAATATTCTGGAGCATTTGGAAAAAAATTTGATACAGTGAATGCTTTAATTATAGGAGGCAAAACATACATAGGAGGCAACTCACAAAGCTTGCCTAGTTACAGGGATCAGATCCAGGAAAAGCACGTTTCCTTGGCCCATTCTTCATATATTTCTTCGTATATGCCTGCCACTGTTAGCGTTCTGGCTATCTATCAGAAGGGAATTACTGTGCATACAACAGTCAATCTGCTCATAATTTCAGACTTCCCACACACACACACACACACTATCACATGCACTGAATCATTCCCAGCATCCAGTTTTACTGCCTATTGTATTTTAAAAGACAGAAGAAGCCATTTCCTTCCTTTCTCCAGAATGCTCATATTACATATAATAGAGAGATATATCTCCCTGTCACCACTTTGGATTGCAATATGGTTCAGTACATTGGTTCAGTTCTTCTCAATTTCTACATAACAACTGAGCTGTGTATTTTCTTATGGTTGCTAACAACACCTTTGGTTACATACATTAATTGCTTACATTAATTAAAGGATATTATGGTATGACTCAAATAGGCTTTCAGTAAAAACTATGCTGAATCAGTGGCTTAGTGAGCTAAAAAGTAGGGTTGCTAATTTTCTCACATAAGAAATAGGCTGAAGGAGACCATTTCTGACTGCTTCTAGTTCATATCCTAGCTTCTGCAGGCCAGGAATCACACCATTTAGCATCACACAGCACAGAGGCACTGAAGGGCAGTTTAACTGCTAGACAAGCACATTGCACTCAGACCTTTTGCATCCACTCATGAAATTCTACTGCTTTTGACCCCCAGCCCCAGGCAGTGGGATACAGTGGAGCAACCATCAATAAACAGATCCTCTGGAGAGAGTTGCTCTGTGTAGAGTGCAGACTAATGCACCAGCACAGTCTTGCATGTTGTATGATGCCAAAAGGGAGGAGAAAAAAAAAAATTGAGCACACACTCCCATAAAGGATGGAATTCAGTGTATCACACACTGTTCTTTCCTGCAGTTTTCTGTCTTGTCTATTATGATCTGCATCAATTCTTGTCGTTCAAGCATTGCAAATCTGATGAAGCCAGAACAGTTTCCTCCAAAATGTCAGCAGAACAAACTATTACAGAAGAGATTTTTCTTCACAAAAAATTGCAAGTGGCTGTATTGCTTCTGATTAGAGCATAAAATCTAAGGCTCAGTGTTTGAAGAAATAGCTACAGTACTCTTTGTTGTAAGAAGAAAGATAATAAACTAGTTACTAATATTGCTAGAAAAGTATAGTTTATTTCACTGTACTTTATAGGGGAAATTAATATACTCTTGTCTTTTTGCAAAGCAAAAACTGCTTGACGTTTATTGATGAACCAGGTTTTTAGCTTCTCCGAATGATCTATTAGTCATTTCATAAACAAATTCCAGAATTGAAGGCAGCACTAGGAAATCATTGCATGAATTCTACTTGCCTTATTCCTGAGAGATTTTTATCTTGTTCTTCAAAGTCCCCCCTTATGAGGATTCTCTAACTTTCTTAGGCAAGCTATTCCTATGCCTAATTGCCTCCAGAGCCATAAAAAGTTATATTTTACATTGTCATTTCTGTCCGGTTCCCGTGATCAGTGAAGATCACTACAAAGAATCTGATCTCAAAAATTCAATTAATGAGTTTGATTCTCTCCTAAGAAATGAAAAACTCCTATCTCCAAACTGCTAAGTTTTACCATTACACACCATAATTTGTAAAAACAAACTAAATGCAAACAAGCTGTGTTTTATAAACATGTGCAAGTTGCTAAATAGCAGTGTACTTATCTACCAGGTATTTACAGAATTCAAGAGCATAAATCAAGGAAATGCATAATTAAATGGAACTCCAAAGTTAGAGAATTCATTTGAGCTCAAAAATACACATTGATTTAAAATATCTCAACAACTCACTCAGATTATTCCTTCAGCAGTGATATTAAAACTACAAATCTTTTCAAGGAATAGAATTGCAGACTGTGTTTTCCCACTATTACAGGTACGGTTGTATACACTATTGTACCATTATTTTCTAATCAACCTCTTTATATTATGTTCTCTATTCCTACTGGAAACACTTGGCCAAAATACTCATTAGTTGAAAAATTATGTTTAAGTGTTGATTAAAAAAGTTAAGAAAATATGTCTAGATTCCAGAGTGAAGATTTCTCTCCCTACCAATATGAAAGCTTTTCTGAAACATTACCCTTGCTGAAGCAGATATTGAACAGTGACTGCACTCATTTACTTGGAAAATCATGAAAGTTTTCAAGTAAGCAAGTATTTCTCCTCCTCCAATTCAGTTTCAGTAGCTGTGATATGCTCTCCAGCAGTGCTGGTTTTACAGCTAAGCTCTAGTTCCTGAACTCGTCATATTGCCTATAGAAGAAATCTTGGGGTGGCACTGACAACATGAGGAAAAAGGAGGAGAGAAAAAACAGGAGATAAGGAAATAATTTGGTTAAGCAAATCATTATAATTACTTTTGGCTGCTTGAAATTGAAGTAGAGTATTTCATCTTTTGAGATCCCCCAAAACATTGTACTTTGAATTATTTAGAAAAGCAAATAGAATCAGCAATTTATTAGCACAGTATTAGACAACAGTTGCAGTTTGGGACTTTGTTCTTTTTGAGGGGTACATGTTCTAGGGCTTTATCATCTCACAATGGAATGCATATTCCTCTCTAAATAAACTGCAAGGTACTTTATAGAGGCTAGAGGATAACACAGTTAAGCACATAGCAGGACTTGCACTTCTCAATTAAAAAAAAAAAGAAATTGAAATGTCATGATTCTGATACATTGGAATTTAAAGTGAGATGAAAAGCCTATGTTCTACTTTGCCTTATAATCTTGTTCTTAGTATCACTTATTTACCCAGAAGAAACCTCACGTTCAGCAAAAGTTTTGACAGAACCTTAACTAACAGCTTTGAGAACACAGCTGAAGTAATTGCATAGAAATAAGTTTGAATAGAGATTCAAATTATTCAAAAATATAAACCTGAATTCTCTTTTCTGTGGCTATTAAAAATTAGCTTAAGATCCTCAGGTCTGTCAGAAACTATGATGGTTTATAAATACAAGACTGAGAGTAGTACTAATTTTATTATAATTAAGTAGAACTACAGCACAATTTCTTTAAGAGGTTTCTGTTTCTTTACAGAGTTAGTGGCATAAAATGAAGGTAATTACGTTTACTTCCTTTGTAAAGTGATTTGTGATCTACAGATGAAGCTGTCGTATTAAAGGGGTAAGTATATTATTACTAAATCATATAGCTTAGTACATTAGTAAGGCAATTATCTCTTCATAAGCAAGGAGAAGAGTGACCTTGTTGCTCATGAAATAAATTCACAACGTGATTTCCACTGCTGGATCTCACTATTTAACAAAAATCTAATGCTCATCTGTGACACTCAGCTATTCAAAAATAAAGGTATTTTTAGTGTTATAATCTTAGAAAAATATTACAAGAATAATTTAAAAACAAAATTAAAATTCATCCATATTGGCATTCTAAATATAGAGGGTAATTCAGTAGCACTTATGTGACATAGAAGCTTATTTTCAAAATGTGTTGGTGGAAAATTTCCATTCCAGGTAAGTTGAACACCTAACACAGGAGGTTTACATAATTTATAAACTCCCAGTTCCTAAACTGGAAGCTCCAAGTAAGGCTGCTTGAAGATGACACCACTGACCTGATAACTGCTTTTTGTCAAGTACTTAATTGCACACCTCTTTGGAGTCACCATCTGGGTCTCCTGGGTCGCAGGGGTATGAGCTCTGAGCCTGCCAGAGTCCCATGACCAGGGTTAGGTTCTCCTTGGATTTGTCATGGTAGGAACAAATTCAGCTTGGGTAATCTGTTCTCATCACCTATTACCTTACAAACAAGCAAGAGAACGATGCCTTGTGTCCTGCACAGTCTGAGCTTTGCACTGCCAGTGACCAACCCTTGTCAGGATCAACCCCCTGCACTGCACAGCAGCCTTCCCGCAGCCACCCCCAGGGTGAGACCCCCTGGTGCCACTGGGGATGACTCAAAAATATCTGAAACTTATCACTTGGGCGTGAATTAAATTTGCATCAGGAAAGTTTTACTTGAATATCAACAAAAAAAAAATATTATGCAGTAGAATAAGCCTACTATCAGTGAGGCAAATAAAACCTCAGGGTACAATCCAGTACTTACAGGTATCTGACCTGAATGATCAAGTTCACTTAATTAAAATCTTTTTTCAACAGCTCCTAGTCATATACATGAACTTCCAGCATTCCTTAAAACAATACCATTTGCTTGCTTATCTGGGAAAAAGGAAATATCTGAAGTCACAAATCTACAAGAAATCACATTTATAAAGCAAATCATAGCAGGAACTGTTTCTACAATCTAAGATGTCAATTGTCAGAGAGGCAGACATTGAGCATGCAATTTGATCCCTGGGGGCTACAAGTTGAAAGTCAAGTTATTACTCTAAAATTCAACGAGATGAAACTTGCAATCTGCACAAGCAGTTGCCTCCCAGCTCTCCATAGAAAAAAGTCATGGTATCTCTCAATAAGACTGAAGTATTTAAGTGAATATATAAATGTGGAAAGGAGCTAGTTCAACTGGAAATTTACAAGCCAGCATAGGACACTGCAAACTGCAGTCAAAAAATTAACATCATCTTGTGTGTAGAAAGGGAAATAGCCATGGTTTTATGTAATGAAGAGAAATTCTGGGAAAGAAGATAATTTAAACAGGAATGTCAGCCACACTGTATGTTGAAAGTTATCTAAAATGCCAAAAAGGCATAAGAATGCATATGCTGATTAAATCTGAACTTCCACCTGTTCAGGCAGAAGGTAGAATATAAAGTCATAAAAAATTTTACTGTCCAGAAGGTGGATTTAAGTCTGCCACTTCAACATTGAAAACGTGAAAATGCCAATTTTATTTCCATCAAAACCAGGAGAGGCTTTTAAACTTTCAGCTTTCTCATTTGCACTTAACTAAAGCTTTATCCCTGAGCATGTCTAGAAATACTTCAGCCTTGACAGAGGTGGACAGCTGGACTCAATCAGAACTAGCTCCTCTTCAGTGGTTCTATGAATAAAGTTTTATTTCACAAAGCCCTTGTGCTAGAATATGAACACAAGTGTGGATTTGATGAAACAAGCATTAAAGAAAGTGCGTTTTGATTGTTTATTTAGGGGTTTGTTTGGGGTTTTTTTTACAAGGGGGATATTTTAAAAGGGACAAAACTAACTATGAAATGTAGCACAAGAGGAATACATTTTAGATGAATGAAAGAAAACTTAAGAAACCATAAAATAGTTCAAGTCTTACCAACTTTCTTCCAAAAAGAAAGGAAATAACAAATAAACAGCAACATATGCAACTTTGAAAACAGACATATCTTCAAAAAGGATGTGTGAATCAGCAAATTACATAAGAAAAAGAGTTAATACACAAGAAAGTATAGTGTATTAAATTTGATGGCAGCGTAGGCACAATTCTTGAAGAAGTGATAATAAAATCCTAGGGATTAAGAAATTCAAGATGAGACTGAAAAAAATCCAGGAAAAAAAAAAACACATGGAGAAAGTGTGTCTGAAGATCAAGGATTCAAAGATCAAAATAAACATGTTAACATTACTAAATTATTAAAACTTTCGGTGTAATATCTTAGAAGTATCACAAATTAAATAGAAAAACCAGGAAATGCAAGAATTATAAAAGCAAAAGGTTGCTAAACATCAATTTATTCAAACAGTCAAGAACTTTAGCATTTCAAAGGAATTAATTTGCAAGACTAATATTAGCACAATTTTTTTGTAAATCACAAAATCAGAAAGGATCAGAAATAAAGTACCAGTAAATAAAATTCCAGTAAGATACCAAGTGAAATATTCTGAAAAACTAAAATATTTTGAAGATGATCATCAACTCAATACTCTAAAAACGCATCCTTTCAATGACCCAATTTCTTAATTTTTTGAGAACCAGGGAAGGCAGGGGAAAAAGGATATGAATAAAGTAAATCCATCTAAATTCCAGTCAAGCATTTGATGTAGCAGGAGCAATTCCCTGTTGCATCCTATCCCTTTTATACTACTTTGATGATTTGAAAAACTGTAAAAGAGGCAGAAATTACACAGACTATCCACCAGGCATGAAAATACTGAACTAATAAAATGTTTTTTGTTGCCCTGACCTAAAGGTTGCAAATTCTGTTATTATTATTTTTTCCCCTCAAGTTAGAGACAGGGCAATCCCTTAGCACCGCTGAAGGCGTGGGCAGCACAAGTGTGGTTTAACATGCTAATTTACATCTCTTTTTCTAATATCATGCTAACAGTATCTGGCTGCTATATATAATTTTCCTAGTATATAATGAAATCCTATCCTTAAAATAAACTTTCTTTGCTGCTGAAATTCATACTACTGATTCAAAAATAAAAATTACCAGACAATTTGTAGTTAAAAATATAAGGTATATACTTTGATGTTTATAATATCCAGGAAAGAGTTCTAGTGAGGTTTTACTTTAAGAGATAGGGAAACATTGGGTAAGTATGAGGAAAATCCAAGTTAATAAAATCTGGTAGAGAGGTTATCACTGAAAAAAGTAATTTGACGTAGAAAGATTGGAAATAAAAGCAGAAAATAAACTGATTTGGAGCATGATAAGCAGAGAGCGTTATCTGGACAGCAACCACACCAAAGAAGAAAGTGATAAAACAAGTCTTATCAAAACTGCAGTTTAAAATGTAACATGGAAGCAAAAAATCAGACTGGTGTTCATGCAAGAGTCAGAAAGAAATGAACACCGTGTAATCTTTTGGATATGGCTCTAATGTAGCATATTTTAAATATTTCTATTTATTTAGGATTTCTCAGACACTTCAAAACAAAACAAATAAACCCAAATTCAAGGCATAACTTCTTTCTGAAAATTTCTTTTACTTGAAGTCTTCAGCTCTGTTTTAGTAGTTGAACAACAAATACAGGTGAGAGAACAAAATAACTGTGTACAGAGGAGACAGGAGAATTTCAAGCCAAGAGAAAAATGAAAGAAAAATGACAAAGTGAAACAAGAAAAAGTCTATGAGGTGTTGTAACTCATTAGTCAGCTGGATAAATGAAAGCCTGTGTCAGATGCATTGAAGACTCCATCACTAACTGAGACTAAACAGTAGAATCGTTTGAACCTCTTGGTTGCTCTGCTGTGGACATGGGCAGCAGAAAGGCAGCTTTGTTGAATGAGAACATTCAGAGTCTACATTTTAATAGAAGTTTCGAGAGATGTTAAGTGCCATGGCTGACGAGTATTTGCTAAGCTGAGGATTGGACCCAAGCAGAGATTTTGTAATAAATAACAAACAGAAAATGGAATATAAAGAAGTTTTAAAACTAACGCAGTGGGGGAAAAAAAAGCAAATTAAAAAGCTCCTTTCTGGAGAGTTCTGCTTTCTTCTTAAACTTTAAATAAGAATTCAAGGAGCTTTGTTGTATCTGAATCTTATGAACTGCATGAACAATGCCTAGACATCAATCATTTGCCAACCTCTCTGGAAAAGACCAAGCACCAGAAAAATAAGTAAATACAAGGTGCTTAATAACATTTGACAGTTTTGCTCAGGGTATTTACTGTTATTGAACAGCAAACACAAGACCTAGGTAGTAACCTAGGCTTGTTCCTGCATTTTTTAAGTACTTGCTAAATATGGGTTTAACAAGCGTTTACTTCTGAAGTTATCCACAGTCCAATGAACTGAAGCTCTTCATTAACCATACTAAACCAAATCTGTATCACTAAAACATTGTCTTAAATAAGATCTCGAGTAGCAAATCTCATACTAGGGTTGCTTACTAGAAATTGTACTCAATCAGAACTTATTTTGGAAAAAAATAATTTAAAACATCTCTGTCATATTTTCTACATGCACTTTACATGTGCTGACTTATGGTGTTTCTCTTCGAGGAGTGAATAGAAAAAGCATTGACTCCACAGTCTCATTATCTACCTAAAGATGTAGACAATTAACTAGGGAGATTTTCAGAGTGCTTGAGCATCTTTAGGCAAGTAATGAGCTCTGAAAAGCTTGCCTAAGCATTTTTATTACTGCTTACTTGTTTTATTCCACTGGGTCAACTAGCTTCATCCACATCTCAAATTAATTTCCATCCCCATTTTCCTTCCCATGATGTTTTTTCCTCTGGTTTTATACACAGATTTCTCAAAAAAAGACCAAAACAAGTGCCACAAAGGTAGAATAATTCATTTCATGATTGCTCACTCACATCCCCAAAATTTTTCAAAACACAGTATACATTCTTATTTCTAGAGTAAAAATAGAAAAAAGTGGAAATGTTCTAAGACGTGTGCCTGAAATTTACTCTGCAGGCAATCCACATAGCTCACAGCTTGGACTCATTTGGAAATAAGAACTCATCTGGTGGAGAAAAAGCCTGTGTTGAATTCCTACAGTGCTGCAATTAGACCACTTCTGGAAATTAAGCTTGGTTTAGGTATTTCCATATTACTGTACAGCTTATAGTGCAGAGTCAGAGCAATTCATTACAGTCCATGTAGATGGAAAACTAAATGTGTGTATAAAAACTAGTTAGCAGTTGCTAATAATTTTTAAATACTATAAATAACTATGAAAATTTTCTATTCTACTGTATTGTCTTATCATGAGTCAGTAACAAGAACAGAAGCATAGTTTTTGACTACCTGTCCTTCAACAGCTTCTTTTTGTACTCCTGTACTATGTGAAGTTGCTGATAAGAATGCCAGTGGATGTAATATACATTTTTTGATAAATCCTGAATCAGAATGCACAAAGTCATTTTACTCTGATTTTGTTACTTAAAAAAAAAAGCTTTTAGTGCAAAGTGCAGAAGGAAAAATTCTTTTATTAAATAGCTTACAGGGGTTTTTCCTGCATTTTATCAACAGAGCAACATTAAAAGACTAGCAACACAATATAACTGAAATAACTTTCAAAGGATCAATTTTCTTTCTTAAAAAAACCCAAACAAAAACCAAATCCCTATAGTCTTCCATGTACCACCCTTTTTCCAAACCTACTTGAAAAATAAGATTACTCAGAAAAATCTGTGATCATATAGACCTTTACACTTCACAACATCTCTTGGACACAACAACATCACTTGGAATTTGATAAAAACAGTGAGAAACAACAGGGTGCTGATGTCTTACCCATTCCAAATAAAAACCTCTGTTTCAGTGCTAAGGACTGTAAAGAGACTTTCAGTGTACTCCAATATTTGAGGCAAAGGGTTCAGAAAGTGGGACGCAATCAGCAAAATAAGATAAATTGGAAATGTGCTAAATTCTGTGTTACTAAAAAAAATTATGGAATACATAAAAAAGAGCTCTTGCTTTTAAGACACAGAGAGGAATCCTCCTTTCTTCTTTTCTACTGGTTTCTCTTTCTACAAAGACACCACATGCAGTTGCTCAGTTTCTTAAGCATTACTTTAAAAGCATAAAATAGAAATTTGGACAAAGGTGAAAACTAAAAGAAAAACCAATTCTGTATCTGGCAAAATCAAAAATACTCTGTTCCTGACAGTATAGGCAGAACTGTATGGAAAGTGTAAGACAGAACTAGGAATGAAATGGGCAGACAACATTTTATAGAACTTTTCCCTTCTTACTCAGGTAAATTTTCCCATGAGTGCCAGAATTGCTAATATTGTGTATTGGGTATAACTGACCTTGTGATTAAGAAGAAGTTACAGGCTCTTGAAATTCATCTCTTTCATATCAAACATATATAAGGTGAATATTTCAGCTGTTTTTGAAAAGCTATTGAAAGTTTTCAAGTAAAAGGATATTTTATAGACAAAACAAACAGAAGAAAATTATATTTCTAAACAGAATAAGAAAGAATTGTGCCTGTTAGTGAGAAACTACAAATGCAATCATCATTGTTGTTCAACAGATGCTCACAAGGGCACAACCAAACTGTGACTTTGAAGAAGGCTCAGGGACACACAGCACCCCGTCTGCTATGATGATGGGCTCTTTTCTTTCCAGTCACAGTGCCAGTGAACACTGAGCTGTGATAGAGAAGCAGATCAAATGTAATGAGAGACAATGTTTACTTGCTGGATTTGTAAATATTATTCCATTACCAATTTTCGACTGCCTGTTAAAATTTCAGGAACCATCTTACACAACCTGGGAGTTTACAAATAAAACAAAATGCCAGTTATCCACACAACACAGCCTTCAGCTGCATCAGGAAATCCATTTGCCAGAAGTATTACTGCAAGCAATGCTGAATAATAATACAATGGCAGTGCAGATTATACTGGGCCCACTGGGAGGAATCATTTATGGAGTTTCAGATATCTGTTACAAAACTCTTTGGAAGTCTTTTACAAGTCCTATTCAAAATATACATTGTCCAACATTGTTTCACTGTATTGTGTCAGTCACCTTCTATCTGAAATACCACTTGTGCCACTGGATAGGTAACTTTTGATGAAGAAAAAGAAAGCACAAACCACCAAGACCACCAAGATTTACCCCTGCCTGTGTAATGTCATCTTTTTATTGTGAAGTGCTCTCAGCTCAGAGGGATAAAGAGTGAGCTGGTTTGGATCACTTCACCAGCTTACAACAGAATGTTGTTTAACATCACTACAAATTAATTTTTCCTACTGTTCTCAGAAAGAAACTGGGGAAAAAAACCTAGTGATGTGCAACAAAGTCTTTTATAATGTGTAGTTTACATTTATTTTGCAATACTTCACATAACCATGTAAAACATGTGTTGGGATCAAATTAACATCGTTCTAGTTCACTGCTTGCCTCTTACACTCAGCTTGCAGATTTTCCTGAAATCACTCAATATTATCACATGTATTAAGTAACCTAAAATATATTAGTGACATGCTGAAGACAAGTTTTACAGATCATGACAAAAACATGTGCTATTCATTTGGACTAGCAGATGCTAGATTCAGAGACATGCCTAAACGTCTCAACAGGTGTCTTACGTCTTTTACCATGTCAAGGATTTTGTTGTCACCTCCATAGCAATAAACACCCTTGGGGTTTTGCAGTAGTGACAGAGCAGGCACTAGGAGAACAAGGCTTTGCAGATTTCTAAGGTCCAATTAGAACAGTAAATAGAAAATTTTGCTGCTGCTACTTCTCTCATATTCAGGTAAAGAGAAAAGTGTGAAGAATATGCATCATCTGCTAAGGAGCTTGAAATGCATCAAGGCCATTTGTTCAATCACTGCACTTGGAAAAACGAGGAATGAAAATAATATATTCATAACAACTGTCCTTCAAGCATTTCTCCACTTGATTTATTACTATAAATTTTAAGAATGTCACTTGAACACTGAGGATCTGCTGCTGTGACTGCTCTCAGACACACACTTTCTATCACGCACTTCAGCAGTTAAGCACTCTGATGTTGAGTGTGTCATCTCTGCTCCAGAGTTAATCAGAATAGTTCCAAGTAAGAAAGCCTTTACAAATACCACTAAAGAAAGGTCTAAATTAAGCTGTCCCTGCCTTACTAACTGCATTGCAATCATGGACAGATATTTGAGAACCCTCATTGAAAGAAAGAAAGAAACATGGCAGTGTATCTGAGTTCTTTTTTTTTCTTTTAGATATATCTGTCCTATTATATTCTGGATTTTCTTCATAAAATAACAAACATTAAATAGATGAGCTACATCTTCCCTGGTCATAGTCTGAATAAGAATTGTATACTTTAAAATCAGATGTCTAGTAGACTCCTTAATATACTTTGATATTTCACTGTCAAAATTCTAGTGAAAAGAGGAGAAACAAAGCACCAATCTTTTTTTGTCAGAAAATTGCATGAGAGGTTAAAATTAATTGTGTTTTGAAGAGTATCATGTCAGAGTGCTCTCTGAATGCATAATTTGAGATATGCAGCTGTTTTCATTTAGCTTGAAATAAGGCAGAAACAGCTTTGTGAAGAGAAAAGAAAGGGCCTTATATTCTACAGCCTCCGTTCTTCAGCAAGATCAATGGATTTTTAAACTCAAGTGGTAATCCACTAACTGGCTACTGCCAGAAGTGGAATGAGTTACCAGTGCTGAAATGTTATTTTTCTACTGAAAAATATTCTGTCTTCTGTTGAAGTATGAAAAGCCATTGTTTGTGGTAGATACAGGACTACTTGTAACTACTTCTAAAAATTCAAGTTCAGAGTGTCTATTTATCACAGTTTTTTTGATCTATTTCCCTTATGAAACAGAAACACTAATGTACTTTACTAAAATGCAAAATAAGACATAACAAGGGAGAAAGTAATTACAAGGAAAGAAAAGTGAGAGAAAGAATTGAAGAATTGTTTTATTAATAGAGACTCTGATTTGGATGCACTTTGGGAATCTGCAGTTTCTTACATGTGACTTTGAGGTCAAGTCTCCCACTTCATTGTATGGATAACACCACAAAGATGTTATCCCTGACTTGGAGAGAACTGGTGTTGCATATTGCTATTAATTAATAATATAAAGAGTTACACTGGAGTTTGAAGAAGATGAAAAAGTCAGGGTTAAAAAAAAAAAGGAAAAACTTTACCTCAGAAGACAAAACTACACCATCAGTTTTAAGTTACTTCTGTCAAGGCACTAACACTTACTTGAACTCATTACATCAGTTCACTTATTTGAACTCATTACATCAGTTCAAAGGCAAGATAAGTCCTAACTCATCTCTGGAAAGCTACAAAACAGCAAAACCACACTTATATGCAAGATACTAACAAGAGAAGACTGTCCAAGAAGGAACACGGGACAGTTGCTGGCACAGGCTGTTTTCCCAGCAGCTGACACACATTTGTGGTACAAGTTGCAAAGTCTGATGCCTCCTTAATGCTGCTACATGGAAAGAACCCAGATATTCAAGGCAGCTCCCCTCACGTGCCAGCATTCCCACAAGATATGTGGTATGTTGGAGAGAATTATCAATAGCATCTCTACCTACCCATGGCTTCCTACAATCAGGTTTGGTCTGCACATAGTATAGGACTTAGTAGGTCAGCTCATCATTCATCTCTCCCACCTGTGAAAAACACACATGGAAAAACTGAACAACAAATTAGATCTACTACAACTTGCAGCTCAGGAAACAACTTTTAGTGAGAACCTTGTCAGTGGAAGGAAAAAAAGAGAGCCCTGAGGTCAGGCTTTGCGACTAGCAAGCAGGATGCAGACACTAGTGCAAAGACGTGTCCACTTCACATTTCCCATTTTGCATTCAAGCACAGGGAGAATCACAGCGCTAGAATAGGTATGACACATTGAATAAAACCTTTGCAGTCACCAGTGTGCAAGTGCATACTTTGCAGACATAGCCTGAAGCAGGGTTTGGAGTATTTTGGCAAAATTCAGCTTCTGACTAACCCTGGCCTGAACAGAGCTTATGCCTGCTCTGTGTAAACTAAGTGGATTGAAAAGAGTTTGAGGATCAGGTGATGAGTACAGTGTGTCATCTGAGTTGCGCAAAGGAGGAAATCTAAACAGAAAGCAGAAGCTTCTGGATGGAAGTAGAGGGGCTTGTTAGAGATGCTGAATACAGTCAAAGCCAAGCAGGGAAATAGTTGAGGTATGGAACATGATAAATGGTTATCCTGGGAGCACAGAAAAGAACAAACTCCAGAAATGTGTGAGAAATTCAGAAATGTCCAACTCCTCAGAATCCCTCAGAATCCAACAAGATGATCTTGTATGACAGTTGATACTGCACAAGGATTTTCAGATACTGTTTCCAAATTCCTTAAGAAACTTTAGAATCCCTAAAGATGCAAGTTTTTTAAACATACATGAGAAAGAAACATACATGAGAAAGTGACAGTGGAGACCTTAATGTTGAACAGGAATAACATGCAAGGGGCATAAGCTAAGTTGGTTTTGACCTTTTGTTTTTATGTGTTGGGTTTTTTTTTTGTTTCTTCTTTTTTTTTTTTCTTTGTTGTTGTTTTGTTTGGTTTTTTGGTTGGGGGGTGGTTTGGGTTTTGTTGGGGG
>JAWWEE010000159.1:18308103-18416165 GCA_035221455.1 Xenops minutus | reverse complement strand
CTTTCTTCTTTTTTTTTTTTTCTTTCTTCTTCTTTTGTTTGGTTTTTTGGTTGTGGGTTGGTTTGGGTTTTGTTGTGGGGTTTTTTTGTTGTTTTTGTTTTTTTTTTTTTGCAGGGGGTTCTTCTGTTTAGTAGGCAATCTCTTCAATCTAATGAATTAAGCCATGGTCTTTGTGACTCACTCTCCTGCTCAAGCGTCCTTTTTAGAAGACAGTTATCACTCATACTATGAAGGAAAGTGTTTCTGCTGTTCGAACCCTTTTACTGCAGGGCATACAGAGAGCTGTCGTTTCTCTTGCTATATTGCAGTGGACAGACTGCAGTTGAAGCTGAGACAGTTCCCTAGTTAGAGGGTCAGGTCATGGTGGTCCATCTCCCATCCCTGCCCACAGGAGCAGAAGCCTTCCATTCTCTGCAAGACCTGGCAGGGAGCTGCTGAAGCCTCCATTTGCGCACTGAATATATCAAGTTTACAACTTCCAGAAGACTCTGAAGCCTGTACAGGGACAGCTTTATAACCTACAGAAGCCAAATGGGATAAGTAAACGAGGGGAAGAGAAGGAGGCCATTGGGAGACATTCACAGCAAGCACTGCATAACACGAAATTTGATTTTATGGAGTAACATTAAGATGAAGTGGTGTAATTTGGTGTTTGTGTTTACTCCCCTCCCAGCACTCTTGGAATATTTGCCATGCATAACAACTCATTGACTCAAACTCAAAACTAGGTGGTTTACACAAAGAAACTTAAAATTACTTTTAGCTACATAATAATATATATCACACAACTACAAATCAATCTCACACACAATTACACTGTGCACTTGGTATGACCTCTGCTAAGGACTTTAGAAATGATTAAGCTTTCTTATCAATGAAAATTCCAGCAATGCCTGTGTTAGGCAGACATAAGAGTAACAATGGCTTATCATCCACTGGAAACATTTTTACACAGTACTACTCGAATCAAAGGAATAAACACAATAAACTTTTAAACACCAGAACTAATTTGCATGCAAGTTTGTCATCATGACTGTGTTCATAAATACAAATTAAGTTATATTGCCACATCAATGGGGTAAGGACACCAGGAAAAAAGTGAGGGTATATGTACACCTAAATAGACAAAAACACATAGAGACACATAAATCGTGTATGTGTTTGCATCTGTGTGCATCTACAACAGATTATTATCTCTAATTTGATGGAATTTCTATGTAAAAATAGAAGGGATGGATTTTACCATTTTGTTTCCTATTCTGAACACTTTTAATTTAGATTCCATTTAAAGGTTTTATGAAATCAGTTCTAATTCTAGAAGACTGTTCCTGAAAGTTGACAGCATCAGCAAGTACCATCAGCAGATGAAAAGCTATATTTACTCAACTAGCAATTAAATGTTTAAAAGGAAAAGGTAAACATTTTATCTTTTCACTAGGTGTTACCGACAGGCTTAAAACAAAACAGACAATTTCTTGGCAAGTCTCCAGATTGGGAGGGGATAACCCATCACCAAAATGCACTATTTTGAACAGTATAAAAGAGGTTACATTGCCTAGGCTTAGTTACAGCACAGAGTTTCACACATTTAGCTCCTTTTTTCATCCAGCTCTGGCATGTAAGGAAAACGCATTTTTGTATTCCACCTCTCCTGAGCTGGCAGGTAGACACTTGGAGAGACTCAGTTTGGCACTGAATATTCAGTCTCCAGGGTATGCCACCAGTGTGACATTTGGCCTCAAGTAACAGTAATTGCTGAATAAGAAGTTCTAGTAAAATATGATTAACAGTTAGCACCTTGATAATAAGGATGAAGTAAATTATACGTTTTTAAATATTCCTTAAATTCAATAGCAGTCAGATAGATTTGGCCAAAACTTAAAAATTCCACTTTGAGTTTTTGGTTTTTATGCAGACTCTGGTCACATCACCTTTTATTTGGAAAGTGAAAACTCAAAGCGTAATTTTGAAGCACCTGAATGAAACTGTTGTGTGAAAACCACTAATGTTAATGCTGATGTCAAGTACAAGAATGTAAATTTAAGTGTGTCAGACTGAAGATAGTTTTCTATGCATTTAATATGAAGTGTACAAGTGAAAAAACTTCTGATCTTCACATTCATTTTACAGAAAAAGGACAGAAATAGGAAACAGACTTCATCAACTTTCACCAACAGAGTTTCACAAAACTAAAGGAAAATGCAGCAGTAAAGTTTTAACATATTTGTGGAAAAAAGTATAGAAAAAATTAAGTTGGTAAGTTAGACTTTCTTTTAGGTTATATACAAGTGGATTTTTTAGTTGAAAATTTTAAATCAAATAATTTTGCTAGCTTAGTCTCTCTTTCAGGTTTTACATCATTTTTCCAAGTAGTGAACATAACCTCACACACATGATAAAGCTCTAGGGTGGATACTGCGATTATCACCTAATCTCTTCCAACCCAGTCATTTTTGCCAAAATAAAACTAGTCATGTTCCCACTGTAGCAGGAAGAAATGTTCAGAGCCTTCTTGAGACTTCAAACCTCCCCATCAGAAGTGGAGGGCTCCAACAGACGTCACCACACACTTTTGTAGATGTGCAGAGTTTATCACCTTGCCCTCAGTTCCTAACTGCAGAGCCGGACAGTTATTCAACACAGCACCACATCAAAAATAAATGAGGCTCTACTTGGCCTCTCCTTTTAGAGCATGACTGGACCCAGTCCTGGTAAGAAAGAATCTATTAAGAAGAGACTAGGTAGCTGGATATATTAATAATCATATGGTTAATTTCTTGATGTCCCCTCAGATGACATTTCATTATTGTTGCACCTTTCCATCTGGAAGGTTACCAGGCATGGAACAGTGGATTGCTGTTGCAGTCAATACATTCCACACTAGGTAAACAGTTTCTGTATTCACAGTATCACAAAAATTAGAAAAACTATTACCCTCCATATAAGAAGGATGAAAGTGTAACTGGCAAACATTTAAACCATTGCTCAGCTTCTTTACAGTTTGTAAACATGGCTAGCCAATCCTGCAAGAAACTTTGATAACCATTTAAAAATACTTGTAAACAGATGCAATAATGTGCCAGATGAAAATATACAACCCAAGACCAACACACACATAACAAATAATGACTTAATAAACAGTATCCAAACACCCACACCACCACTGCCAACTCATCCCCTGAGATAATAAAGAGGGAGATTAGCTAAAATGAAAAGAATTGGCCCAGCTGTTCCAGCCGTTCAACTCTTTATGCCCATAAAAATATGTGAATTGTGTCAATGTATTATTGGTTATGGAAGTAACTTGCAACTTTTTTTAAAATAAAATTGTGCATCAAGCCTTTCAAAAGCCAGTGTATGGTTATTTTCTAAACAGGCATATTCTTTTCTTAGTGAAATTAATGGGATTCTTATTACTGGCATCAAAACAGGAAGATCTAGACCAGTGTGTTGAAAACTTGTTACAGAAGAATTCATACAATGTATAATATCTTACACTCATCTGGAAGGCTACTGGGAAAATATCAGGAAAAATCTAACAGTCTAAAACACAGCTACTGAAAAGCAATTGTAAAAGTGGGGTCAACTTCAGCAAAAATTTTCTTGATTCGTCTATGCCACATCTTCAATTGTTTAACTAAATTATATAGCTTATACAGAATATTCAATTTGTACTTTCATTTACTAAGCCTTGGAAACATATTAAGCAGATATTAATTTTAACTTAAGTAGATATTAACTTTATATTAAGCCAATACAGTCAGAGATGCCACTGGCACAGCAGAGATAATTTTCCTCTTCAGCATTGCCAGGACTTTTTATCAGTACAGAGAGGAAAAGAGATATTCACGTTAACAAATATCTGCCTGAGATTTGCTTCTTAGTTTTGTGGCTCTCACCAAAATCCAAAGCTAAATCAACCATACCTTTATGTACTGCATGCAATTATTAATGTGTGCATGTATATCTTTTATTGGTCATCCAAAAAAGGCAATTTCCGCTCTACATTTCTTATCAGATAATTAAGACATAACTTGCATATCTGTAAGTCCAAATATCACCCAGTTAATTTGCCATCTTCCACCTGTTAGTTGAGTTTAATGAATGTTAACATCTATTTACCCACCTTCACTTTCAAGATACAATTGTGTCATTCTTGTTTAAATGAAACAGTAAACAGCTTTTTGAAACTGCTGCTTTCTAAAATGAATGTACAAATAAAGTTCCCTGTCATTTGGGATGCTCCATCCTAGACCAATACTCATTTAGTAAGTCTACTGGTGTAAGTACACTTTGTCTTTCTGTGATCTTTGACTTTTATGCTACTGCTATGTATGTTCACAGTATGTGAACATAAAATCTTGATAACATATAGGACCCAGATATATGATATAATTGAAAACAATATAATTAGTGATCACACTTTTCATTTTCAGATAAATTGATGTTGAAGAGATATTAATACACTGAAATATTCCATCTGTGGAATATTTAATCCACTCACCCTGTTATTCTAAAGGGAGCTTTACCCATGATTTATGATTTCTTTTTTAAAAAAGCCTTATAAATATGCATAATAAAGCAAAAAAGTCAAAGTCTTTCTAGCAGAAGTAGTAAAATTAGAAACAGATTTACCATTCAGAGATTGAAAGAGACTTTTAAAAATACTTTTTAAAATTTCAAAGCTTTTATGGCTGTGCAAAGAACAGTTTTGCTTCAAAACAGATAGCTCTCAATAGATGCTACTTAATTCAACTGAATGCAAAAAATAGTTGGAAACCTTTTAGGAAAAAACACCAAACATGCACTCCTTTCAGCATTTAGTGAGATTAAAAAAAATCAATCCAAACAAACAAACAAAAAAACCCAGAGGATTTCAAGATGCAAGGAACCCTGCACTATTGTAGATCTAAGCTATTTTAAGCTTTGATCTCCAGAAGAAAATAAGTTATTTTGCAGGATAACAAGGCACCAAAAAGTCCCATCCTAGCATGTCAAGAGTGAAATCAGATCAATAAACTATCTGAAGTATTAGCACTCAGCAGATATAATAGTTTATTTTAATAATGATACTAGAAAAAGCAAAATATGCTGGCTTAATAATATGCCTTTAACAGGGGTCAGACCAAAGTCCTTGAGTACACTGAACACCTCACTGCATGAAGTTGCTTCTACATATTCTTTAGGAAACTCTGTCAGGGAAAAAATTGAAGCAGAGAAAAAAAACCAAACAAGCAACAAACCCCGGGTACTCAACCATCATAAAGCACAACTGCCTACCCTGCCCATCCAAACTGCATTGGAAAATCTGCTATAATGAGAGTACAGAAAAGAAAGCTGAAGTACCTCTAAGACACTCAAGAAAAATAACAAAAATCATGATTTTGTTTCACAGTACATGAGACCATCACTCACCCTGTACATACATGAGTTCATGCTTGTAAATTGTTACCCATCTATTTGTACGCATCAGGAAAGAAAGGGGAAACCCTAATATTATGATTTTGGTAACCATGTTATGGCTGACAAACTACGAATAACAAACATTTCAAGCAATAAAAAGTGATTGCTTTGCTGAGCAAATCAGCACTTGAAATACACTGTACAATGATGCAGAACATAAACTGAGTATGAAATCAGAGAAAGCAAAGAGTGGCCTAGGATAGAGGAGCACTAAATTCTAGAAAAGGCTTAGATCAGTGATGGAAAAACAGTACATGATCACAGGTGTAACGCCATGATCCATGAGAAACAATTGCCCAAAATGCCTGTGGAGTTAGGCAAAGACAAGAGTAGGTGCAGGGATAAGTTTTATCCTACACAAAATACTGCCACAAAGAAAATGGGAAATAAATGTTCTGCAAAGCAGTGATGTTTGTTGTAAATTAGAAGAAACAGCTGTATATGGCAGCAAACAAAGCTTATGTTAGGTCTAAGGTGAAATGTTTTGCTTTAGACTTGTAGTTAAATCCAGAAAGAGGCACCTAGGATCTTTGGTAACACTAGCTTGAACAAATGGTTTAGGCTTAGCTGATCCCATCTTGAGTAAGTAGGTGAGCTAGCCAGTTTTGCTATCTTCTGAATCGACTTTATGATTTGCATGCTAAAACTGCAAGAATATTTGAAACATTTAAAAGTCATTATTCAAGTCAATCTACTCGCAGGAGATTATAAACAAAATTCTATTTAAGTCCAATAAACAGAAAGGTACAAGTACGTAGCTGGGCTCCCTTCGAGGTGAGCATTACTGCTGTATGCAAGGGTTGTCCACACATCAGTATCAGACTGCTCCAAACACACCTGGCTTTTGGCAGTTGCATGTCAGTCAGAGGAATATACAAGGGGTTATACCAACAATCCCTCAAAATCAGTTATACAAACACTGTGGGGCTGACAGCAGCATGACATTGAATCAAGGTAGAATTTTAACTGTGGCCAGATCACATATTTAGTTCTGCATCAGCAACACTGCTATGTGCAATTAAAATATTCCATGTCGGTTGAAAAAGCAAGACGCCTTCCTGTTGCTATGTCACCTCAGACAACAAATTGTCTTTTTAAGGTGAGCAAACCATGTAATTATACTACTGCTCAGAGAGCTACTAAAAACTATTGCTACATGAATGCCTCCAAACCCAGACACTGCGGTTTCCAAGGACAATCAGTGGTCACTCAGGAAGAACTTCTGAAGTATTTAATTACATAACTATTTCTTGTATTTTTGGCTCAGCCTGGGGGACATTTGTTTGCTGTTCCTGAAAACCAGGCTAGAGATGGCAGGGGTAAGGAGTATTGTTATAAATTCACTGTGATATGTAAACATATAAAACAAATAAAACCAAAAGTTTCTTGTATAAAATAATTTTACAGAGGACATTAAAGTGCAGATACCAGGGAAATGGAGTTCCAGCCTCAGACTATTTGGGTTCTTACTCTAAGTGACCAATTAGATTGCTTATTCACACCAACTAATAAAATCAGAGTAAGGTAACACCAGAATAATCAGATTAGCAGAAACATTAGGTAATCAATCCCCAGACAGAGACACATCAGTTCTAACTAACTGATAAAAACTTTCCTAAGCAGATTCTCTTAATGTGATATTTTACGCAAGCTTTAAATTCATATACCTGTCAATAATTAACACCTACTGCTAAGAGCCATTGGGAATGATAGCTGTCCTCATAACTGTCTGTAAATATCATAGTTTTACTACTACACAGCTACAAATAGTAACCACACTTGTGGCTGACTTATGAAACATATTAAATAATGACTATAAGCATTTAAACTTCACTATAATAGCACTGTTACAACAAATCATGTGAATGAAGCTGGCAGTGAATTGACCTTTGATACCTTGGTTCAGTGAGCTATTTAAATGCAGACTACTCATGGCCAGATGACATCATTGATTTTAACCTGCTCACTGATATCAGCAGGCCTAACCTTAAATCCATGTGTTTATCATGAAATTACTTTCCCTTAGGCATATATAAACTTCGGCACATTTAATATTCTGATAACTGATGATAAATTTGTGGAACAAGAACTGCAAATTGATCTGAACATTGCCCAGTGCAATGAAGGTCTCATCCTGCATGAATATTTACCTTTTATTCCATAGTTTTCTAGTAAAACTGATTAACAGTATAAATTGATAATGAAAGCACTGAAATGGAAAAAAAACCCACTACTTTCTCTCATCAATACACAAAACAGTATTCACCTCTCATTAGCCAAAAAATCATGACAGCATTCTGGGAGAAATTAATGGCTTTCTAAAATATGAAGCAAATATTTTGAATTTGAGATGCGACTCTGATAATTTCACAGAGCTTCAAAGATGCCTTTTACTGATTTTCTTAAAATAAGAACTGATAAGCAGGGAGATTGGAAGTGAAGAGTATCTACTTCACCCTAGACACTGAAGAATAAGCAGAAAAATAATTAAATAAAAATTAGAGGCTATTGTTTTAAAATAAAGCTGAGCCTCTTCCTTTCCCCCCTCCTCCCCCTTCATTTATATGTATTGCTGGACAAAGCACAGCAATTATTTTTCCTAAAGCAAGCCAAACAAGCTTTGTTGAGAAGGCAGCATTGTTTACAAGAGGGGAATTCAGCACTGTAACTAGTGCTACTTTAGAAGCTGATGCAGCTCAAGTCTCCAACAGCAGTCTTCATACAGAAGGCACTGCTATAAAATCATGTAGTTCTGCTCACTGTCCAGTTTTTACATCTGGAAGACAATTTTTTCCACTTTTCCTCTTCCTTGTCCTCTGTAAATCTAGTATTCTCTAGTTACATTCTGCATCATATCAGCTATACTGTCAGGTACCTTGTCACCAAATTCAGGTATTGTCCTTTTCTCCAGAAGGGATTCAGGATGGAATAGAGCAGGTTATCCCTCTGCCAGCAAAGTCCAGCTCCCTAACTTGTAGGGTCATCAGTGAATCTTGCCAGTGTCTGCTCTATGCAGATGTGATGATCTGACATTGCTCTTTCCTGTGCTTCTCATTCAGCTCCTCAAAGCTTCAGTTATTCTCTTCTGGTAGAGAAGAAAGCAAATGTGCCTCGCAGCCCACAACAAAGCCAGTATGAGGACACCTATTTGGTGAAAGCGACAGTAACGTATAGCTGAATTTATTCCAAAACCTGTTTCAAAAGCAGGCAAAAGCATTGAGTACATCTATTCATGAAGCACCTTTGGAGTAACTGGCAGTATTTATCTTTAGTGCTCCACGATCAGGACTTCACCCGCATTCTCCAGGGATTCTTGGGTTTGCTGTGCACCTGCTATAGCTTTTGGACCACTAGGTAGGGTATTTTTTCACTTCATTTCTTTCTTCAATTAAGCTAATAGCAAGTTTTGCTTAGAACTGCTGGCACAAGGTGTAATTATAGTGACAAAACAATTTTAGAAAGTTGCAGCAGCTGTATTGTATGTGGTTAGCAAATTAGTTATCTCACAAATCAGAGGGCCCATCAAGTACAAGCATTTCTAGATTGCCTGCAGTAATTACCACTTTGTTCTTGCAGTATTTTTTTCCAAATATAAAAATTTGTCACTGGTATTGCAATTATTAACAACAGGGGGTTACTTGTGCACATTTCCTCCTGATTTATCATAGGAAATGAATAGTGAAAGTGTGAAAAGAAATAACTACTGATGATGGTAACAATAGAACCATAGCACCTTTCACTATCTGATTTAAATAACAGAAAGATTCTTTGGGACATTCTTAATTCAGTCTTGTGAATGTTCTATGTTTAGCTGGTCAGTAATACTTGCAAAAAAGTACAATAATCCCAAAGAACTGACTGTGTAGCACAGACAATCTCACATGAAGTCAAGCAAAATCATTAACAGCTTTCCAGTCTAATCTGTATTTTGTCCTTCTACTATATGAAATTTTGTGAACTGTGCTGTTCAGGTCTCCCCCACTAATTCTAGATACAGCTCCAGTGTCAAGTAGGTTCACTGATGAAAGGCACTGTCCTTAATCAAAACCTAAAACACATACATTTGTACAGACAACATGAAATCCTTGTCAATGTTTAACCTGTTCACCATTTGTGAGCAGAAGGTTCAGAGAAAGATCAATTTAGATATTCAACCTGTGTTATTATATAAACAGATTCTGTATTTGTCTCAGGATGCAGCCAATATATGGAGCTAAAGAGTTATGCTAAGGAAGTCCCTTTGCAATGACATATTCAGGATTCAGTCAATGGGGAGGATACTAAAACCTGAGGCAAATTTAAGGCCCATTTTTTTCCACAGCAGTTGATCTTTCTTAGAAGAGTTTAGCCATTGAAAGCTGAGAAAAAAATTTGCTTTTTCAGGAATGGTAGAATGAAATCCTGAAAATGGGAACCAGTCTCCCTTTTTATTTAGGGAAGACTTGTGTAGAGATGCTATTATTAATATACAGAACTGTAACAGCTACAGGAAAAAAAATCTGTTGGAATAATTTCATTATAAAAATCTTCCTTTACATACAAATCACATATTCTTGGCCCCAAAATTTTCCATTTGCTGTCAAAACAGACAAATCTCAATTTATGTTAGGCTATTCATTTAATTACTCCCAAAATGTCCCTGAAAAATCTCTTTCACGAAAGTTGGTTGGGTTTTTCTCTTTTCTTGTTGCTTAGTTGGTTTAGATTTAAAAACAAAACAAACATACAAAAGCCCCAACTAAAATAATAACAATAATAAAAAAAAGGGGAGGATTCTGTTTCAATTTAAAAGATGGAAAACTCCTATTCAGAGAAATATGACTTCCTTTTTAAAATTTTTTTCAGTAAACAGGTATATAGCCTTTACCATGGTCAAGAAATCCAAGAATCGAGGAGTCTAAAGAATCATCACAAAGACAAAAAGCATTTGAATCTAACCTACCCATCTATTCTAATCTAACCAACAGAACAAAAAGGGTTTCCAAATGCAGTTCCAAATGACCAGAGAGGTTCTAATAGCTCAGTTCAGACAAGCAGAAAGAGCATTATATTACTTTCAAAGTTCATTAATTTCAAAATATAACTCAGCGAGTTCAATACTCTAACTAGCTCTTCTTTATTCATATATCATCATCTGCAAACCACTAAAAGCTCTTTTTAATTTTCAGTTCATAATTTGGAATACAATTCTTAAACAAAAATGTCCCCTTCATTTGAAAAATTTATTGCAGCTTTGAAAACAGTAGATTAGACTAGAACTTGCATGTAGGTTGCCTTTTACCACAGAAATCCATTAACCTCTTTAGAACTACTTGCTTGAAATGGCTGATATTGAAATAAACAAGCATAAGAGAGCATTTCATTAGCAGAGGTTTAATTTCAATATTGATCTTGACTGCACATTTGTAAAGTGTGTACATATTTCACAATAACACATATATCCCTGCCACAGAATGATAGTCTCACAAAATAAGAATTTATGTGCAATATCTGAGATTCAATTCTTCCTTAGATGCAAGTTGTGACTTCAACAATCTGCTTCAAACCATGCATTTCTTAACTTGCTAGAAGTTACCTAAAATCTGTAACTGTGTCCCATGTCAGAAAAGAAATTACTGTTTATTGTTACTCTATTTTCTCTTAGAGGTTTTCAAGTTGACTGAACCTCTGTTTATCAACTCAGCTCTCTAATACAGAGGAGGAAATAGAGGTTTTAATCAGATAATTTATTGTCTTTGGGTTTACTGTGGATGTCAAAACTATCTCTTATAAGATAATTTTAAATAAATTGCCTATTTATTCTGTGGTAAGGCTATTTTGTTGCTCTTTGGCATTACATGTATAAAAAACCCCACCCAACCACATAGATTCCCCAGAGAAGTCCTTTTTGGTAAAAGAAAATAACAAATTTTTAGAAAAAAATACTTTTCTGATTAAATAAAATTTAGGAACCTCACACAGTCTCTTTCAACAGTGCCTCTGCATCTCTCTCCACTCAGTAACTTTTCAGCAAGAGAATAAATGTATACATACATAATATACTGGAAAGCTGATAAGAAGGATGCTGACTGCACTGAAGTGTTAAATGGCAAATATTGCCATAGCTTTAGAAAGTTCTAGAGACAAATTTAAGCTAGATTGTCATAGGACTGTTCTAATTTAGTCTCTAATTCATTACAGGACTGTCATTAATGTTATTAATGCAACTGTCACCCTCTTTTCCAAGCAGAACTGTTAAGTGAGGTCTGTAAAGTTTAGTTGCACTGTGTGTGTGCAATTACACACACATCAATGTCTGTTCTGTAGTACATCTCCCATAATAACACCAGGGGTTTAAGACTAACAATATGGGCTCTGTATTTAGTGCCATCATAATTACTCTCTATTCTCCTAATCAAGCTCAAACACTTGTCTATGTGCTAGTGGAAATGGCAAGTGCCAGAGAACTGGCTAAGCAGCAAAATAAAGGATTTCTTCCTAATGTGTCTGACTATTTCTAGGTGTTCTGTGCCTCAGCAGATGATATGATTAGCAAATGCAATAGAAAATTCACTAATACTGTCAAGCAGAAAAAACCCTTAATTATAACAACAAAAGCAGTCAGAATATATCTTATAGAAAAAGCAAGAATGTCTTTCCTTATTTCTCCCTGAGGGAACCCAAAGACTTATCAGTACCTGAAGGAACATGATTTCAGGCAAAACAAATTGCAGCCAATTGAGTGTCAGGGTCAGTATGCCTCCCTCCTCATTGTTGCTTCTTTCTCCAAAATTCCCTTTTTCTTGAGGGAACGGACAGAGAAACTCAATCCACAAAACAATCCGTGTGACAAGAATTTAGTATGCTCTTGACATGGGAACCAGCTTTTGTGAACATTGTAGGTAGGACTGTAAATCAAATCTCAAAGTGATATGATCAATAATGACATCATACAATAAATGCAATACAGTAATTGGCACAACTCCCTCAGCAGTTTGAATTTGTAACCTTTTCAAGACATTGGCAATTTGGCCAGAAGCCTCCCCCAACATCCTGCAGCAGTCACCTACTGATACTCTGCAGCCATTTCCAGCTACTCCTTCCCTGACTTCTGCACTAAAGTCCATGTGTCTGAGCATCTTTTTCACAGCTCTGGTGCTAAGACACTCTCTAATTAACACAGCTCTACATCAAGCTATCAAACTGCTACCTTTCCAACCCTCCAGTTTTTAGACATCTGATGGCACACTTGCAGGTTTTTTTTTCTATAATGCAAATCCACGATGTGTGCTGTACTGGGCACACCTGCAGTATCTGACCTGGTTTCATTGTGCATGTTCACAGGAACATTGTCTGTTCATTGCTTTGTTACCTCCCCCATGTTTTACAAAGAACAGACTATGCAAGTGCTTACTGATTTAGAACATCACACATTTGAAGATTTAGCCATTTCTTCATAACTGCTTTCTTCCACTTTGACCATACTGCAGCTATTTTCACATTGAAATTTTAACCTGCCTAGTCCTTTCCCACCTCCAGAGGAGACAGAAGATAATTGTCTCTCCTTCATAAAGCAGAAATCAATAACACTATGCCATTCCAGATGGATGCATGGTGACAATCTTCAGAACGTGTTAGACAGCAGTGATTTAACAGTCTCCCTTGGTAGGTTATTGTAGTACTTTCCTTTTGCTCCTTGGAGCTTTTCTCAGTGCATAATAAACTACCTTTTCTCTTTTTTTTTTTTTGTAATTTAAGCACCCTGTCCGTTATTTGTACACAGAGAGACAAAAGTTTAATCCCTTCTTACCTTTCACTTATCCAAAAACTGTAGTACCATGGTCCAAATTGTCGTTTTGTTTCTGGACAAATTCAGCAAAAGTTTCTACAACCTTTCCTAATGATATTCTCCAGAAGTGATGGTTCAAAACACTAGTCTCTTCTGGTCCCTTCTATTTCTTTTTTGTATTACCTACCCCTACAGGACACAAGCAACACCTAAAGCCCTATAAAAACAGAGCAGGTGAAACAATTCAGATGTCTTTTAAACAGTATTGCAGCTTCTATACAGCCCTTCCCTTTCTCAACAGCACACCATAGATACTGTTAGATACTCTACAGCTCACTATCTACTGTAAATCTCAGTCCCTCTACACAAGTCCCATCAACCTGCCAGTTACTCCATTCTCTAAGTGTGCAGCCAGTTATTCCTGTTTCTACTCAGGGAGATGAAACAAAAGAAGTTAAGCAGAACCATTCCTGAAAACAATTCTCTGTGGAATTTCAACTGCACATATATAGATTGTTTATCAAACCCATTCTGAAAATTTACTCAACAGAAATAAAGGTTTTCTGTCTTAACCTACAGAATAGCTTTTGCCTTATCATACCATAAATTCTATCTGAGTGAAGAGAAATTAGATTTTCACCCCAAAATATTTCCTGAACTGATCACATGGAAAGGAGGCACATCAGGAAGGGTTGTTTTACACTTGCAGCATGGTAATCACATCCGATCCCTCAAATTACTAATGACAGAAGCTTTTAAGGTACTGGTCTTTATGAAAAATGAATATTTCATGAGTCAGTGAAGACTAGAATTTCAGTGGCTGTATGGCACATTATGAAGTTCTAAGCTGAAGTTACCCATTACTAAGCAATGGACAACAACACAGCACTTTCTCAATCCTGTATCCCCACTATTTATTCTCCTCTTCTATAGTACCGACTCATCAGGGTACCAATACATCCATTTGCATGGTTATGGCTTGAATGGACAGAAACTCAGGAAGATACCTACTATTATTAAACTCCCCAAGCAAGAACAGGATCTTTTCTACAAAGAAAATGTGAAAGATCATTACATCTGTGCTATTTTTAATGGCAGTGTTCTAGTCAGCATGGGATCCAGCAGAAAGTTGGAGACTGACTGGATCTCTGAACTAGACCTTCAAGTACATCAGTTGGCATGTTATTATTACACTTAAGAGCAGCTTCAGTTTCCTGCATATGGTGCCCACCATGTCTGTGTCTGCCTATCGGCTAGTAGAGCAATTATTGGGATCACTGCTCTTTGCAGAACATCCTCTTCCCTTTTCTCCTGGATTGTCTATATATGTTTATTTCAATAAGAGTCATTAAGGATGAAAGTAAACAGCATTTTCTGTTTTATGTAGTGAGAACAGAGCAATTATGAGACTGCCATAAATCCAAGAGTTTAGTAGCAAAGCTGCAGCTGGGGAAAAAATGCATATGCACACACATAAATATTCAATTCCAAATACAAGAAGGTGTTTTTTCACAAGTGAGGAAAATGCTGAGTTGTATCAAACGGATCAACAGGAGTTTATATTAAATTGATCTGAACAGGAGTTTTGTTCAAATTGGAGATACTGAAAACACTGAATTAAAGTATTGGGGTTAGACTACAAAAGTATTTAAGTATAATTAGCCAAAATATTTTTGACCACATTGGTTATGAAATATTTCCATGATCATTGATTTTTATTTCTGCAACATAAACTAGCCCTGAAATCACTCACTTTTGTGCCAAAGCCTATATATTTATAAAAACTTGCTTATATAGTTCTGTACAAACCTCCTGCTTTTTAGTATTCATTTTCTTCTGGATGTATCTGAGGTTATGGTCTGTTTGAAAGGCCACTAGGAAGAAGAGAGTAATGACAAACAGAAAACATTTCCACATACCAAACACATTCACAGTTTAAATTAATCAGTGTTCCCCCAATAGTGGGATACATCAGGTTACCCCTGTTAGGTTACACTGGATGTGAGAAGTTAACACAATACTGTAATTCTAAATAATAGGTCTTAAGAAGTATCCTCTTTGTACATGTATCATTACTGACTCATGACTAGCCACTGAGTTGCTTTACACCTCACTATTTTTTTTATTCCTCTGCAGCCAATGGTAAGTTCAGACACTGGAGAATATGTTGAGGTGTATATCTGGCACCGAGCAGCTGCTGTTTAAAATGTGCCATAAAACTTCAAAATATGTGTAATGTTTAATGCCTTGTTTCATGTTTTTCTTATTCTGACATTTCAACTTGAAAATAGTCTCCAAAAGCATTTCCAAAAGAGTAAAGTGCTGTAAAAATATCCAGTAAGCTGAAGGTCAGTTGTGTTCATCACCTCTCACCCAACTTTTATATGTGTCTACTCATCTTACCCTGCACACCGAATGGTGACAGTTTTGGAAAAATTCAGATAGCAAATATAAACCAAGGAAGTTGAAGAGGTGTGGGAGGAAGAGAATCTCAAGGATATTTCAGGAAACAGGCAGCTTTCGCCTCTCCATTTTGCTACAAGCACACACAACACACAAGATGAACAAATCTGGCCAAAAAGTTCTAGTTGAAGACAGCTACAGGGTCATAACCACAAAGACTGGGCATTCACACATCTGAAGGGTATTTTAAAGTTGTCATAGAAAACATTTTGATCTGGATTTTACAAACATTCTTCCAATGCTAAATTCTGGAATAATGTTGGATTCACTACAGGTTTGGAGGATAAGACATGGCTAGACATTCTTCCAAATGGACACATCAAATAAAACCATTAGAATACCTGATATTTGAAAAATAATGAAAAAAAAAAAAAGAAAAAAATCACTCTAAACTGTTGATTTCACCAATAATTAGTTGATCTTTAAGCTCATGATTGCAAACATTGCTAGTGCTGCTTCAGTCAAGTTCTCCTGAGATGTACAAGTTCTCCATTCAAAACAGCTGTTTGTGGGAACAAGACTTTTTCTTGGATCAGGAACCCAAAAGATAAACAGCTGTTTAATACAGACATACAATGGTGCAGCATAACACTTGAAAACTTCCTCAGCCAGAGCCAGGGCTCCCTTAAGAGCCCCAAAATCTTGGACCAGAAGGATTTTTGGTGCCTAGCTCTTGAGAAAATGACTCTTAGGGCTACAGTTTTCACAGCTCCCAGTCAGCCTGCCAGACAGGCTGTTAAGAAACTGGTCAGCTCATGTGTTCTTTTTCTCCTTGCCAAGCTGGGGAAGGAAGAGAGCAAACAGCAAACCAAAGTTACCATCAGGATTTACACATTTCCATAAAAACTGTACATTTTCACTAATTATCACAAACCTTTTTGCAACTGAAAGTAACTGGTAGAAAACATTCAGCCTGGTAAAACTGAATAACAGAGCTAGGCATTATCTTTTTGAAGTGTGAAGGTCAGTTACAATAACATCCAGAAATGGAAGATCAGCTCTACATTTATTTCAGTTTATAAAGGGCTCAGATCTTCCCACTTTCCCTGTTGGCTGAGCCAGCAGTTAACTCCCATGCAGAAAAATAACTGCAGAACTTTTATCATTAGAAAAACAAACAAAGAACATTACAACCCCCACACCAGAACAATCCCCAATTGTCAGAGCATTACAGTATAACAGAAAATTACACAAAGCATGAGAGTATCCATCTTGAAGATCAAAACTGGAAAACCTGGATTTGTCAAGTTACTAAAGTCTAGACAGTTTTCTAAACAACTAGAAAAATACAGTGATCTATAAATAGAAAAGAGTTGTTAGCTGCTAACATTTTTTTGTCCTCCTAATGAAAAGTTTCCAAAAAAATAACAGAAACCAAACAACCTCTTGATTTTGCAATAGGGTTGTTTGTCAGAGAATTTATTCTGATGTTGAAGTTTTATCTGTTAATATCCACAGAATTCGTTTAATACCTTTTTTCCCTTGGTAATAGTTACCATAGATGCATATTGAAACATTGTATAAATATAAAATATTATTAATATCCCTAAAAGCAAAGTCTTCAGCTAAAAATAACAGAACATAGGATGCCTACAGAAACATCCTCTTAGAATTCTTAAATATCAGGGCATGACATTTAAAAATGACATGACTTAAATATTTTTAATTGCTAATATAAATCTAGACCTCTGCACTATTAAATAGCATGCCTCAAGTAAAGCTTTATTTTTCAAGAACTGCTCATATTTACATTTCTGTTTGAGTGTGCAGTCATCATAATTCTTCATAAGCAAAGAGGTGATATTTATTAGAAAATCAACAATGCAGATAATTCCTAAGGTGTTCAATATCAGACTATCAAATGTCTTTAGATAGTGCAGGAATAGAGGAAGGGACTAATAAGATCATGAAACTGAGATGATATCAGCATTTGTTCAAGGGAGACCAACAGTTATTCCAAAAGAACAGATCTGCTTCATACAGTGCATACACCACTCCCTAAAATTCTCTCATCAGCTGCAACTCTTAACAATAGGGATATCAAACCACAAATACTCTGACGGTTTTCAAGAGAGCTATTATAAAGATAAACACCAGTGCACGTTTTTCTGATATGGAGACAGTGCAAGCAAGCAGCATAAAACGAGACATTGGAATTGAATTGTTGCCTACAGTCTTTCTTTTGCTGTGAGAACAACGGTTCCAGTAAGTCAGTGCGAAGAATTTTTGTGCTTGAAAACACAAAAACAGCAAGGATTCATTACTTATAAATTAAGTGAAGTAGAACCCTGCAATCAATAACAGCTGCCTGAAAACAAAAGGAAGAAGTATCACTTTCAGCCTAGTTATTCATTTGGTTCATTACAACAGTCTCTTTTAAAATCTCACTCTCTCTTCTGGACTCTAGGACAGGGAGTCCAAGAGGGATCTTGCTTTGGAAGAACAAGTCCACAAAGTTAGCAAACACACCATATTTGGGAGACACAATGCCCTTTTTCTAAATATTGGTTGTTTTTCAGAAAGGGACAATTTCATTGCCAAATCCTGTATTCTTATAGTTACTTTAAGAACACTTAAGTTCAGTGATAATATGGTTTTGAACTGGCTTTTAGACATCAGTCCTCTATACACCTGGAGGCACACAACTGGTCCTGTTACTATCTATACATCCATGGCTCATTTCTGTGAGCAGAAAAACAAGCAAATGCAGATATGAAGATGTGAACAGGGCTGTTAACTATTGGAATCCATCTCCATGATTGCATTCATCACATTCACCATTAATCTGGGAAACATGCTACATTAACTTAACATACATTTGCATTAGTTCAGAATTTTCATTACATAGATGGAAATTTAAATTATTGTCTGCCTTCCTTCTGCTTTAGTAAATTTGAAGACACATGCCTGCCTTTTTCTGGAGAGAAGGAAGATAAAAATGCATTCAGCTTTTCTAATCCTATACACTGTACGGTAGCAAGGATTTACCTTAAAATAGGCAACAACAGGTAGTAAATTTATAACTAAGAATAGCATGACCTACACAGTTCCATTAGCACTGAAGAGATGTCAGCTGAATATTGGCCAATATTCTCTTTGAAAAGCTATTAGTCACAGTCATCTTTGACAGATAATTATTATTCTCAATATCTATCCTATTTAAGCCTAAATATCAAAACAGGTAGGCATGATGTCATCAACCAAGAGGTTTCACAAGTATTTTTTTTTCCATACACATAATATGCACTGTAATTAAAGATTCTTGCAGTTTCAAAATCTAAGCAAACTTAAGATACCTCTTACTTGCAGTTTCATCACTTTACCAGTAATAAAACTCTTATTAATACCTAAAAATTTGCAAATTGTCTCAGAGGAAAATTTGGGTTTTTTTAAGAAACAGGTCAATGAGAGATTTGGAAATTTATATATTGATATATGTGTGCATATCATAGGCACGTACGACATAAAAATTACAGTTCTAAGTTAAACAGTTTATATATTTATTATATATAAATTACATTCTGTACACTACTACCTTAGTAATGCATTACTTCATAACACTTAAAGACTTAAAAAAGAGCCAAAGAGATTAGAAGAACATTTAGAAATTCCTTGAATGACCTATGCTAGTTGTAGAGTCACAGATCACCTTTGCAGTCTTGGGTCCTTTTGTCAGTACTACCTCACAATTAATAGTCTCCAGGGTGTCTCAACTGGAATCACGATTCCCATTCACCTGCCACCTTTACCCTTCCAGTGGCCACTCAGATGGTTGTATTCAAAACTGACTCTTAATCAAGTGACGAAATGGTTGGAGAATGGATGAGAGTCTTTGCTTCATTCATAGTGCATAATTTCTTATGCTGATGGGTAGAAAGTAAGAAAATATGCTTTTGAAAAGTGCTTGAAAATTTTTAAGGACACCAGTGAAGCCATTCTTCATGGATTAAAGCATTTGCCTTTTCCTGTGAGAGATTTTAGTGATGTATTATTCAACTTCCCTAGTTTTAGTACCAACAGTAAATCCAACATTATGCATTGTTAACACAGCAATTACACTTTCCACTTCATAAAGCAGCATGTCATCATCTCCAGCTCTGTGCCATCTGGAGGGCCAGCTGACAGCACAGTCACCTGGGATCCAGCAGAAAACCAAGCTCCAATTGCATGTCTAGCTCACATTGCATCATACAAGCAAATAAATTTTGTCAAGCCATTCATAGTGCCTTCTATTGAAAAGAAATTTTGTCAATTAGAATATAACTATGAATACAACTACTCATTTAAGACAAGAAATGAATTATTCATACTTTGAACACTGCTTTCTCTAGACTCTTTGTCTCTTCTCATCTACAGCGGTTAGAAGTAGCCTCAACTCCCAAATGAGAGACCACCTTGTACATAGTTATTCTTTTGGTATTCCTGATGGAAAATAAGATTTTCAGAAAGGCCTGCATAATTTAGGAACAGAAACCACTTCTGAAATTGAAACAGGAGCGCACAGGCTGGATTGATTATATATTCTGGATTATGTTCCTTGTCAGAAATGGTTCTGGGAAACAATGATATGTTAAAGAAGTTATACCCTGCCTTGAGTGCCTCCCCAGCTTTGTAATCTTCATGTCAATAACCAAAAATTAACAAACATGCTGACAAGTTTTGAATCCTTCTGAAAGACAGTTTGACATTTCTGTATTTTTTAATAACCACATGAAAAATTATCGTCATAGCTATTTCCCAGTAGGATAAATCAATTAGTAACTAAAAATACAAAATCAGATTCAGGATTTGTCAACTGATGGCTCTGTGGAACCCACACACTCTGCATCAGCTGTTATTATGCATGTTCTGGTAAAGCAACTAGATTTTTCTGCACACGCTTCAGCTGACAATATAGCTTCTTTTTTCTGTCCTCCTATAAAAGTTTTGCTTAAGGCTGAGAAAATTTCCATTGTGAATAGCTTTCAACTGTCAGGCTCTGTGATGTGTGAAGAAAACGTTGTTTATTTGTACATTTAGACACTGGTTAGAACTAGGTTGCCCCTAGTTCACAATGAAATTTATATTTCACACTTTTTAAAATTATGTTATGACTGCATCTCATCAGAACAAGCCAGAGAAATCAGTTATGACACTTTCGGCCAACGCCGCTAAAAATTTATACCTTATCAGAAAGCCATTGCAACATAGGAAGAATCACCTTCCTAACCACTGAAGGAACTTGAATACACTAATAAATTATCTTGGAGCCTCCAAAGTGACTTAGTTCAAAATATAACCTTTTGCTCCTATATCTTAACAGTTTCTATCTGTACTAAGGACTGTCTATTCTCATAAAATAGTTGTGCACAATGTGCCCCAGACTACTTTCAAGTGATTAATATCAGTAAAACTACTCTTACCCCTTTTTCTGTTGTACTGCAGACCAGCTAATTATTTCCATCATCCCAATAAATTCTGACCTCCTCCAAAAGTCTGCAAAACATCTCAGCTGAGATTACCACTACAAATTAAATACTTGTGAAAGCAAGATTTCAGAACCAAGGTGGTCAAAATCGCATTATAGAGGGAGCTCTTTGCTGGGACAGGAGTAGTGCAATATTAAATCAAGATGAACAAATGTCAAGTAGCACAGACTTATTTTGTACAAATAAACCACCCAGAGAAAACCAAACCATGGTAATAACAGTTTTGTCTGCATACCTGCAGCTTCATTAGGAGTTTTGTGAACATGGCAATATTGCTTGTTATTTACTATTTCCCTTGAGGAGCAGAAATTAAAGATTAGTTTATCGTCATTTCCCCAGTGTCATTCACATCATGTGCAAATAATTCTCCTGGCTGAATAAATAACTATTCCTGCAGAACTCACTGCAACAGTTTCAGGTAAGGCATTCTGCTGCCATTGCACACTCCCCTCTGGTTCTCAGTGAGATGTCTTAAGTACAACTTCTTTTTCAGCCCTAAAACTTAAGAACACAAGGCCAAGAAAGAGGCGTGACTGATTACCTACTCTCTTACATGCAACTGTCCAACAGAGAGCTTGCACTGTTTTCAAGAAAAAAAAATATTTCAACATTTACAAAACTGTGTGAATAAAGCTCTTGCATAATCTCTTAATTTCTTAGTGTACAGATTTCTTTCCCTGGCATACTACCATAATTGAAATTCTTTAAAAAAAAAAAAAAACAACCTAAACCAGCCACCAAACAAACCAACCCTCACTACTGCGGTATAAAAACAAGGGCTCACAAGACCAAGAGAATGCCATGTCAGGGGAGGTTTGGGACAGCTATTAGGAATAAGCTCCTCACCCATGCAGTGGTCAGGTGCTGAAACAGGCTTCCCAGGGAAGTGGTCACAGCACCAAGCCTGTCTGAACTGAAGAAGTTTTGGACAACACTTAGAAATATGTCACAGTTCTTGGGGCTGTCCTGTGCAGGATCAGGAGTTGGACTTCAATGATCCCTGTGTGTTCCTTCCAGCTCAAGATGTCCTATGATTCATCTCATCAGCTGTCCCATTTTTCAGTCTGCCTTCTGTCATATATGTATCACAACTTCTGCAGCATGTTGGAAGAAATCTGATGGGTTTAGTACACTCTGCCTGACATGTTCACTGCTGACTGCTCTTAGAGACAGCTCTAGGGAACTACAGGGTCCTCTGCTCTGAGCCTGCACTGTTATATCAAGATCTTATTTTAAGAGCAAAAAGTTTTCAGTTAAGCAGCTGTTAATCTCAAAAATCATTCTGTTCAATAACTCCCTTGAATACTAGAGGTGACAGCTGAATCCTTTTACCCTGAAGATTGCTCAACCTCTTATGTAGGGGGAAAAAAAAAAACCAAAAAACAAAACACTGTAAGGAACAGAGTGAATAGATGATGATTATTCTTAAGGTTAATGATGTTACCAAATACCAATCTTGATTGCAGACTAGCACTCCAAATGAACAAGTCACATATAGAGTCTCAACCATAACCTAAGTGTTCAGAAAGAGTTCAGTTACAGGTGAGATAGAAAACAAACAGGCAGTAAAATTTAGAGACCTCAGTCTTGTCATGTATTCACCTATACTGACATTTCCTATAACACTTGTTCCACCACCTCAGGGCTTACTTTCCCAATAAATAGCTTTTATGTTCCTAAACTTTCTTAAGCATTGCATTCAAGACAAGCAAGAGTGTTCACTTATTACAAATAGAGAGGACTGCAGTCTTAGGCAGAAAGTGATCATAAGATTAAACATTTGCTGAATATTCAAATCAAGATTAAGATATACAAAAAGGCAAGTGGCAAAGAAACATGGAATACCATTGAAATCCTTAAAAATTCCTTAGAAGTTCTTAATATCTGACCTTCTACTATATGACTGAAAAATCCAATTTGTTTACTAACCTTGGATGGTCTCTGTATAGATATGTTAAGAATATCCACATATATTAGGTTTGGTGAAATTTTATCAGTGAGAACTACATTGGAAAGAGATTACTATGTAAATTTAGGAAGAAGGGGTGGAGAGATTCCCTAGCAAAACCAAGAAGCCATTAGATCTTTTCATAGATTACCTTTTAGATTGTAAATAAAATCTTTCCAATGCAGAGTACCACAGGAAAATCACATTACTGCCAGCGCCACAAATTTCATTAATTAAGGCAGTCATTGTTCTACGTTAATAGCCTCTTTTCAGGGAAATAACTGTTTGGATAATGGATGACAACAGCCTTAGATTACACTGAAGGTTTTTTTTGTAGACCTGTGATTTGCCATGCTAATTAAATTTCAGAAGAAAAACATGCTACAGTTTACAACAACTAGATGGCACTGTCCAAATAAACTGTTCTGTTCATGCTCGTTTATCTGCTCATTAGACTGAGTTTTCTGTTTAAGCAATTAGTTATATTTAGAATAATAATCACCAACCTTCACAAAAAGAATTTAAAATAGGATTTTTCTTAAAAGAGATCCTTTGCTAAAACAAAGGCTCAAACAAATTTCCTCTAATTTCAAGTATTGACAGAACTACCAGCCTGACAGAACTCAATGGCAAAATTCCCAAGTGACTTGGGCAAATACAGGGTTTGACTCACAATGCCAGCATTCGTTAGTGGGATTATATAAAGTTTCCCCAAACTTTGACTTCTTTTAGTCTCTCTCCCCACCATACTAACATACAAAAATTACTATAATATTCAAAGCAAGGAAACAATGGATATTGTCCACAGTACAGCAGAATCTGATCACATACTCTCTCCAGTAGAAGTAGGCAAGGGTTCCAGGCACTTTACTGGCAGTGGTGCTCAGCATTATGGGAATTGATTGTTAGTAAGAAAGGAGACAACATAATGGATGAACCACCAGTGAGTTAATTTTCAAAAGCCTTCAAGTAGCAATCTGTATTATGGGACTGAATAAAGCAAAGCTGGTGCTACTGAAAGGGCTGAAGTTCGCTCACGTTGGAGTATTTTTTGAAGAGCAAGGGTATTGTTTCTATTATTTGTCATGCTTTGCTTATATTTTATATACATATGCACTTACACATCATTTAAATTATTGCCTATACAGCAGATAGAAAGGAGAGCATTTGGTGCCTACACACAGGACTCAGGAGAGCATTCAACGGCAGACAGTGCTCCTCAGAGGCAGGCTGGCTGGGTTGAGTGTCCAATCACGTTAAACAGGGAAGTTATAGCCTTTTTGTTAGCTTCCAACTTATGTGCTCCGAATCACAAAATACACAGGGTAACTAGTCTCATGTATTACAACTACTGACACCTCTAAAAAAGTTAAACTCCAGTTTAAAAATAAAAGAAAAAAATCAACTTAAAACATTTAAAGTGAATAACAGCCTCAGTCCAGTCTGTTTGGTTGATAAACCCAATGCCCTATCACAAGCCTGCTGCAGAGATGTACAAACCAGGTTCTGAGAACAAGAGAGAAGTAAATGGGCTTTGTTAAGAGCCCTGACTTTCAGGCACAGGGAGAAAATGGCACAGTTGCAGGGAAGAGCCCACTGCACACAGCCACAACCCTTGTGAGGGGAACCCAGGGGCAAAGTGCACCTGATTCTCTGAGATAAAGCAAAGAGAAAAGCATGCAAGGGATCATAGTGGTACTGCTATGACTAATTTATTTTTTCCACAGACAAATAAGTATTGGTCAACTTTGAGCAGGTAACCCTTACCATAATCCCACATTGATCACTGCCAGTGGAAAGTTTCCCAGAAACATGGAGTTGCTCTTTCTGAAAAGGGCACTGGTACAGTGCTATCGCAAGGTGCACAAAAGTCCCTCAAGTGAGACAGTCATGCATATTGAGAAAGGTACAAGTTCAGTTCCTTCCTCTGCTTGGCTGGATTTGGTTCCACATCCTCATTATTCTGAAAATGCCCTGAATGCAGGAATGCAATAAGGTATTCTGGCAAAATCTCCTTTCAGTATCAATGCTTGCCTTTATGCTTGCTTGCCTTCTCCAAACATGCACAATATAGTCTAATAAGATTTTTTTTTTTTCCTGCATGCAAGCCAAGGTCTGTAGAGAAAAGAATTAAGTAACTAATAAAATCAATGGAGCAGAGAATAAAAACTATGTCCTACCTCAAGAATGCCTCCTTGCTGTCAGGCTGAAAAGCTATTTTTCCCTTGTTCCATCTCATTGGCTTTTTAATTTTATTTTTTTTTTTGTACAAGATAGGACAAGTCTAACAGGAGAGTAGGGCATCCTCCCAGGCAATAGGAAAAGGTGATTTCAAGTCTCTCACTTGTCAGGTAGTCACCTTCACTCCTGGATTATTATAAAACAGACCAGCCTGTTCCTCCAGCACAACAAACAGATTGTAGTTTGTCTTCTCTTGCAAATGCAACAATAAATTGTCTCATGTTATGGAACCGATTTTTCACAGCAGCTCAACACGAAGCTAGATCTGTTAAAATTTGAGTTATTGCCTTTGATTTCTTTTTCTTCACCCCAACACAGTCATAGCAGTGGTGAAAGGATAGGAAAATAAAGTAATTTAGTCCCATAGACTCACTCATAGGACCTAAACAGATTTCCCAGTTGAGTCTGCTGAGGTCTCACAGGGGAGCTGTGAGCCAAGGACCCTGAGTACAGTGAATTCAATTTTATGTGAAAGAACAGGCAGAGGCCTGAGCTAAAAATTGTGTCCACATAGAGGCTACACAAAGGCTCAAAGAAACAACTTGCTCTCTACCAGACAAATCATGTCACACTGCTTTGGTTCACTAATCCTTTTACAAATCACATGCTTTCAAATGCAAATACGGCGAACGTTTTAGGGCAACTTTGCTAAAAGTATCCATAAACCAAATACTTAAAAATATTTTGCAGATTGCAAATTACTGGCATTTTGATTGACTAATCAGCTTCCTGAAAAAGAGTTCTCTATATACTACGATTAGTATCTTGATTGGAATTCAGCTTTTCCAACCTCCTCTATTTTAGTAAATCCCTACATTTACCTTGATTAGTAAAGATTCTGTAGCTTCTTCTTTTGTTGTGATTGCTGAGTTATTTTTTATCCTGTAAGTTTAAAAACATAAGTGTTGTCCAAGATCAGTGAAACTTTTCTGTGACTGTGTTTGAAACAAAACATGGTCATATTTAGGCTGGCAACTCCTATGACACATTCACAGTTCGGAAAGCACTGAAAGATTTTATTTAAGAGTGACTTTTCACTCCATGCTTGCTTCTGCTCACAGCCTGATTCTGAGGTCCTTGGGGTCAGCCCTTCTCAGAAAGGAGTGTGTTAATCTAGAAGCACTGTTGTTTTCAAATGACCTTCTCTTCCTGAAAAGAAATAGCACTGAAGGAGTGAGAGTGGCAAGTGTTCAAAGTAAAATGAAAATAAAGTGAGAGATCCTATTAGCTCTAGGCATCAGGAGATCCAGAAACAGCCTGCACCGAAGAGCTTAGCAGCTCTAGTAAACACGATTTTGCTGATTTATCACAATGCTCCCTCCTGTTTATGAGGATACTGTTCATCTCCATGAGAAAAGTCCCCATTATGCCAGAGCAAACAGTATCTAAGCAGAGCACACCAAAAAGCTTAAACTGAGTCTGCTGGGGCATCACTGGGGAAATCAGAAGTACTGCATCAGCCACGATGGGCAAGAACTTATTTTCCTAATAGGAGTGAGAGAGCATTTGTGATTTGCAAAGCATTTACAGTTTGCAAATCCTCAAGACTAGATATATGTAGACACCCTTTTCCCTTTTAATCACCCTTATTACAAATAAATAAACAAATTGGGAGCTCAACGGTATCACTGTTATCTGCTCCCATGGGTGAGATGGACATTTCAAAGTGACTGCAGTGTTAGCAAAGCACAAACCCAGCCCTGCAATCTTCAGAAATAAAGAAGATAAAGAGGATAGGCCGAAAGGGTCTTGGCACTTTAGATTTTACTCAGAAGTGTTTAAAAACAAAGATACCATGTTTTTATTTTTGTGGGGAAAAAATTAAATAAACATAGCCTATATACAACTTGACGGCAGGGTGAATGTTATACCTAGAGATGAACAAAAATGTCACAGAGTAAAGCAGACAGGCTTTATTCATAAAAGTCAAGTAAGTTTTTATTCTAATGAAGAAGCAGTTTCAGAGTTTTTTCCCCCCAGTTCCTGCTTTGCGGGACATGCTGACAAACACAGTCAAATATAGCAGAAACGTAGATCATTACCCAAAAAATATATACTCAAATCAAATCTCCCTGTGTCACCTGTTCAAAGCCACATTATGGATGCTTAATTTCCTGCACCACAGCCTACAACCTCACAGATCTTCTCTGCATGCCACAAACCTTGCAAGATCCAACTTTTAGATAACTTCCTGTGCCATCTCTCTCACTGGAAGTCTGTATCTTATTTCTCTGGCATCCAAAAAGGAAGAAACCCTAAAAACCCCCCAAACTTCCCCAATTCATTTCTGTCCCAGATTTAATAATGCAATTGTTCAGCTGTTGATACAGTTGAGCTAACTTAGGTTTACAGAAGAAAGAACAACTAGGTAATAAATGATGCTCACAAGCACAGTAGATGGATCCTCTATTACAGTCTCTATTTGCCTAAGACAAAAAGAAAAAAAAGGAGGGAAGAAAGATGCTCTTTCACCAAGTCATGGCAGTAGCACCTGCAGCACTTCTGTCTTGAGCAATGGAAACACTGAGCAACTTCTGAAAATAGTTTTATAACATGAAAACTTAGTTGCCAATTTTCACTCTGAGTGAAGCTTTTGTCTACGTATACTAAAAGAAGTCACAGGGAAATGCTGGTGTAAGAAAGGGCAAAGCAGTGCAAAAAGGGAAGAACAGATCCTAACTAGTATCTAATTTTTATCCCAAAAGAGGACCTACAGTATCATAGTATCTCACAAAGAGCTAGGAAGACAGAAAGAATAAGAACTAGAGAAGCAACTGAAGTGTGGAAAGCCAGAGAGAGCAGCTACACCACTGATCTGCACCAGAGCAGGGACAAGCACCTCAGTAATCACACGTAGATAAAAGGAATCAAGAATAGCCAGGAAAAGCCAGTTAAGTAAAAATTGGGATAAATAGCAACGGGCTCGATTCTCAGCAATTTGAAACTACACATGTGATGCACATTAGTAAGAGAAGTAAAATATGGCCATTTTTGGTTTCAAGAGAGCTTTAAAAACATCTTAACCATCTGTTGTCCTTTTGTGATCACTTAAGCTGCAGAAAGGCCCTCCAGAATAATTTTGCTATGTGGAAGTTAAATTACAGAAGCTTCTTTAATTATTACAGAATACTTGGATTCCAACAGGAGCGAAGATGTCACTGAACTGATTTACGTTTGAGTTTTTTGTATGTTTCCTTTGCTTTTAGTTTCACTATTAAGATTTAAGTCTTTTTTCTTCCAAAACTTGATGAAAGTTCTCCTAATGTTTGCATGACAGGTCTTCTCAAGACCATGGCAAATTAAGTAAGAAAAGCCTCTTTGGATGACACCAGTAATGACATGGAACAAAGCAGCCAAGAAGGCAGACAGGACACTGATTGTGGAAGTGCAACTTGTTGTGAACAAAATGACAGACTTGCATTTATTAACACTTGTCTATACTTGGAATTTTATCAGAATAGTTTTCCCAGAATAACTGCTTCAGTTGAAACAAAAATAACTATTTTGGAATAATTCCCAAGAAGGTTTCTTTGACATTGGATCCAGCTTAGTATGATGAAAGAAATAATTTGGGGGTTTTGTTGGTTGTGGGGTTTTTTGTTTGCCTTTTTTTATTCAGTAGAAGTATTTGTACAACTCCCACTACAAGATATGCACTCTGTCACCAACTAATTCTATCCTAAAACTGCACTATAGTCAGTGGCATGGAGCCTGCTTAACCCAGGGTCAAAACATTGCAGGCAACATGGCAGAAACAACACACCTTCGGTACCATAACTTCTTTATTGCATAATCTCAGGAGAAAAACCAAGGAAGCAGATGTTCCACAGTGAATTAGTCCAACTCTTGAAAAGGAAGGTAAAAAGTCAAGAGCAGAAAAAGCCCCAGGATTTCAACTGTCTAGTCTGAAAATTTTGACTTGTTATCACATTGAGGAGTCAAACATGGCATATTGAAACAAGCCTTGAGGAATTTCACTTCCATGAGGGGTCTTTAGTTCTGTTACAACTTGTCTGCAATTCATAAGTCTGTTCCCAGGAAGGTGTCCAGACCACGACCTGGGATTCCACCATTGATGGCAGAAACAACAAAAGGAGAAAGACAAAATTTCATGAGCAAATCTCAGAATATCAATAGATAATTTAGAGTTTCAAAATCATCTGAGCAGAAATATAAGCTTGCTTAATAGATTTACAGAGCAGGCAGAGCTTCTGTCTTTTGTCCTCACTGTGGTCTTGACCTAATTTCAATATAAAAATTCACATTCCAGTCTAGTGGTAATAGGCAGGCAGGTTATTTCAGGCTTCAAGGCCAGGCTGAATTTTTCTGGGGCACTGGTGAAAGCCAGCTGGCATTTTTCCTTGTCTATTGTTGTGCTTCCCTTTGCAGTTCCCCTTTACAGAGGGGGATTCAAAAAAAAAAAAAGGCATATTCATTGTCTAATCAACTATCTTGCTTTTTCTTCCCTCCAAAGTAGCGAATTATAAAAGAAATGAGATTAGTGCTGCTGGAAGAGACCAACACTATCACTCAGCAAATGGTGCCCTGAGTAACTGAGGCCACTGCTGCTTAAAACAAAGTAACACAGGAAAAGTGAACATACACAAGTGAGCATCTCCTATTTTGTGTGCCAATTTTTTTTGTTTACACCTGAGGCTGCTCTGGCTCTTTGCAAATTTTCTCCAGGTTGAACATACACATTTTAGAGGTGCAACATTGAAGACATGTGAAGCACAGCACAGTTGGACCAAAAGAACAGAAAGAAAACTCCCACCAACAAAAGTAGAAATAATCTGCAGTTATGTTAGGCTAAAATTCAAAATGAAAAAGCAAGTGACATTTTATTTTTGTAGTTTCAATTAAAATATTTTTACACTATCATAGAAAATATGTTCTCAGAAAAATAACAAAAAAACCCTCATAAAAATACTAAAAAGCTCATAAGTAAACATTTGTCTGATAAAGCATGACTACGAAGAGTAGTTTAAAGATTTACAACTAAGAGACAAGTGAAATTATTTTGGAAGAGTTCAGTGTATCCTATTTAAGGGGAGAGGGCATGATTGAAGGCAGCACAGTAAAGATATACATTCTAACACATTTTTCCCCTCTCAAATCCTCTTAACTGTATTGTCACTGTAGTTCTCTTTAAGGTAAACTTCTATTCAAGCCAAACTACATTTTTTGCTGCCTTTGTACTGTTACTCCTGATTTCTGTTCTAAGAATGGCTAGGCATCAACCACAATCAGAACTATATTACGCTAATTATCACAAACAGAACAGCACACAATATTTAAATGTGTCCAGTCAAAGCATATGGAAGGAACAAGATGTGAAGAAAAGAACACAGATTAAAAAAATATAATGAAAAATTACACTTGTGAAACTAGGGTTTGCTGGGGGCTAGATATGGCTAAGAGGTATGATAGAGTCATGGGGAATGAATAAAACTGAGTGGAAATGGGGAGACAGAGACACAAAGCGAAGCCAAGATGAAATATTTGACTCTTGGCAATTCTTCAGCTCATAAACATATGGGCTGTAAAACTGCAAATATTGACTATAAAACTTGATTGCACACAGCAGCTAAATCCCAGCTGATCCAGAGATCCTATAAATCTCACTTCAATCCATATCTATGGGAAACTATCTCTACTGAACAGTCACTGAGAGTCTCCTAATAAGTCTCTTCACATCATCCTGATTGCTTGATAAGTTTATTCAAACTAGGAATCTTTGAAAACTAATTTAAAAACCAAATCTAACAATTATTTTTTCTACTTTGCACAAGCTTTTTCCCTCATGAAGACTGTTTTCTCATCAGAAGTGAAGTGCCTGTCCCTCACGGTTACAGAGCTGTAAACAGATTATAGCCTATAGTACTAAAAAGAGACAACAAATGATTTGCACTTAAATTCTGAAACCCAGAACATCGTTTTACTGTCTTTGCTGAGGAAAAAATAAATTGAAATTTAAAAAAATTAAAAACCATACACATACAAGAGCTAGAAAATGGAAACAGTGATTATAGCACTTTCAATGTCAATTTTAAAGCCTGAATCAGATTGATACAAAATTCCTCCTGCACTCAACCTGCAATTCTACAGCTCCCTGTGAAGGGACTGGAAAAATTCAACTAGTTTCACATCTGTGAGCAAGATCTGCTCACAGATCTGAGCCTTTTCTCAGAAATAACAGTCATCAGACAAGTCAGGAAAAAGTCATCTGGGAACATAAGACTTGCTCTGTCTCTTTGTGCATAAATTATTCTTTATGTTTGATGCTTCATATTTCAATGGATCACCATCTACATGGAATTACTTCCCAATTTTTCAAAGGAGGAAAGTTTTCTAACTTGAACAGGATTAACTGCTCTTTGCATGCCTGCACAAAAATGCATGAGGCAACCTTCAGCGTTATTATTTTGTTGTTTGCTTTGGTATTGATTTCTTTTGTTTCATTGGTTTGGGGTTTATTGCTGCTGTTGTTTTTGAGATATGCATTTATGTATCCTTAAAATGCCAAAGATACACATCCGTGTTGAAATACTCTTGAGATCACAGCTACAAAAAGTCAATTTCTTCACAATGAAAAGTGTGAGGAACAAATGGTATTCCAAATGCCTCAGCTGTACCTGACTTCATAAGAAAACTCACTCACCCTATGTAATAGAGTTTGAGGTTATCAATTAATTTCGCAGTGAGACTCAGCAGAAAAAGTACATTTGAACCAGAAAAGAAGAATAATTTTCCAGGGAGTTGTGTGGAATAGTGCATATCTGGACCAGACATCCAGAGATATAGCCAGGCATAACAGCAAGTGATATTTCCTGATATTATAATGCTATCTCCTTACGGACAATCCCAATAGAGCAGAAAATCACTTAGAATAAATTAATCTTATTTAGGCAACACAGGTTAACTTTAATTAGCAATTAATCCCCCAAGATCCCTCCTTCTTCTGCTCCATGAATAGGTAATCCATCTTCATTTATGATTTTTCACTTGAATAAATGAAAGTCTTATTACAAAACAGGGCAAAATACCATGGCAGATTTTTTTCCAGGACAGTATGACTGAAAAGATTGATTCTGAAGTTAAAACTACTTGTTCTATTTTTCATTTATGTAACAGTTTTTAGTTATCTCTGATGATTTTGTATAAGTATAAAGTCAGCATTTTACATTTTGTCATGCTCTTGCCTTGCCACAGAACAGTTGCATAGTGTTTAAAACTTGGAAAGCATCTAAAATTATAAGTTTAAGTGTACAATATTTTTGTAGATTAAATACAAAATAATTGAGTTTTTTGTTCTTAAACAGTATTACTCCTGATTATTTTTAAATGCTCCAGTGTTTGAGCCAAAACTGTTCCTTAAAACTATTTTGTCTTGATGAAAGCCTGACACTACTTTTTCATATACACATTTTGTGAACTGCAAAGCATTATAGTCATTGACAGCTTTTCTCATACAGGGGGGAGAACAAAAAAAAAATCTAATCAGGACACACACACAATTAGTCGTCACATCCCAAGGTGGAACATACAGCACTGCACAAAACTAAGCTTTCTGGGCATCAGTGAATCAAGTCTCAGAAAAAAGTCTATAGGCTATATAATCCCCCTTTTTTTTTTTTTCCAAGTTCTTTAAATAGATTTGACTCATTTTCCCAATATGTTTCCAAAGCACTTTTTCCTGCATTGTTGAAAGGAATACAATTGCTGAAACATTTGTTCAGCTCAGCTGTGCAAATCTATTGTATTTCACTGGTTATTTTCAGCAACAGAAATATTCTGTGTTTGTCTTCATACTTTCAGATAAGAATCAGTGTTCGGCAAGGAATATTTTTCAAGACAATGACAATCATAGCATGATCTTTTTCCACCTCCCAACTCCTGAGCATTAAGTTCCCATCCCATATCATAGACAATGAAGTTCCAAAGTGAATTTCCTATTCTCTTTCAAAGGAACAACTTCATTTGCTAAAACATTATGAGCTATCAAGTTTGACTGGTCAGAGGGTGCATCCTGACACTTTCCAGATGACTGCAGTAATCTGCTGCTAGGATATCTGAGGTGGTAAATGTGACATTTTATTTCAGCATGAATTGTTTAGAAAATTCAAAGGTAAAAAAGATACCTGTGTCAAAATAGCTATTAAGAGCAGGCTAACATTGCATTTGGTTTGAAAACTATTCTGTAGGCAACAAGCTACAGCTTTATGTACATACTTACGAAGCTGCAAACTTCTCCCTTAAAACATTGAGATCCACCGCTCTCCAATAGCCTGATGCCTAAATGTTTGGTGTGTATTTTGTAGATTTTTAGAGTTTTAGAAGTATTCTTGTTCACATATTAAGTGGTGTTGGAAGTTACTAAAGGGACTTTCTCACATATTCTCAGGCTTTCTGAAGGTCGTGATGTTTTTCAGAGACACCTGGGAGATAACTTGAAGTCAAAACAATAGAAGAGCCCAGAAATCCTTGGAGGTGGTCCAGGGGCATAGCCTAGGACCCTGAGGGGTGCGCCACCGAGGGAATTAAAAATGATGATTGGTTATAGATATCTAATATGTTAGTTGTGTGGAAGAGTATAAAAACTGTAACCTCACTGAGGGCGGGGCTCTTGGGGGATTTTTGGACACAGAGATCCTTGTTGAAACAACGTGCATTTTGTAGGCCCAGCAGAGGCCCAAAGCCTCCAAACTCCCAATAAAGGTATTGTCTATCTTTCTCCATTAATGTTTTGTCTGAGTGCCCATCTTCCAGGATTTTAGGCATCAGTTTTGGTGCTCATTGGCCAGGAAACTCAGGATAGGTTCAGTTGTGAAAAAGAACAGGAAGAAACTCCAAGAGATGACTTGACTTTACTGCTCCCATCAATAGCACTGAATATTTGCATTTAGTAACTCAGCAGACCTCAGAACAGCTCTGACATCTAACCTGTAGACACTATTCCTTACTGAAACAGGCCTGGTTTTTGATACTCCACAGGATACAGATGGCATCACCCTCTATTCACAAAGGGCTGAGAGAAAAGAAAGCCAACAACAACAAAACATGCCACCACAAACTGGGCAGAAAGGTATACTGTCCTGTGTTTTTAAAAGAGAAGTTCATTTTAACAAACATACGACAATAGCCGCAACCCTATCAATATTTTCTTCAGGGAGAATAACTTCAGAGACCTTTGATCTCTTGCTGTGTTGGTCACAGAGGATGAAAGCAGAAAGAGTTTTAAGGCAAGGCTGGAAGTTTTGGGTTTTGATGCATACTCTGAGTAGGTTCTCATGGAACTCTCCAGTTAATGGGCTTTTAATACAGACAATCAAAGTTAGGAGGAAAAACAGCAAAGGACTAGAGTAGAAAAAATTTTACTCTCACATTCTCCTGAAAAGATGTATTTCCAGGCCTACTTTCAATATAAATACTGAGAAAGTGAAATCATGAAGTTTGTCACATTCTTCTGGGTTTTCAACTGTTGTTTCCACAGAAACGTAAAACTAACCATTCACGTAAATAATCTCTCACTGAGAGGTACCAGAATGCAGCAAGAGAGAGCTAGCAATGGCAAAAATAAAAGCAGGTTGTTTCACAGAACCACAGGACATTATGAGTTGCAAGATCAGCTTGACCAACAGACAGAGGAAGAATAGGAGGAAATAGGTGGAAGAAGGAATGACTGAACCCCACAATTGAGAAGGCAAAGAAAATGATTTAACATGAAAAAGATGGCAGGCACAGAGCTGAAACAATAAGACAGATCATCATCATCATTTGGATAGACAAAAAGGCAGACAGGTGAAAACCAGGAGGTACAAAGAGCTGAAAATGGTATGGATGAGAGGCAACCATAATCAGAGTATGCTTGTAGCATAAGTAAATTGTGATGGTAAGGTATTAGAAACGTAGCTTAATTTTAGATGATTTCCACATCCCTTCTAATACAAACTCGCCTAAACTCACCATGGCTCATTAACAATAAAGGAGTACTAGAAAACAACGTTCTGATGTGATAATGCAGGTGGTCTCAGCCATGACTTACACCACGAACACCAGCTTCGCAGTCAGCTCCATTACTCTGCACAAAAGCAGCTACTAGACATTAATGATTAAATCACAGACCATCCCAATGGGATAGAAGGACTGCTGAGGGTTAAAAAAAGGCACAACTAGTCAATTAGGATTTTTCTAAAAATAGACAAAAGAATTTTCTTTTCTTTCAAGTAATTGCCCATAACAAGTATAATGCTTCTGCTGTTTAAAATTTAGAGGTGAAACAGCTGCTTCCCCTCCCCTGTCAGTGCTCAAATGGCAACTGTATGACCATTTCCACCTTACAGGACTTACACAAATTTGCTGAAGGGAGACAGGTGAATATTAAAAATCTTCTGTTTTGAGACAAAGTACTGAGACATAAAATACTGCCTGTTGTATATGGAGGTACATTGCTTGAATGTTTTCTTTTTCATGTTTAACTTTCCCATCCATCAAGTGATCTTTTAATAGTCTCTGTAACTAGAAAAGTTGGAAAAAGCCTAATATCTGTATATCTATATCCTTGGAAAAATACATTCATATTCCCCACAACAGAGACATTACTTCCCTCACTCCAAGCAGCACATTAAATTTCTGAAGGGATTAGAGGGTCAGAAGTCTGACCACTACACCTGAAAGATTTTTCTTATTATTTACACTCTGGCTGATATCTATTTACATTACAATTCTGTCAGACTGAGAGCCAGCTGGCTCTGGATTTGTCTAAAGCATAAAAAATTCTGTAATAGCTTCCTATTATCTCACAGTGGTTACCTACACAAGTTTTGGCACTACTACTTTACTTGTCTTTGATAGTATTCTATCTAGTTATTTTGCACCCATTTTCCAGTTTTCATGGCTATGGTCTATTATTCCTTGAAGTGACAAAAGGGTATCAAGGAGTTAACTCTTATTGCAAGGATTTAAGATTTAAAATAATGAGATGTGTAGGAGGGAGCTGAAAAGAAAGGGAGTCTGGAACAGCAATATGACAAATGCCTTAGAAGATCTCATTGCAATTGATACTTCAAAATTATTAAAAATAGGTAACAGATAACTTATTTTTACTGCTACCTTTTATAGATATGTACAAAAATGGAAGTTTTTGTGTTGTGATGTTTTTATGACTTATTTGTTGAGTCACAGAGCCCCTTTAATAAGTATTTTAGAACAAGCTACAAGAACAAAATAAATGAGTATTCACACATGATGGTAATTATGCAAGTTGGCTCTTTATGCTATTATCTCCTACACAAAGATGAAGCAGAGGTGGTGAAAATTTCTGGTAAGGTTAAGAATGGAAAACATTGACAAAGTGGTAAAAAGCTGAAATTTCTGCATGCTGAGTCCCTCTTTCTGGTGTCAACATCACATCACCAGTCTCTCAAAAGGGCATTATCAGCATGGGAACAGCATGCCCCATTCAGGTGGGGCTTTGTGGTGGACAGAATTACTCTGAGGTAAAGAGTATTTGAGGAGGATATTTTGAGGTTTTTTGTTTGTTGTTTTTTTTTTTTTTGCTTGGTTGGTGGTTGGGTTTTTTTGTTCTTTCCATTTCTTTCTCAGAGAAGTTGAAAACAAAGTTCAGCAATAAACACACAAACCTATCCATCTGCTTAAAATGGACATAAAACCAGAAGCTGAGTCAGAACTACATTTGCAGTGTTACTTTTTCAGCTTGTGGGTCTTGAAGAGTAAAGTGAACATCAATAGTTTTATTAGCATAACAAAGTCATAACTCACTGCAGGAAAAAAAAAGAAAAAGATGACGGGACCTCAGTGTTTTATCTTACAAGTCATACAAATTGTTTAACTTGTTTAATACCAAAAAATTTATACTCAGTATTAATAACTCACATTCCTATCCCTTCCCCTGGCAATGGAGCAATGGATTTAAAGGTTAGTTTCAGACTGATTAAACACAGGATCATGAATAATGTGCAATACAGCAAAGACTGGGTATAAATTGGAGAAGGCAGAATAGAAATTCCAAGCCAAAAGAAAATTACTTGGCTCAAGGAGGTGCACTTACTCAACAGGGCTAAAATCCAGAGTTATGATAGCTAGTTTCTTAATTGGCACAGGAGTCAAGTTAATATGTTACACAGTTACACAGAGCACCCTTCACAGGAAGAGAGGGTGTATATCACTGCAGAGTCCCTTGGCATGAGACACCGAGAGCCCAAAGAATTTTAAAAAAACACTTGCTACTGGCAGGCAAAACAGCATTTCCTCATATATACAGGAGTCTTAGTTTCAGAATGCCTGGAAATAGCAGAGCATAATACTGAGGAGAAAGATATCCAAGAAAATGAACTGTGGACACTGATAGGTAAGATGATGTCACCTAACTATACAGTCTCAGCCCTTCAGCTTCTTCACTTTTTACGGCCTCATTACTTTCTCCTGATATGCACAAGATCTTAAGCAGAACTCCTTGAGGATACGGGGCAAAGCTATTTCTGGCATGAAAGACATAGGTAAGATCTTATTTCCTCATTCATTTTAATAAGACCAGAATTCCACTTGGTTTACAATTAAAAAAACTTATCCAATAAGACTGAGTTGAAGTTCTGTGGCAATTAACGCCAGAGTAATCATTGCATAAGCTACTGTCGTGCAAAATTGACAATTATAATAGCCGTGCTCCCAGTTCTATTGGGAGTTTTTATTTTTCACTTTGGCAGTTTTCATGAAACACCCCAAATTATGATTTTTCTCATAATCAATTAAATTGAGGTGTTACACATGGAGTACAAGGTGGTTAGTTTCATCTTATTTCATATTATGCTATACTAATATAAAGGGTGTACTGTTCAGTAGTGATGCTCACACTGCAATGATTAGGCACCATAATAGTACTTCGGATGAAGAGAACTCAAGGAAAACATGAAGATTTTGCCTGACCTGTAGCCCAGAAACACACATCGATGATAAAACTCAGAGTTTTGAGAGGTTCGTTTTAGGGGAGGGGCAGATGATTATTGAGAAACTTTCAGGGGCATTACAGAGTAGTGGCACCTCAAAACATGGCAGCCCAAGTCTCTTGGCAGAAAGGCACAGTGCTGCTGCAGGAGGAGCAGGGGCAGGAATCACACTGGTGAATTCACCACTGAAAGCTATTGAAATCTCACTATATTTCAGACGCTTACGACTGCAATAGCTGATAGACCTTTCTCTCCCCTCCTTCCAGTATTATCTGTGACACAAAAGAGCATAACACAGGTGATAAAGAAGCTCTTCAGACAGTGACAAGCAGAGTCGAGTGGTTCTAAACAGGCAATTTACTTACAGGATATAATCAAATGAATCTCATAGAAAAATAAGTGTACTTCAATCAGCCACACCCATGTAACATGCATTATAAAAACATATTACCAACATTTCCAGCATAAATATATTCTACTGAGTAACTTATATATTCAGACCATAAAACTTGAACATCTGATCAGTATTAATTATATATATATCACACATACTCTATACTAGCAGCTGCCCTACTCTCTGTATTTGAGCAGTTGCAATGCTATAAAGAGAGTGGCAGTTGTGTACTTTCACCTCAGTGAATCTCTTCCCCAAATGCACATACTTGTTCACTTTCAGTGTGAGATTTTTTGCTGAGGAAATAAAGTTCTGCTGAAATTGCACAAGTTAAAAAAATCCTTAGCAGCAGCACAGGCAGAGCTTTTCCCCTCATCCCAGACCCCGCACACCACACTGGAGCACCAAGCCCTTCCTGAGGGCATCAATTTCTCCTGCCTTGCACACCTACAGGTTCTTCGACAAGCTAATGCACATGTAGGAGCTTCTGTGGTGTAGTAGAGAACCAGGAAATTATGATAAGACACAAGAAAGAGAAACAAGGTGATCCCCTATACCCCAGTGACTCTGCATTACATGCTTTTCCTCACTGGAAAACTTTCAGACTTGCTCCATTTTATATCTTCACTGACTGGCTACTACCATCTGCTTGGCCTTCTAGCTCCCTGTACCTCACACAGCTGTTAAACTTTATAGTTTTGTTCCCAGATTAATTGCAAATGATGCTGGTGCTTGAGATGAAAAATGAGTGTTCTTATGCAGTGCTAATTTGCAGACAGGAGGAGTCAGGAAAGGGGTTACTAACATGGATCTGAGCAACTTCATCCCAAAAGGAAATGCAATCAATATAACTCCATTTCCTAAACCTAATTAATTTTGTGTTTAGTAAGAATATTTTAAAAGAGCACCTGCTTGATTCTCATAACAACCCCGCAGCAAAACCATATGTACATTAAATGCATGCATTAGTATGTGACAACCGTAAGTTAAAATGTTGTGACTTCTCCCACCCCACCAGCACACTTGAAGACACCTTTCTTTAGCACACCAGTTATAATAGAACTCCTATCACTCACAGTAAGATGACTATGGGCATCCAGATGAAGAGAGAACATAAGCAGAGAGGCCAGGCTAATTTTAATGTTAAAAAAAGCCCAAAACAACCCAAACAAAAAATGCCAACTTTAAGAGTCAATTAGAAGAATAAATAATAAGCAACAGTAAGGTCAGGTATCCTTTAGAATTAGAGCTGTGAATACTGCAGTTACCTAGGCAACATCTGCTTCTTTTTCTATTTAGGATTTCATCCATGTAGAGGGACAGAAAAAGTAAATGAGGGTTGTCAGAAATTATTCGGGTCTCTTTAATGGAAGCCATAATATAAGCGTGAGTGCATATGCAGTTGCATAGTGTTGTCTTAAGGAGCAAATATCAGGTTTTATACTTAAAAACATGACCTAAACCTGCAAAAATATTATTTCATGGATTAAGAATTTAAGGCACCTGCAGTTAATATCTAGGCTAAAATAACCATCACAGTTATTTCAATACACTGAGTAACATTTGAATGATTTATGCCTTGGATAGCTAAAGCCAGTTTGTGAATCAGTTTTGTTCACCCCAGCATTTTAGATTTCTCTGAAAACAAACAAAAAAAAACAAACAAGAAATAATATTTTCACACCATACAGAACAAAGAACTTGTCAGATTGACAGGGACTATTCAGCTTCAAAATCCATTGGGGTATGCACTGAAATATTTCAGAGTTAATAGAACAGTAACACCTCTTGTAACTTGCGTAATGGAGTACTGTAGGCAGAGAAATATGATTGAATTTGTTTTCCTTCAACACTATTTACTACTCTTAAAATCTTTGAGCTTAAAAAGAAAGTGCTCAAAGGTAAATTTATATCCAGGAAGACAAATTGCTGCATTAACTGAAATTCACTAATTTGCTCTCACTGCAAAATGAAAATAACAGTTATCAGATTGGAGCAAAGAATAAAATTACATTTCTGAGACATTAATCTTTACAACACGTTAAATTACTTGTAAAAATCTCAAGAAAAACTAAGGAATTAGTCAGACAATCATTTTCTCAAGAAATGAGAGTGACTGAGCTAATTGGATCATGTAAAATACTGAGAACATAATTCTTCAGTGAGTTTGGAGACTTACTAAGGTTCAGTAAGGACAGTTGACTTGCCATGAACAAGCAATACAAATGAAAATCAGAATTTTTTTCTGTCACCTGCTAATTTTGTCTGTTTCATTTCCAACCTGGTCTTAAGTAGCACCATGTGAACCCAAAGAGAATATGAATTGGTCATTGTATAGGCTTCTGGAGTCAGTTAAGAGAAAGGATTTGACTACATAAATGTATAGAAAAATCTCCCTAATTATGTGGAACATGTAAACAGATAATTCCATACTGATATTAAAAATGGATAAAAACTTGGCTCATATCTATACTGGTGATATCAACCCATTTGGATAATCACTGCACATAACCTAAATCCGAGATAATCAATTTCATTGTCTAGCTGTATGTCTAAACCTTAATTATTCAGAAAATTCAAATTAAAGACTACTAAATTCTTCATCCAATCCCTTTGAACTTGTTTTATTTTGTTATTATGAAGAGATAACACACTCATCCTTTTTATCTCTTTGAAAAGGTACATTGTTTTTTACTATTCAAATGCACATTAGGGTTTTGATATTGGCTTGTAATCATTTTCTGGTAGTCCTGTTCCTGTTTGCTGGTTGTTGAACAATGACTATTCTTGATTTTATGTTGTGGTGGTGGTGTTTTGTTTGAGAGTTTGTTTGTGGTTTGGTTTTGGGGTTTTTTTAGTGAGAATTTAGGTAGTCTTTTCTCCCAGGTCTCTCTTTTTTCTTGAGACCTTTTGTTAAGATTTTTCATGTCAGAACAGCAGTTAGAGTTCTGCTTGAGAAGAAACTGGTGGCTTTAACATTTGTTTTCTTATCACATCAAGAGGGGAGGTAAGTAGGAGCAACGTTCCTGTGTGACTAAAAGCCCATACACAAAGAAATCTGAGCCAAGGGGGGAAGGTGTCTATCTGCCTATTCCTCCAACCCTGCTCTCCTGTAGCAGGTGCATTGCAACAGCTGACAGCACACCAATACCACGCCAAGCACGGTAATGTCTGAAGACTGACACTTAGTGCCTTCATGGTGGCTTCCAAAGAAAACCCAGTGCTTCAACTTGGAGAATTTCGCTTACCTTTCAGAGAAACAAATTATGTCTATACAGATGAAATATCCAGTTCTCAAATTGCAGCTGCATCTAAAATACTTTATGCTTACATAAAACATTCTCTAGCCCTTGAGAATAAGCAGGCAGCACTCAGGCATAATTTACACCACAGTTCAGTGTAGCCATCAAATAAGACTGTATTATTGCCACAACAGAGGAGAGATGGTGCCAGTAACTTGTGTTAGAGCTGGCAATGTGCATGACCAAGGTGAGATATTTAAGAATCACATAAAAATCACAACATTTTCACAGCTGCATTTTAACCTTACACAAACCAGGGATTTACTGGGTGTGTTTTCTTAGAAGTGTATGAGACCTTCCCTTTTAAAATACTTTTTTCTCCTCAAAAGTTCACCTAAACAGGTTTTTTAACTAAAAATTAAGGCTGCCAAGTGATGTTTAGTACTGTTCCAGGATGCCAAGTTAAGCAGTACACAAGTAGAAAAAACACATTTCCCTCTCTCAATTCTGGTCTCTTTAAGCAGTATCCAAGAGCATTGCTCTTGCCCACATTCCTCTACCCACAGAAACAAGCCTCTGTACAATAACCTTCGTAGTCATGTTGATTCCCAAAATGCCATCAGCCCACTTGACACTAATGCCTCCAATTATGTGTCATTACACCTGAAGTCCCACTGATCTCCACTTTAATACTGAAAGAGGATCTACAGGAGACTCACCTCCACATCTCAGCAGCAAGTACTTGCATCTGATGCTTAAGCAAAACCAATTGGGTCTTCTCAGATGCAAAACACTAGCACAAAAACATTAAGCTGAAAACCTGAAGCATCTTGTTTTATCCAAGTCTCTGATAGCACAGTTACACCCAATGCAAACCTGTAGGAATCCTCAGCATTTTCAGATGTTCAGTTCTCACTGAAACCACTGTTGCCAAATATAAGATTGAACCAAACAACCTTACTGCATTTAATGACAGAGTTAAGGCAGATATAAACAAACAACAAAGCCTTTTGCACCCATATGTAGATAGAATCAACTTGCAGGCAAAAACATCCTTTTGTCAGAGTCAGTTCTGTCCCTCCACAGGGACACAGGGATTTCAGGAAACATGCTATAGCTCTCATCTGTACTTCTTTCTCTTCATACCACTTAATATTTTAGATAGGTTTTCCTTTGGCCATCTGCTGAAAGTACCATCCACAGATGTCATGACTGAAACACAACTAATGAAGTCCAGAGTCTGTATAGAAAGGACACGCGGTTTTCTATTGGCAGGGCTCATACTGACAGAAACCAGACCCGCAGAAAGCAATCATGGCTTATTGAACACATCTGACTCACAGAAGGTAGAGTTGCCCTTCCTTCCCACTTGTCCAGAGTTTCAATTCCAGTTCTCAGCTGTTTGTACTTTTGCAATTAAGTTCTTATGACACTTTATGAGAGAAGAGGCAGAGGAATTATATGCTTTATGCAAACCTCCTATGTTTTGGCTAACAACTAACTTGGTATTTAAGACTGTCACATTCCAAGAAAAACTGTTGTTACTCCCCTCTTGGGCTGCTTGCAATGAGAGTCAAAGGAATCATAAAATTAAACAGGTTTGACAGATTCTTAACAGAAAACCACACTCATAATCACCTATGGATCCTCCAATCCCCCAAGTCATTTACACTTCATGCAGTTGTTTCAAGCACACTTCTACAGAGGAAAAACATTTGCTTCACATGTGTCCCGACATTTTGTTGTTCTAAGCCAGCCTGTACAAGCAAACTCACCACGAGGGGCTTCGGCAGAACTCAGGGTCACACCTTTCGTGTGATGTGCGGTGACATCAGGCCAGCCTGCCAGCCCCTCCCTCTCCTACTAGTAATGAAAGCAAAAATCTGTGCAGTAAACTGAAAAACTGAATAGGCGCTGTACCCATCACAGTCACCGCGGCACAAAAAGGGCTTGATTTTTGCCTTCGTAGTCAAGATTTGGAGATTTTTAGTAATACAGAATTAATCTTTTAATTCTAAGTTCCCTAGCGTACTGAATAGAAACATTACCTAGTTACCTGGGGGCAGGGAGAGGGGTTAGGAAAGACTGTACAACTTGAGAATGAGGTTGCAAAACACCACATTCTATGCACTAAAATACAAGACGTGAATTTTATCTAGAGTGACCACACAAGTGGTTTCCACTTACAATTAAGTGAGAGGAAAAAAAAAAACCAACAAAAAAAGTTCTGTTTAATATTTGGTTACATTAAAACATTTTATGCCTTAACAACACCATAACGTTTACCTACACATTTATTTAAAAATCTGCTTGCTGAAATACAGAAAAACCCCAACATATTGCACTTTTGAAAGCCCAAAAATTAACATACACTTAATGGAATTCTTAGTCAAGTATTCACTTCCACGACACTGAACCAAAGCCCAGTGTGCCAGAAAAAGCACCAGGTCTTTTCAACTGCTGCAGAAATAACTGTTCTTTAAAATGTTCACTTCAGTTCTTATGTAAGCAGAGCACTCTTTGAAGTGAAATAAAGTTTTACAAAACACAGGCTAAATAAAGATCAGAGAATCTGAAAAATCTTTGGTATTTTTATCTTTTTCTGTATCACAGAAGATAAAGCCTGTATCAGAGGTCTTCCTCAATAACCTCCAGACAAACAGCAGAAACATTTTGCAGATGGAGAAAAGTACTTATCTCTTGAGATTTTACTAAAGATGGAAAGAAAAACATAAGCACCAAACTCTTACCTAGCAGAGAACTGAAGCTGCACCGGCTCACTCAACACCTTCCTTCAGCAGGCAGAGACTCAAACGTCTGCCCAGTAGCACAGACCAGCACCCGCGCCTTAGAGCCTTTCTTTTCCACCCTCCACAGCTGTTGGTAATACCTCCCAGATTAGGCATCATCACCAGTGCCTAAACAAGTCCTCAGGCATCAAATTACCCCTGCAAAGAACCCTGTGAGCTCTCACACCTTCATTCAATTTACCTCAGTAATAATTCTGCTGAGAATCCACAAGTAGTAGCAGAGCCTAGCTCTTACATTTGCCTCTAGAAATTTGCGAAGTGAAAGGGACTTTTTCAACTTTAAATGATTTTCTGCTGTGAAACATGTAAACAGAAAGACTCCAATGTCACACCCTAATCTCTAAATAAGCTGCTCTTAAAGGCAGTGGAGCTGATCTTTATACAAAGGCTAGAGTGTTCTGTTTCTGTTTTGTTGCAGCATTCTATTGAATAAATTAAACAAAAATATTTTAAATTAAAACCAAACAAACAGCCTAAACAAAAAACCGCATTCAAAGTATTTCCTACCCAAAGACCAATTGAACAAATCTCATCTACCATCCATTTCCTATCACCGCAGCTGGTTCTGAGCATGAAGGTCTTGCAGTTCCCCACACTCTGGAAGGGAAGCCAGTGCAGGTCCCTGAACTATGCAGCTGATATCACTAGGTTTCATTAAACATTTTAGGAAGATGTGTTCTCTCCAGAGCAAAAAAAGCCCATAGGTGTCAGCTTGTAATGCTTACATCCACATCCCAAAGCTACCACATTTCACTGTGAATTGCAAGTGCATAGACTGCAGGGCAGGGAAGATGCTTTGAGAACAAGGAAACAAGATTTCTTATGAAATTCATATGACCTTGTTTCTCTACCTAAACTTTACCAAAATTCAGCTTTAGAGCTGAGGTTTGGGATAGCTTCTATTAAAAGGAACATACATATGATTACAGTTAACCCTTAACAAGTACTTTTGCCCCTAGTGAATTGCCAGAAACAATGGTAAAAGATGTCAGTGCGTGATGCTGATTCTACTGAAAGAGCTAAAAGCAAAAGTAAAACTAGAAAAACATTCAGTGTATATTACTGTGTCTTCCAAGTTATGGGGCAGAGGAGGGAGAATCTGTCTTTAGTAGAGATATGGCACTTGTTTTGTTAGTGTTTCAAACACATTTCACAGTTTCCCACTTCTCTGTGAGCAAAAAACCAATACTTATGTAATTCAAACACCTCTAACCAATCGCTTATTCTTAGTAATTGTTGAAGTGCTGCATGCCACTATTTGGTCTAAGAGAATTACTAAAATTCCTGGCATCACTGTTGCAGAAGTTGGTAAATCCTTCTGTTCTGATGTGAGATTTAATAGTCTTATTTTATTTGTGACTGCTGCTTGCCTGAGATACTGTAAAGTGTACTGCATATTGCGTACTCTTACTCAGTCTAGTGATCTGTTACGAAACACTTTTTCTTGACACCAACTAATTTTCACTTACCATATCTCATACATAGTCTGTCGCTCTGGAGAGGTAGCCAAATAGCTGAAAATTCACATGAAGCTGCACCAGGCCCTTTTTCAAGTATTGCCCCGTATACTCATGGTATGATAACAGGCAAGAGCTTTTCCAGCTCTACAACTTGGAGTTTTCTGACAGGTTTAAAAGAGACACCTTACGCTTTCATTTAAAGCACAAAGTTCCCAGGTCATCCCTCAGAAGAATTCCAATTCCCACTTTACAGCACATCAAAGCCTGAATTGGTGGATAGACATTCTAACATGCACAATTGTTTCATAAACTTTGTACATGTATAAGAAGAAACTTTCAATGCCTTGTATTCTCTTTAAATGCAAACTTGTCAGTCAGCTACGATTCTTGCCATCCAGATATTCAGCACTTAGTCCTAAAGGAACTGGCTCACTAAATTTTTGTTGAACACTTTTAATTCTAATATACTTCAAATTGGGGCATGTCACCTAGTTTTTATTCTTTAATGCACAAACCAGATTTTCTTTTTCTTACATTTTTATTAAACCCAAGAAAATCTTGCAAATTCTAAGTAGTTATTTTGAATTGAAGGTATTTCATTGTCAGTCTTCAGCAAAAGGCCTATACTTGAAAAAAAAGTGGTTCATCTTATTGCCATTAAATCACTTCTTGTCCACATGAACTCCTCAATGAGAACTGACAGATAACTACTCAGAAAAGCAAGCTCTGAACACTGCACATCAGTAGCTCTAAGAAAAAAAACATTTAGCATGAGACTAGGGAAGGGAATCATACCTTCAGCTGTGATTAAAACACATCTTGATCTTGATTTCCTGAATTAAATCATCTTTAAATCTACTCACAAACTTGTGGAAGTGTTTAATTCATAATGGCAAGATTATAGTATAAATACATATGGCAGGACTTTGTAGTTGTTTTTTGTGTCATTATTTCTAATATAAGTAATTATTTGAGCTAACATATAATATAATGTGTTTGAAGCTCATTTACTGCATACCCCTACCCCCCAACCCAATCCATATAGCCATTTTATTGCCAAGATACTGTTTATTCAAGTGTTATTAATTGTAGTGATTAGATTCATATGATTTACTGCATGGTGACTTTCATCAGTGTGGATTATCTGGCAAGGAATTAAATCATTCTGCAGTCTTTCCCTCTCTCCCCTAGCTGCCTATTTTCATGAAACCTGTGTAGAAGTTATAATTATGACATGTCTGCCTATGGGTTAATCATTTAAGACGTGGGCACACTCATGTAGTATGGGTGTATCTAGCATGTGTATGGGTGTATAAAGTCTTGTATCTTCAGGAAACCAAGAGAAAAAGTCCTCCTTTGAATTTCCTAGTAAAGATGCTCTGGAGTGTTCTTATTTGCCCTTGCTTAAACAAAGAACTTGTCCAAGTACTCCAGTAGTCCTTATGGCCTTGGACAGACACCTTCAGGACCTGCTCTTGCCCCATGCTGTGAGATTGGCTCTGTCCCGGCAATCTCTGCAGCTGCCTCATCTTAATTTGCATCTGTTTTCCATGGGTGTCTCACCAGAGGGTGAGCCTATAGTGACCCTAAAGAGAGTAACAAAACTGCGAGGACAGGTGACATTGCTTTTTTAACTTAAACATTCCCATCTCCATTCATGCTTTAGATACCTTTTCCTGTTCATTTTGAGATATGTTTAATGACATGAAGGTCCCACTCTAACAACATCATGAAGTGATAGGGCATTTGCCCCGAAGTTTATACTGCTGCCAGCAGTAACTGCTAGTTCAGACACATCCGGACATCCTTCATTCAAACTACAGTTCAAAGAATTCTTAATACTGAATTAGGCCTCTCAGGAGCACCTTACCATTCATCACTTATTGTACTTGTTAATGCAGTTAGTTTGTTTTCTAGCCAAAGCAAAACATACAAATAATAGCTGTATATCATGGCAATTTAAATCAGTTTCTGATTTGTATGAGAATGATCCAAAAGCAGAGAACAGAAATTTGAATGAGGCAGAGAAGACCTCCATGAAAAGTGTTGCTGCTCAGAAGCTGTGAGGAGCTCAGGACAGATGGATGCTGAATAATTATAGAATTGTAGGATTAAAAACAGTCAGTAGACCTTCTTTATTGCTCATACATCTGCCTACCAATTCAAACTGCCTCCTCATGTATAGGTAGCCACTTTAAATGCACACTAGAAAGGGAGGTCAAGGCCCTTTACAACAAGACTTACAAGCTATAAACAACAGAATAAAAGAAATGGCTATAATTGCTCATTAATACAGTATATTCTTGTTCCAACAAACCAAATAGCTTTATTTTCTTCATAATTTATTCCAAGCACTTGTGTTGCTTTTTCCACCTTTTGTGGCTGTGCAAGATAAGTTTTCTGAATTACCTGAACTAATTTTAGCTGTTAAGAACAGGCCATTGATATTTAACATTATGTCCCAGTCTGGTCACCCTGAGTCTAACTTAAGCTATGCTTTTCTAGGTGTTGATGAGGCTCCTTTCCAAACAGAGCTGCAAATTGCTGTTGCCCTTCTTACTCCCACTCAGGGATTGCTTCTAAACATTTTCACATCACAAAATATCTTCTGTGGGCTTTTATCTCATCTTATGGAACACCTGAGGTGGCATCATGTGCTGCCATGGTGACAGTGGAAACAGGAACACAGTTACCAACAGCCTTTACTTAAAGGCACTCCGACATTTGCCTGTCTCAGGTTTGAAGGGAACTGAGGCCAGAAGGGTTCATATGGAGATCAGACTGACTGGTCCCTTATCAGTCTCACATTTCTTTGAAACTGCTTAGAGGAGGCCAGAATATTTAATTGAACCCACTAAAGTGATTTTTTGGCTAAAACCTCCTTTCCAGAAAGACCTGGGGACATCAAGCAGTGAGTTTACCGGTTCCTGGAGTGATATGCTAGAAACATTTAAGCCTTCTAAGTCTGAAAATTGATTCCTAGTTTCCCATTTGAAGTGCTTTAATCTCTGCACTTCTAAATATTGATTCAGGCCCTGTATTTGTCATTGAAATCAACATATTCAAGTCTGATATGCAACCCTGCAAAGGTACTCAGAGATACCATATTCCAGAAGCATTCCTTCCTTGGCCTTGCATGCATTGCTGCTAGGTGCTAAACTTTGCATTTGACTGCATTTAACACAAGTTTCACCTGAATGGGCTCAGCTCAGCTCTGTGATTTTCCTCTCACCATAACTTAACAATCTGAAACTTCAGAAATTTAAAATCTGAAAAAGTTTAAAATCCAAAACTGTGAAATATTTTGTAAACCTTTCTCTTTTTTTATAAAAACCAGACTTGTACGAGCACTTGTCTTTGAAGCTCCATTGGAAATACTGTTTTAAGACCACTTTTAGGGATCTGCTAGTCCATACATCATTTCTCCTAAGTTTTGCTCTTACCATGCTATTTATTTTTGTTTGGTGGGTTGGGTTTGTCGGTTTGGTTTGGGTTTTGTGAAATGACACAGGGAAGTCCCTGGATTCTTAGAAACTGCTGGGATGCCTTTGAGAAACATTACTGAATAGCATCTCTAGCTCTGTTTACAGTCCACAAGTGCAAGCCTCCTTCTCAGGGTGTTCTCTCACATAAAGTGCATGGGTGTATTATGATGTTGCAAAATGCATAAACAAGGGGCATCTATAAATTTCCTCATTCAGCATCTAAGTGCTGCTACCACTTGAACTGCTGCTTTTTCCTATCCTTCATGACTTAGAGGGAAATTCTCCTGAATACCCAATTATACCATATAGTGTAGCAGCTATAATTAAATGAGAGTGAACTTGATCTGTGCTCCATGATACTGGGTTATTTAAAGGATTTGTGAGTAATTGGCTTAAGTGAGAACAGCTGTAAAATTATGCTAAAAAATCAGACAGAGCAAAGATTTGGCTACCATAATTGAATTTGGAGTTTAAAAGTCTTTTCCTTTCTTCAATGCACAGGCACATACACTATAGGGTTTTTGTTGTTATGGGTTTTTTTTTGGTTTTGTTTGTTTTGGGTTTTTTGTTTGTTTGTGTGTTTTGTTGTCTGGGGTTTTTTTGTGCTGAAACATCCTGGAAGATAAAAAGAAATTCGATAAAATCTGAATTTAGAGAAAATTCTAATAAATCTTACCTATAAACTGCCTCAGATTAACTCCTTTGGACAGAAACATGTTCCAAGAATCCTTTCTTCCACTCATTAATGGAAATCAGGACACTAAAATCTATGAAGAAGAAAGGCTAGCTGAGAGTTGGGATGCTCCTAATTTTTTTTAAAATAGTCTCATGTTTTTTTCTTGGGATTTCAATTAAATAAAATACAAATACAATTAAATACAAAAAATTTTGCTAATCCACACCATACTTAATCTTTATCTTGATTCAAAGATAGAAAACTTATAAAAAGTACGGGGGAAAACTTAAAGAGAAAATTGTTTATCAAGGTGCACACCTCAGCACACATCAGATTATAAGGGAATTCAAGCCAAAATAAGGTTTCATACATAACCTGCAAATCCTCCACCAGTCTAGGGCCTTGCATCACAGTTTGATTTGTATATCATTTAAAGCAGGCTTCTAAAAGGGAGATCAAATAAATAGACTGAGATGAAGATGGAGCCATATGATCTTTTCTGGAGTAGTTTTCCATGCAAAGTTAATTGATCAAGATACTGACCATGCCGTAGTTGCTTTAATTTACAACACATTTTCCCTAGTGGCTTAAAGTCCAAGACTGTTTCTTAGTAGCTGCAGAGAGTCCAGTGCTCTGAAATTTGAGTGCTGGGTGATTTACACTTCATAAGAGAAAAACTCAAATGGGTGTCTACAAGGTAGACTCTCTCCTGATGTCTCATCACAGTTAAGGAAAGACAGAAACACAAGTGAAGCATTTCCTGGGATGTTCAACAGGAACAGTTGTGTTCTATTCCTACGAGGAACATGTCTTATTCAAATACCCCCATGAGCCTCACTTTTAATGATACCAGATCAGGGATGTTCCTCCCTGCTGTCAAGAGGAGTGACTGTTTCAAATCCCTGTGAGCAGAGAGGTGTCTCTGTAGTCACTTTCCTCAGGAATTCAGTCATCACCTTTACTCCAAAACGCAGCAATGCTCAAAGCATAAGATTGCTTCAAAGCCACTTTTCAAAGAAAGTGCACTCCTTCTGTAAAGGCATGGACTTTTCCATCTCCAAATGCCTTTTTCTCATCAAGATCTTAAATCTCAGATACAAAGATACAGATAAAACATGTTCACATCATCATGGTGATAAAACCAGAGTTTCTTCTGTGAGGAAGGGAGGATGCCAACCTGTGCAGCAGGATCTTTACTGTCACTGAAAGCTATCTGTTCCCACAGATGATCACAAAAGTGTCTTCCAATAAGGAAACACTTGGATTGTGATTGTAATATCTGTTTCAGAGGAGGAGGTTGTGACCTCGTGTGTGGAGCAAAATCTGAGACCTTCAAACACTTCTTACATTTAGATGTCAAATCCCAGTTCCACTGAAATCAGTGACATGGTCTAAATAATTCATCAAAAACTGAAAAGTAACATCATGTTAAACAATAAAAGGCTGGTGTAGCTGGGAGTAAGTGCAGGTAATTTTATTCCACTTATCACTGAGTAATAGGGAGCTCAGTGACTTCACAGAAATGACAAGCCAGCCAGTTTATCTGTCCCTCAGCTGACTGCTATGCAGTGCCCGTGGCTTGGCTCTGGATGAGAACACTGTAGCATCCCAGAGGATTGCAGAGAGAGGAGCCACTACTGTAATTTGCAAGGAACATCTAGTAGCAAGTGAGCAGTGCTGAAATGAATTTGTATAGTAATAACATCTCTTGCTCTCATCACAAAGTCTCAGCTCAGATAGAATTCACTGACATGGTGCCTCAAAAAATTGCCAATAGTTTTGAATGATACTCTATTGTTAAGTCACAGCAGTTAAATGTCAGAGAATGCAGAGGGGGTCAAATTGATAAAACTGCTATATTAAATGTTTCAATTACCTTTATTTTTTTTCGTTTTGTGAGGCAGCTAATTTTCCCTGCCTGTTATGCATTAGGAAAATGCACGCAAATAAGTCTGAGATTCACCAAACACTGTGACATTTTATAAAAGGTCAATTTTGTAGCAGTAGAGCACAAGATGATTATAGTAAATACACTACTGTGGGGGGGTTTTGTGCAGTGGAAGTTAGCAATTAGGCTGTTCTCATGATGAAAATGCTGTTTAAAAAAATAGTGCTTTTGTGATATAATCACATTTTATAAAATGCTTGATACAGGTGAAAGCTCAATTAACATCTCTTGTTCTAAATAGTTCACTGTCACCACTACTATACCTCTGCCTCTAATGTCACAAGGTCGATAGCTTCCAAATTTCTGGAATGGAAACATTAACTTAAGTAATTTGCAGATTGCAGTTAACCAGAGTCAGCTTCAAAGGCCTCACAATCACTTCAAGTTACAGTGTTTGAGTTTGTAATCCAGTACTGAGGCACTTTGCTGTCTACTAGAAGCATTTGTTCAGGTTACATTAATATTAAAAGGACAAAATATTTTTTATCTGATTGGATTCCTTTTCTTCTAGGTACTTTTATTTTTCCTGTGAATATTAATTTTTTAATTAATTTCTAATGCTATCCTAAAACCAAAACCAAAATAAGTAATATGGGATAAATGAAGTGCAAACCTTTCCCTGTGGATAGCACATTGATACATTCTCTTATGGTAAGTTAAATCAAACTTTTAAAACCAGTTTCTGACAGAGTTCAGTGTTATAACTGTTACATATAGAACAGATTAAAAAAACCTGGAAAGAGTAATTTCAGATACACCTTCTTCTGTAAATTTCTTGTTTCAGTACTTATGTAGTAGCTGCCTGTTTCTCCTGGGAGCACAATTCTATGATCCCTCTTGAGATCAGTATTAACTCCCACATTGGCCTCCACATGCAGAAGTATCTGGTTAACACAGAGCAGTTAAGCTTAATGACATAACTAAATACGTATTTTTTTTATGTTTTATCACCAATCCTTTTTCTCCAGAACGCAAACCTGGATATCACAAGTCTACAGGCAAGAAAAAAACTAATTTGTAGAGCAACAAATACTGTGATTCTCTCTTCTTCAGAAAATAAAACTGTATCATTCTATTACCAGCTGCTTTTAAGGCTCCTGTCAAACATGCTCAAGTACTCACTCATGTTAGCTTCATTCCCTTCTATCCTTTGAGAAACCGAATCCATGGGAGATTGCATGTGGACATGTTACCAGGCAAGAACCTTTCAACTGACTCATCTGGTTAACACACAAAGTTTTAAAGGTCACTGAGGGGAAGATTGGTTTTTGGGGTTTTGCACAGAGACTGTGCAATCATTTTTGGTGCTGCTTTGAGGCATTAACACATATCAGACCAGAAATACTATTTAAGAGATATTGTCCGCAGATGATACAGAAAGATCTAGATCTTCCTTGATTAGTCATGGCCACAGAAGAATAGCTGGACAGCTTTCTCTAAACGTACTGTCGGAATTATCTACTATAATATATAGTAGATAAGGTCTATAAGGTTTCTCTCTACTCTGAGGTATACCTGTTTATACGGTACAGTATTTTAAGGAGATCAAAAGTAGACATGCTGTTTATTGTACTGAGGTATTTTATCTACAATTACTACCTCTCTTTTATCCACTTTTATAGCCAGAATTTTCTGTTCTCTTTCATCCTACAAGAAACAAGCACTGATGCATCATGTCAGCAATTCAGCTATGATTAGGTCTCCTTTTTAAAACACACTAAAAATTTGGAAATTAATTGAAATGTATGCAAGCTCATTCCACCCAAATCTTCTAGTTATTTAATGAATGGAAAAACCTTCTCTTTTAGTTAAACTAAAAAAAAAAAAAGAAAAAAAAAGTCTTTGCTCTTAAATAAGTTTCAGAACTCATCTTTCAGCAGCAATCTGAGAGCACACAGAGGCCTCAGTATACAGAAAGAAGGGTACAATCTGGCGTTTTAATGTCATAAAACAAGCCAAAGCTTGCTTCTCAGAATACCTTGTAGATAACTCAAAAGGAAATCAATGTTATAGCACTTGCACAAAATGCATTCCGAGTCCCTACAGCAGAACGCTGGTTATGTGCCAACATCTCTTAAAAAAAACCCAACAACCCACCAAAATTAAAAGAAAAAAAGTCCAATTTTATCCATCAGTACAAAGGTCTATAAATACAAATCCAGCAACTCTGAAAACAAATTCTTAACAAATCTGATCTCATACTTTTTCTAAAGTCTTGGAGGACCTCTAGTTCTGCCTAATAAAGCATACTGCCATTGAAAAAGTCATCTTCATTTAAAAAGTGTATAAACTCCTGTGGAATAATAGTGTGCAGCAATGGATGAACAGGTTACAGTAGAAATCAGTGCATATGAACCAATACTTGGTCTCAGAACCCCGACCTGTGACACCAGCCCCTCTGTGCCAGGGCTGTGTGTCGATTACTGGGTGTGCGCGTGGTTGTAGCAGGAAAGAAAAGACCTGGAGGGCTGGGACTTTGCCAGGAGAGTGAAGTCGTGCGAGCTCCCGTTCTGAACACTTTTTTTTAATGAAGCTCGGCTAAATGGCATCAAAAGTGGGTTAGTTTAACATAAAGCAAAACATTCCCGCCCCCTGCACTGGCAGCTGATTCCCAGTGTCGCGGCTGGCGATGTCCCGGCGCCACCTCCCGGGAGCTGCGGTCCCCGGCAGGGCTCCCACGGTTACTTGCACAGACCCAAAGGGCGTGTTTTCACAGCATCGCAGGGTATTCTGAGTTGGAAGGGACTCCCAAGGATCATCGGGTCCAGCTCTTAAGTGAGTGGCCTGTACAGGGATGTTTTGTTAAAGTATTTTTGTTTTTCCTCTCTTGCAGCACTAATCAGGTTTCAACCACGTTCAAATACTTGCAATATCTATGGAAAGTTGTCCTATTACAGAAAAATAATCCCCCAAAATTCTTCTCTTTTCTCACTTTAATTCCAGAAAGCCACTCCTTCATCAGCTGATCAAATTGTGCTGCTGTTCCAAATCATGCAAAATCCTATGAAATACAGTGACTGTGACATCAAAAAATGCTACACTGATGGAACCAAGTGTTTCAAATGTTTACCCGCTCACTGACTATACGCTGAAACATTACTGTATCAAAAGTAGCTGTTCTAGCTGAGCAGAACTGGATGCTTAGAAAATGTCAAGTGTCTGAGAGTGGGTCACCTCTAATAGCAGACTGTAATTCTTTATGGAGGTTATAACCCACAAAGAGAGAATATTATGTTTCTAAATTACTTAATTTAGAAGAATAAATATAAATCAGTTAAAACCACACCAGTAATAAGAAACATCAAATTCCTCCACATAGTGTAAATTCCTTAATTTTGTCTCACCACAAGTATGGATGTGTACTCATTCTTGAACAAAGTTATGGTGGGTATACAGGCTGAAAAAACCAACTTAAACCATTCCACACAGGCATAGCTCTTACCACACAATGAGTAAGTTATGAACGCTCCTGAAGACACTGTTACTTATAACAAATGAATGAAAGTTTCACACACAACCTTGCTTGAACATCTCAAATTTAATGGAGTCAGAATAATTCTATACAACTATATACAGATTTTAAAGTAAGACTAAATACCTACTACTTTCTACTTACAATCATCTGGAATAATACAATGGAAATATGTAGGAAATATAAACACACTTTTGCAAGATTATTTTGGTATTCTTGATCGTAGCCGTCGCTTGATGATTAGATGATCACTTTCCTTCTCTTTTTGGTCTACAAAGACCTGAAAAAGATGGTATTAAAAGATGGTTATTCAGCATTTCTTCAGAGACAAATGACGTATACTTCTAGACCTGTTTTTCCCAAGTCTGTTTTCAGAATGAAATTGACTGTGGAAAAGCATGGATGTATCTGCATGTTATTATGCCCAAATATCAGCTGGGCATAAATGGAATTCAAAAGAGCTTAGGCGCTTATTTGCCCTGCAACATTAACTGTACATGCAGACCTTTATCTTTAGCATTTCAATCCTGTTATTCCAAATCTATGGATCCCTTAATGGTCTCTATTTCTATTCTCTGTTTATGCTACACTTACACAAACTGCAACTACTGGAAAAACAAATTAAGACTTAACTGCTGTAGCACAGGAAAAAGTAATACTTCACATACCACGGCTAAGATATCTATGAATCCAAAGGTAAGGGTATCTCCATGACTGCTGGATCACCCGTACAGTAAGTCAACAGTCAAACAGAGACGACAGGTGAGAACACAGAGAAAATTAAGTAAAACAGCCGAAAGAAAAGACCAAAAGGAATGGTTAGGTAGAATCAAGATATAAGTTGGTATTTTCAAACCTCTTTTGCAACCCGATTAGATCTTTGGATCTGTTTTGTTGGCCTAATAGTTTATTTTAAGGTAAGATTACAGAAAAACATTACAGTGGACAAAACAGTAACCTGTAATCACTTACTGAAGAAACAGGGATATCTAGAGGAGCAGAAATGTCAGCTGAATACAGCTTTCTCTTAGCTCGTTTTGGCTTGAGCTCCTTTTCTCTGACATTTTCTGGTTCTGCAGACTTGGGAGAGCTTATTGTCTCAATCAGCTTCTTTGCTAGAAAACAAATTTTATCATAAATACATACCTTAATGGTTTTGTGAGCCTCAAAATTCATGAATAAAGCAAACTTTATTAAAACAGTTTAAAAATTAAACCAATGTGGTCCAAAGCTCAAATATAAAAAGCCAGAACTAGTATTTGACTACCACAGGCTTTTTTTTAATTGTTCCATATTCAGTTTAATGAAGTCTTCCAAACATTTTCATGAGACACTTTCAGATTCTGTAGAACCAACCTTCCCCTCGCACATCGGTCAAAAAACATTAACAAAGTTTCCACAGAAACAAGAAATTGTTTATGTAACAAGGTAAGATTTGGAGTTTGGATTCATCTCTTGATTTTTTTAGAGTAGCAGGGCAAGTTTCTAAAATTGCCTATATCTGTAAGTAAGAACAAAGTAACTCTGACATTTTGAGCCAAGCAATTATCATTGCTTTTATGATATATTCGCACACATCCTACACTGCATCTTTCATTCCACATGGTTTACCTTTACACTTAACCTGAACTTTAGAACCATGTGATCCCTGCAATCAAGACCATCTCTTCTACTCTGCCATTCTGCAATGCCCAGAGAACAAGCCTTATTTGTACTATACAAACCTTTAGAGTGAATAACAGTAGGAGAACTTTGGAAAAAATCACCAATTTTCTGGAGTGTCCCATCTTTCTTCTTAGCTGACTTTTTACTTAAAGAAGGTTCTTGCTTTCTTAAGGGGAATTCTTTTCTAAGAGACTGTGTAGTAGACATCTGTACAGAAATACAAATTGATTCTTTATGCTGAAAATTGTCTTATCTTCAATTTCATTTTATTTTGCTTCAGTGTTATTTTCAGGCTAACATTTTGAGCTTTCCTACTGACACCTCTGTTCATTTTAGTAATGATACCATTATAGCAAGCGATGCAGACAACCTCATTTTATACCCAGAAGAAAAAAAAAATTGCTGAAGTTTCACAGAATACATTTAAGGATGTGAGTCATACAGAAAAAAAAATAAGTTTCTTTTTTAAAAAAGGCAGATTCAAAGTTGTAGAGTATTTCATTAGACAAGATATTCTAATTATAAATACGAGGACTCTGCTGAGGCCAATAAACTACTGCTTACCCTCTGAACCTGCTCAAGTTACTACTATGGCATAAAATCATCTCTTTATAATTGCCATAAATATAAATAGCATAAACCTTAGTTTTACTTCAAAGACATTGCCTGTAACATCACTTTCTAATAGCATGCTCAAACTAGTCTAGGTAACTATTCAACAAGTTACATTCCTCCCTTTGAATGATTCTACACTGCAGATAGGACAGTGCACATTCCTGGCAAATATTTTGGTTGGCTTATAGAGTTTAGTAGAAAGACAACCTAAGTGTTTAAGAATTCTACTCAGATAAGGGTAAGATACTGCCACATAAGAGTATTTGCTCCTTTAACAAGTCCACCTTTACAAAAAAGGCTAAACTAACTTCAAAAATGGAACAAAATCACACCATTTTTCTGTTGCTTGTAGAAGGTGAATCAGCCGTAGCAGATTTTGCATTTCTCTTGTTCTCACTTTTCACAAAATCCTAAGAAAATTAGGGAATTAGAAGAAATAATAATTGTTACCAATGACTGCATAAACCAGAAGAAGCAATTCTGCAGAACTGGTCTGTAATCCCACAGATCAGAACTAGAGACAGGAAGAAATGGCACTTGCAGGGAGAGAAATCTGAAGAGTAAAGAGAAAGTGCAAATTAAGGTCAAGAGGCCAGAGTCTGGACCAGATGAAGTCTATGACCTTATTCAAAACAGGCCAGAGATCCACCACTTGGGGGGTGGGGGGAGTGCAAGGTTTAAATATACCTCACATATATCCTTAGGATCTCAGTGAGAAATTGGATGTTAAGAACAGAGTTTTAATAAATGATCAGAGTAATACACTGAAAAGCTGCACAACAGATTTTATCAGTTGGTCTGGTTCACACCTCATTGATCTCTACACTCTTCCTTTTCCTTCTTGGCTTGAGCATTTTAACTGTAACTGGTGAAGTGCTGCCCTGGTGCTTCACCTCCATCTTATTGGGCTGCAGAGGTGTGAATTGGATTTCCATCTCTGGTTTTGGGAACCGACTAGTTTTTCCATCTTCTGTGGACACTTCAGAAGAGTCAAGGACAATTTCTGAATGGTCCTGCAAGTATATGGAAATTTTAAGAAAACAATTTTTAAAATAACTGATAGTTAAACAGTATAATACATATCCCCTCCTAGTGGACTGCAAAGTAAGCATTCTATTTTCCAGCTGTTAGCTTTCAGAACATTTACAACAGAACTGAAGAAATCTATTTACACTATTGCTGAGTTAAACTTATTCCAGAAAACTTTTTTTGTCAAGTTTTAAAAAGTCAACATTTGTATCTAGGATCACAGAATGTTCCTTGCTGAACTCAACCTGATACTTTGTTTCCAAGTCCTTTGCCTCAAGGGCAGAGACAACTAGTCACAGTTTTCACAGTTGTTGGTAGTAGAATTGGCATGATTTTTTCCTCCTTAACTTTGCTGCTCTTTAGGAACTAGGCAGTAATAGCAGCTTTTACAAGAAAACTATAATCTTTCTCTATCTTGTCTTTAGGGAGCTTTCCCTTCCCCTTCTACACTAGAGGAATTAAATTGTGAAAGTAAGAAGATCCCACTGGCAAACAGTCTGTCTGCTATTGCTCACCCATTGAAAAGGGTTTATATTTTTTTTCCGGGCGACATATCTAATATCTAATAATTAGCCACTTCATATGCACCAGGGAGAAGTAAGTTTTCAAGAGCACATGGTTGAAGTCCGATGTAATTATTCACATAACTATATAATACAGCCTTTATTTCTACCAAAAGCCACTAAATGAGGTGATCTGATCATCAAGGGATTTGCAGAATAAAACTTCAGAATCATTCAGGCAACAGGATACGTTTTCTTCCCTACTGTGCATTTAGCAAAATCTGTGCCACTGTATCAAATTTTTAAATTTAAAGTTTTATACCAAGCTCAATTAATGAGGAGGCACTGCTAGAACATTGAGATAATGAATAATTCTCTTTCCCTTCATCATATCTTACTGGAATACTTTGTCCAGTTGTAGGATTAGGCTTACTTTGCTCTCCCACAAACTGTAAATATTTACAATGAGTAACAGAAGAACATGCTGGACTGTAAACATCAAAATATTTGGAGTTTTCTTACAGCATAAAAGCTTAAGTGCAGACAGCTAATGAACAACCTGGGCTGAAAGACAACAGGAGTTTAAGACAGTAACATCTGTTCATGATGAGATCATAAGATATGCCCTGCTGGGTCTCTCCAACAGTCCATCTAGTTCAATATTCTGCCTCCAGGAAAGGAAAACATGCTGTGTAAGGATAACATGTGTGATCCTGGTCACCTTCTCATCTGTTCCCTCAATACTCTCCCATCACTCTCAGTTGTTGCATTAGAAGTGTTGGATACACCTTATCTGCCTCATCCTCAGAGTATTCATTTACAGATACATTTACAGATTTCTACTAAAATTTTTCTAATCCCTGCTTACAGAATCAGTTTCCACCACCTTCAGAAGACAACTAGCTGCTTCATATAGAAATATGCTATTTTATCTGTTTTAAAATAAACTCTTATTAGTTTCAGCAAGTGAGTGCTGCCCAGTTCTTGCAGGATTTTAGGACGGACAGTTCTGCCTTCTCTTTACCCCCAGCCATGACTTTTTTTAAACCTCAGCTCCGTGATCTTAACCTCTTCTAATGAGAGTGCCAGCCTATTAGCCTCTCCTTACAAGGCAGGAGACACGTACTGCCTTGATCATTTTAGCCCTTTTTTTTTCCTCTCCACTACTGTTTTCCTGAGAATTATTCAACTTTTCTCCCACAGAAGTTTACCCCATTCTCTTCAACACCACCAAAACAGTTTCTCACACAGCAATCATAGTGGCCCCTTCTCCTCATTCATAACATCAAGTATTGTTGCTACTGGCTTGAGATGAATACTTCAGCACTAAGTGTTCACAAAAAATCCTCTCTGTAATGGATTTTATAGCCAAAAGCTAATTTTCTGGTGATCTTTTAGCTGCTATTACAAAGCTACATTAAGCAGTAACCCTTCTGAGAGCTCATACATCACAAGCTTTATCTATACAGCACAAGCTGAATTGATGAAACAGCAAGAAACTAGCAAGTCTTACTTGCCAGTAGACAGTAAAAAGATGAAGAGATGTATTTTGGCATTCATTTGAGTTCTGCAGTAAGAGAAGAATCACATATTGTAGCAACTAGAGGAGGGACTGCTAGGAAATCCATGTTAAGAGCTCTTCATTATTAATTACCAATGCAGCCAAATAGCATTAATTCCATTTAGAAGGAAAATGACATCATTAAATAATGTTCATGAGGCACACAAGGTTTCAGTCAGAATCAAGAGTCTCAGTACAGTTTAATTTTTCTTCAGGAAAATTAATCTTTTCTTTGCAAAATTGATCTTTTCTTTGTGTACACTTCAAATATTATTTTGTTTTGGTTTTAAGTGGGATGCAACATACTGTTTTGTTCTTGTGAACACCCATATGGGCTGGTAGCTTTAATTACAGAATCATCTCACCACATGATAGGTGACATCATTAAAGTTATTTGAGTCGAAATCCCCTTAACATTGACATAATCAAACTCAGATGACAATACAAATGTTTCCAAATCTCTAAAACCTGGATTAGTCAACAAGTTTTTCCTCATGTATAGAAGTTCTATAATGTATATAGAGGTAGTATTCTATTAACTCAAGCATTCATTTTCTAAGAGTGAGCATGAAAGAGAGAGAGAGAAAGAACGAGCAAGAACTCTGAACTGAAGATACAGCTAAGGTACAAAGAACTACAAAAAAGGTTTGGGAGATTCCCAAAACTATGTACAGAAATATATACTGCAAAAAACAACAAAGTTATTAATATATCATTAGTACATACTTTCTATAAATTAAACAAACATACCTCTTTGTTTACAGACTGATCTATTTTATCTTGCCTTTCAGGTAAAGGTGCTTCTGCCAAAGACTGAGGGCTTTCATGGTTAATGTGTTGTTTCAGTTCCTTTATAAAATCATCTTTTTCAGCCAGCTGTTTTCTTAGTTCTTCTATGTCAGCTTCCTTATCCTAATAAACATAGCAAAAATTGCAGGACTGTCAAAAGAAAGCAATATATACCACAAGCATCATTATGGTTACTTGGTAGCATCAGTTTTATAACTGCAGACTAAAAGAGTAAGGCATCCAATACAAAGCCAATAACTTAAATAGCCAATGCCTCTATGTAAAGTGAAGAAAAGTCTTATAGCAGTCTGGGAAAATGTAATGCAAAACTTTTTCTTTTACTGTACTTATTTAGAATAGATTCACCTTCCATTTGTTCATGAAATTCTTGGTGTTGCGAAAAAGGCAATAAATCTGATAGTTGTTTCAGATATCCAGTCCAAATTCACAGAGTGTTTATTTGAAGTACTAAATATTTTGAAACTTGATTTAGTCTATACAGTTACTATTAAAAATTCAATATCAAACAAACAAAACTTTTCTTTTTAAATTATATCAATATAACAATGTTTAAGAAGAGAAAATAGAGCCAGAATGCAAAGTGCAATTATACTGTTTTGCAGAATTAATGGATAAGAAAAACAATCAAAAAAAATATCACAAAGGGAGAAGACAGAGAGAACTGACCTTTTCTGAAGCCTTTAGTGCAGCCTGTTTCAGCTCCTCTATTTCTTTATCTTTTTGTGTGGTGCTAGAAGCCAAATTCTTGAGCTGTACTTCCAAAGCTTCTACTAGTTCATCTCTTTCTTCACGCCACTTTTGAAGATTGCTGTCCTTCTCTACCAGCTGTGCAGCAAGTCTTTCCTAAATAGGGAAAAAGGTATGTTAGAATAAAAGAGCACCTCTACACAGTATCTGAACTGTTCTGACAGTTCTGTTTTGCACAGTTAGTACTATTTTATGGCCTAAATAAACTTAAGAGTCTATGCAGATCTTTAAAAGCTCACATAAAACTAGTTTCAGTACAAACATGCAAAAGCAAACCATTTTTCAATTAGAAAAATCTGTATTTATATTTAAACACTTTGTGAAGGGAATTTTATTTTTTGCTTGCTCAAAGATTTTGTTAGTAACAAGTCTCAGGCAAGAAAAGTCACAGATAAAGTGAAAGTAGTTCTAAGCTCCTAATATCCTCCTGTATTGATTGTAGGTACAGAAAGTAATTGCTAACTTCCTCTAGATACAAATATAATTCTAGATTGTAGAGGTTCATATAAAAATTTCATGTGCTTAAGAAATTACAACCCTGACGCAGTCCAGTGACCAAGTAATGTATCTTAGTTATTAACTATCAGTCACTCCAAGGCTAGTCAAAACCACAGCATATAGACCATGTATTTTTACTCTATATCCAGAAAATGCTTTTTCTAACAACTTTTTGATTTTTTCACTTCCTTCTGAAGTCTTAAAAATTGTTTGCTTGGGGTTTTTCTTGTTTGTGGGGGTTTTTTAAGAAAATCCAAGCAACAAATCTTATTTTCCGAAGTGAGTTTTCTTAGCTTCAGTAAGAAGCAATTCATTTAAGCATAGGTTATTTGCAGATGTTTTACACACAGTATGAAATCTGAAGACTTCATAATGAAGTGGTAGTGATAGTACAGAAATGAACAGGCATAGTAACTGTCATTATATACTAAGTTTTTTCATTTTATGATCCTCCTATTTTTCCCTTTTCCTATTGAGAAGATCTTACGTAGGCTTTGCCATATGAGAAAGTGAAAGGGAACTCTGAGAAAGGCCAGCTACCCTCAAGTGCCCACACATAACATATGACGAGATTTGGTCTGTACTAAAGATCAGAGGACTAGAGGACTCTACTGAGACATCTAGTAACTTACAATTTCTGCTTGTTGCTTTACATGATGTTCTCTATCCTCCACAAACTTCCTCATTTCTCTGTTGTGATGGCTCTCTGTTTCTTTCACTTGATTTATGAGTTCCATTTTTTCCTCAAGCCACTTCTTTCTATCAGTTTGGTACTTTTCCTCATTTTCCTATTTTGAAACAAGGAATAAAACCATAGGTAGAGATTAAAAAAAAACCTTAAAATTCAGAATACCATTGAATGGATTAAAATTTCAAAAATGTAACAGAAATACTCGCAGTTTTATTCCAGCGTATTCCCAGGTGCAAGTATTACATTCTCATTTGTTCTTCTCTATTGAAAAAAATTCTCAATTTTCAGCACTGCACTTCTTATTCACACTGGCAAATCATCAAAAAACAGAGGGTTTGTTTTTTTCCTCAAAATATTCTGGGTAAGTCACAAACACTATAAAATTGACACCAGAAGTAATAGTAAAGAGACCTTTTAACTTTAAAATCCCCAGTCCTTCATGCTGCCTTAAAGAACATATTAGAAAACTAACTTCTGCTTCATGACTGAAAGGCAAAGAATGCAGTACAGTTTAAATGGTAGGCAGAGATAGCCTGTAACCCAGAATGCCACTTCAATCCATGGCAACTTTTCTCCTTTACTATCACAATCAAACCTCTTGTCAGACATTCTATCATGTAAGACAGAAGGCACCTGTAAAGCTGCTTAGGAAAAGGGTCTCCTTTCTAATCCAATGAGAATTAGAAATAAGTCCTCAGCCTTCCAGGAAGGGCTTACAGGTCATACAGCAAGCGCAAGGTCTTGAGTTTGATTTAGCAACCGACAGGAAAGATGTACGGAACAGATATCGGGATTTGGATCAAGACAACTAAGAGGAGACCAGCTACAGAAGCACCTTGCATGGTAGTAATATAATGTAGGGGAGGGTGAACTTCATTATGGGGCATCAGTGATTCCATATATTACAAAAACACTGCATCCAGACAGCTTTCAGAGGGTATTTCCTTTACCAGTGTAACAATTGGCCATATCATGCCCTACCTTTTGAAGATAACGACACAAAAAAATTTCAGTTCCTAAATGAAAGTTATAGTTTTAAAACTAAGTATGAATACTATGAATTATGCTGCTATATTTTACCTTCAGTTCTTTTTGCAGTTTTATTAATTCCTCATTTTCATTTGTGGTTTTCTCCTCATTTTTGCTCATCTTTTGCTGCCAGTCACTATTGCTCTGGTTATGCAGCTCTCTGTATTTCTCCTTACATGCTTCCAGTTCTAGTCAGAAGACAAAATGAGTTCACATTGAACTTACATAGTTTTGAACATATATTTGACCATGTTCACATCCTTCTATTAAAGTTCCTTGGGTTTATCAGCTATGATCACAGACAACAGAAGCCTTTTAAAAAATTCTTATGTGTTACATGAAAGTAATGCCTAAATAACAATTAAAAAGTAAAACTAGAAATCTAAAGCAGCTATCACAATACACATTCAAAATAGTTTTGCATCCCTGCTCCCTTTCCATGAAGAGATTACCCAAAACTAATCTGTTGATCTCTTCTAATTTGGCTTCAAGCACTTGATCTTGTTCAATCTGAGTCTGTTCTTGTTCTTTTAATGTCATCCGCATATCTTCAATTATTTTTTCCTTTGCACGCAGATCTGAAAATTTGAAAATTAATTTACAGATGAGCTCATCCTAGTTCCCACCATTCTCTCTCAAAGTGCCTTAATTACAAGTTGTTTCCTCATTTCCCAAGATCAAAAGCTCCATTAGAAAGAAATAGAGCATCTCTGCCGAACTGTGTAAATCTAAAATTCTTAAGCGATTCCATCTCATCAACTTGATTTAGATGTGTTTCAGTGTTCAATGTCAGACTATGGCTTGTACGGCTATGAGAAACTAATCACTGTTCAACTGCTAAATATTAATCAAGCCTGCAGAAACTAATACTGTGCTAGTACATGCTTTTGTTACAAAGAACAACTAAAAAGGCAAATAAATCCCAACATTTCCTAAGTTAACACTGATACTTTTCCTGAGGTTTATGTCTCTTATTCTGAGATTGTTTCTTTGCTTACAAATATATCTAACAATCATTTAATAAAAAATGTTTCCTCACTGTGAGATTTTAATGTCTGAGTCGGAGTTTCTCAGTACTCTAAAATAAAACTATACAAGACTCTCCAATTTTGTTACCAACATGACCACTCATTATGTTGACACTCCACACACACACAAAAAAATGGAACAATAACAGCTCTTTCTGACCTTTAAGTGTTTTCTCGTATTCTTTGGAGATTTCTTCCAGCTTTGACTGCTCCTAAATATCATATTCAAAGCAAATATATATGCTAGAAATGAGTGGGTTGTCATTTTGAATTTAATAAATAAAAAGCACTTTAAGTATTGAAGTATATAAATAAAAGTATGTGAGACAAACAGCCCAAATAAATAAGTTCTTCATATAATATAAAGCAGCATTAAAGCTGTTTAAAAATAAAAAGAGAAAGACATGATGAGTAACATATCTAAGTGTCACTAATCAGAAACTGCAGGTATTAAGTATGTATTTACTAGGCAGATTATCAGACTGTTTTAAATAGAATAATGTCCTGAATGAGAGTTTCTTTAATACATTTTTCATTCATCCTTCAAAAATATTTCCAGCTGGTGGTTCTTTTACCCCAACTTGTATAAGCTTTCTCCATCTGCTTGGCAAACTCATTATTGGATTGGTTTAAAAAATTAAAAACAAGTAAAACTTTAGAAAACAGAATACCTTTTGAAGTTTCAGGATTGTGCGCTGTTTGAACTCTAATTCTTCACTAAACTGGTTTTTAATTTTCTCCAGTTCATTAACTTTTTTTCTCAGGGTTTTCTCCTCAGATTGCATTGTACACACCTGTAACAACACAGCAAGCAGAACTAACATTTAGTTATAAGCCTTTTACAGTCTCTGTCAGTTGTCTAAATAACCAATTACTTTAATTAAGAGTCAAGTTTTCCAGAGGCTGGTAGTGCATTATACTTGACATCCTCCTGAGGGAAGGACTTTCACCATAAAGTATTACATTCGAGAGAGGGGAAAAAAACCCCAAATCAAAACAAATCAATCTAACAAAAATCCCACTCCGTAGAAAAACACCTCAAAACCCAAATAAACTAAAAAAAAACATTCCCAAAACACAACCAACACTCTAAACAAACCACAAACCAGGAAATAGCCTAATTAAGCTACAGTTTGGTTGTCCTTTAAAAATTTTTTTTCTGAGAGGACCTTATCCACTCCTTGCTATTTCTCAAGCAGAGGATTATACACTGAATGCTGAGTATGAAAGGCTGCTGACAAAGATGTTAATACTTCTTAACTTCCGAGCCCAAACTCTTGCAAGTCTTTTGCATTTTAAATTTTTGCAGTATCCTATGAGTTTCTAAACACAATTTACTCTTTGCTAACTTTTACCAGTGTTAATTGTCCGTACTTAGTTATTCCATTTATTCATTTCTTCTCCCCAATCTTAATAGATAACAGCTCAGATTTTTCACAAGTCTGAAGTCTAAGGTTTTGAAGTCAACACAAATAACGTAAGATTAGTGTTGTTATAAAGTTTATAAAGTCCTTCTCCATAATCAGATTAGCCATAGTTTTCCCAACTCTTTTTCAAGGGTATTAGTACAATTTCCACAACCTTTCAATATCTGTACTAATCTGTGTTCTAACATCTGGGTTTTAGTTTACAACTTCAATGGCTATGTAACTTCACATTCACTTATGAATCAGTTTTAACACCTGTAGCTTGAGATTTGTGAAAACAGGTTTAATAAGAGAATCCCAAGCCCAGGCTTGCAGAAGAAACATTTCTCCCATGGTTACCAACCTCTTTTCGTACTTGCTGAATTTGTTTCTTGGCATCAGAAAATTTCTCTTTCAAATCTGTGTATTCTTCCTCTTTCCTCTGCAAATCTTTTTGCAAACTTTGTGCAAGGGCAGAGCTCTCAGAAAGATCTTTACGTAGCCTTGGGTTAGAAATAAATAACGTTAGTCTTACACATCTCAAAAAACAGCTTTTGCACTTTAACTCAGGATCTTTGCTGGTTTTGTAATGAATAGAATCTCAGCTTTAGCAGATCAATGACAAGCTTTATAATTGTATTTCTGGATCTGAATTTCTTATCACATGATCCCAAAATAACAACTGCTCAGATTCATTTCTGGACACTGACATTTTAAAAAATATTATCTTTTTATGCACAGCAGAGCAACCATTTTTATCATTAGGTGACCTTACAAAGTAAAAACAGGAACAAGGCTAATATCAAATGAGTTTGAGCTTGATACCTACATTCCAGTCCTTGTAAGGATCAAAATAAATAAAAATTCAAATAGACAAAAACAATAACAATGCAACAAGTACTGCCCTCACAAATGCTACAAAGTAAAAAATAAGTTTGATAGGTTCCTTTTTAAATGGTCATGTTTCTTTCAAAGTGTTGACAATAAGACATCCCAGATTTTTACTTTTGATCTAAGAGACCTTTTTTCAGATTCTATAAGTGACAATACAACACAAAGCTTCAAAAAAGGAAAATCTTTCAAAGTTTTAAAAGCATATGCTTGGGGATTATTAGACCTTCATTCTAAATTGTACTTTGGAGTATATGCAGGTACCCACAGATATGGCACTAAAGAAGCCATAGTCAGGAGAAAGACCACGTATTTTTACATAATTGTAATTTTTTTACCATATAACAAATATAATCTTTCAGATACATGCAATCTTTCATGTCTCAAAGATTTAAAAAGTAGACAGGGGTGGAGAAAGTTCTACCCTCCTGTGACCATTATTCCTTCAAGTCTTACAGTAGATTGTATTCACCTAAAATAGCTATTACCAAAACCAACTGTTTACTCCCTAGGATTTTTTTTCTTCTTTTTCTTTTACTATTCAGTCCTTTACAAAGACAATATTGCCTACCTTTACACAAGTTATAGAATATAACATTAAACTATATGTCATTTTTTTCAGAAAGGGTATGCAACAAAACTTTAAGAAATCCACAAATAATTAACTTCCTTGTATGGTCCTATTTTACCACTCAATAGTTCCAAAGGATTCAGATCTATATTTTTGAAAGAATATACAAACAGGTGGCAAAAACACAGCCAGCAGAATATGCAAATATAAAATTCAGTAGTAGTGTAGGGAATTTTCCCAAAGAAGCAGTTTGGTTAATCAAGTTTATAAACAGGCAAACCTGTTATATTATAATAAGCTGATGTTGACATAAGAGAGTTTTAACTTAAGTCTATTCTCAAAGAGCTACGAGCAATCTCATTATTTACTTACAATTCTATAGATTGTATTTGCTCCTCCTCATTTTTCTCCTTTTCCTGAAGAGAGTGCTTCACGTTCTCCAAGCTACTTGTCAGCCGCACAACTTCATCCTTCAGATCTGCTTCTTGATCATTCAGTTCTTTCATTTTTTTTTCTGAACTGGTACATTTCTCATGGAGAGCTAACGTATTACTTTGTAGATTTAAAATAATAGATTCTTTTTCTTTAAGTGCTTCTTCTAACTTTTTTATGCTGGCATCCTTAGTCCTAAAAGCTTCCAACAGGCATTCAAGATCTCTTATTTTTCCCTCGTACCCAGTAACTTTCTCCTGAAACTGTGCAATTACTCTCTGATCTTCTGCAGCCTGTTTTTCAAAATCCTGAGTTTTCTTCAGGATTTTCTCTTGTAACTGATTCACCATATCTTTTTCCTTTATAGACTGATGATCTTGATTTGCTATTTCACTTAATTTTATTTTTAGTTGATTATTGTAATTCTCACTGTCATGAAGCCTCTTCTTTAAGTCTTCAAGTTGTTGAAGTTGTTCTTGAATCTGATGACTTTTTTGTGAAGAAGCCTTAATCATAATTTTGCATTCTTCCCAAATGGTTTCAACACTGCGGTGAAAGGAGCTCTCCTGTCCCAGATCTGCTGTAGAAGCAGTTTGGAACTGCATAGATACAAGACTCACTTGAGCTGTCTCTGATTCATCTTTTTGAGGGTCTAAAGAATCCTTTAGATGAACTGAATCAGTATCCATAGCATAAGACTCTAAGTGACATTTATACAACTCATCTGCTTGGGACTGCATTGTTTTAATTTGGGATACTTTATCAATTATATTTTGTTCAGCAGCTGTTACTTGGTTATTTAGCTGAATAATCTTTTCTTCCTGTTCCCTATTTATAGTTTTCTGTTTGTCCAATTTGGAAACAATCTCTTGATAGTCAGCTTGACATTGTTGAAGTTCTTCACTTAAGCCAGAAGCCCTTTCTTCAGAAGCTGAGAGCTTCAGATGCAAGCTTCTTATCTCCCAACTTAACTCTTCTTTTTTATTTTTTTCTCTTTGGCATTGTTCTTCAAGTGCAGCTATCTGTCCTTCCAAGGTTTCAGTTCTTTCCTTCAGTGCTAGTATTTCTGCATAGGTCTCAGAATTATTAGTTCTCTTTAGATCAAGAGAGTTGTTTTCCCAACTCCCTCTCTTATCTCCTAAAATCAAAAACAAAACAACATGAACAATAAAAAAAATCCTCATAGTGCTCAGGTTGTTTAAAATCAAATAATCACCATCTGCAAGCCGCACCCTCAGAACATTTTGAAGTAAGTAAAAGTCCTCTGAGCTCTTTTACTTGCAATAGATGCTTGTTGGTCTTTGAGGAATAATTTAAAGAAATAGGTGTGCAGAAGACTTAAAGTTTGTTATGGCTCTATTCCGGCCTTTACTCTACACCACTAGCAGAGAAATCTATCTAGTTTTACCAGTATTTATAATGCCTATGAGCTAGATAACATTCAGTTATATCTAGTTTCCACCTTCATCGACTCAACAATCCCTTTAAACAGAGTCAGCAATTACCCATTCTACATTTAGAGGATCAGTGGTGTTGTATGCTTTTCTGAGAAGTTTTATTCACACTCAGTATCATGTTACTTTAAAAATGAAGATAAAAATCCAGCACAAGTTTTTGGTGTTTTTTTGCTTAGCATTTGGAACCTTCTCCTCTTCTTTGTCCAGTAAGCTTCTAAATTAGATAATAATAATAATAACACCTATTATGTTGCATGAAAAGTTCTCCAAGAAAGATTTCTAACCTGTTAACCCAACCCCAAATTTCCTGAAGTATTTTATTAGCTTGACTAGTTTTTATTCCCAAAGTAACGAGCAATTCTAACCAAAAATCACATGTACTTCATCGTCCTCAAAAGTGACTTTAGCTGTATCTCACACAAGTGTTTTAGAATCCAATTGTGTCCTTTTAGAGACATGTATGCTATGCTTTTAGTTCCAGTGGAACTTCCCTGACATTGAAGAATTTTGACATTTAAGAACTGAGACAATGCAACTCTGCTTAACCCTTTCAGCATCTATATATGAATCTGTTGACTGTTAGCTTGTTTAACCACATCTGCAATCTGAGAACTATCTGCCTCTCCTCTCTTCTATAGTAAATATTAGAAATTCAATACTCCATGCAAAAAAGTGCTTTGTTCATAGAATCACTGTCTACCTTGAGTTAGAAGGAGCCACAATGATCGAGAGCAGCACTGCTCTCCAGCCTCTCATTCCCTATGTGTATGTAAATCCAGGGTTGCCCCGGCCCAGGTGCAGAATCCAGTACCTGTCTTTGTTAAACTTGACACAGGTGGTGATTGCCAAATTTTCTACTTTATCTATATCTTTCTGCAGGGCCTCTCTGCCTTCAAGGGAGTTGACAGCTATCATTGGCAAACTTAGTATAGGTTTGGGTCCTACATCCAAATCATTAATGAAGATGTTGAAGAGAACTAGGCCAAAGACAGAGCTCTGCAGAACCCCACTAGTGACAGGTAACCAGCCTCAGGTAACCCCATTTACTGTAACTCTTTGCACCATAAACTTACAACTGATCTACTACAATGAGTGTTCCCATATTCTTTCACCACACACTGTAATGAATGATAGTCCTGGGTTCAGTTTATTCACTGTCTGTAGCCTCAGTTTTCTGTGATTACATGAATTTGACAATTCTCCTTTTACAGAAAGAGAAGGCCTTTCACCCTCCTTTCACATATGCTTTCCATAGTTCTATGAGAAACTGAAGCTGAGCTGGGTAGAGGCAGACAGCTCTTACAAATGCCATTTTGCACAAGTCCCACGTAGCTGAGTCTCGCTTAGTAATAGATTTTATTCATGGGATAGCTCACAGATAAAGCAAGGAAAGCAAAATGATTGAAAGTGCAAGCCTGAGAGCTGTACAAAATAAGTCAGTTGTGGACTTAAAATAATTTTACTTCCATTCCAGTGGAAAGTTTTTCTCCTTTGCCAGCACCTCCACTGTGACTAGAGCTGGTCTGTTCACAGTCATGCATGCAGAATGAAACATCAAGTTTCACAGCACATACTGTATGACTGAACAATTAGTAAGTCACTGACACTTTTGATGCTTGTTTAGATAATTTTCAAAAACTTGAGCAGGAGATGCCACTTTCCCAGAAGTCCAGTAACAGCAGGTTTAGTACAAAAACAGCTGTTAAGAAATTGCCTAAGAACTACAGCTGGGTCTGCAAGTACATACACAGATCAGAAAAAGCATTGGAAAGGAAAGAGTCTAAAAACTAACTTTTATTTAAAGCATTTAGGATTAAATAATAGAGGACCTTCCTTCTGCAAAATAGATTATATTTGCAGAATGGTTATTTCCTTTTACGGTTTAACATAGCAGATCTCTTCCTCATAATGTGATGTTTACGCCTCACAGCTTTTTGGTTCTGTTCTGGAATAGCAATCAAGTTTTTTTTTAAGACCCCCTGTTGAGTGACGGTAGGAATTGTACCTTTCTTTGTAGGTGGCTCTTCTTCTGCAGCAGGCTTATTTTCAAAGCAACGTTTTCTTCCCACTTCCAATACAGTTTCCTTAAAGTGGCTGCTTTCAATCACTTCATTAGAGTTCTTTTCAGCCAAATTTGTCTCAAGGGTAGTCAGAGTGTTGTCCTGTGTTAAAACCGCATCAATTACTTTTAAGTGCTCAATTTATATAACTTCAAAGGCTTAGTAGTTTTGTATAGACAAATATTTTTACAAAACTGTCTAGGTATGCCTATAGGGGCTGCCACAGGAAAAAGTCAGTTACAGATCAGTTACTTCAACCAAAAGCTGGTACAGCTTCAGATACTCATAAGTACAACACTTTGCACTGTGCAGGAATTAAAGCAAAAAACTAGGAAACTACAAAATGCAAGACTTGCTTGTAAGAGGAGTTAGTTTACCATCTGAAAATAATTTTTCCGTGTCAAGAGTTTTTCTTCAATTCCCAATTTGTTCAAAGGGCAGTCAGTTCTACAAGTTAATCACTTTCTTACCATGGTTGGTAGATTTGGGAGCTTTAAGATCCTTCAGCAAAGCCACAAATAATTTTTGGCATGACAAATCTGATGCAATTTGAAAGCCTAGTCAGGTCTGCCATACATACTTTAGATATCTGTTTGACTAAGTTTTTACTTGCAAGTGGCAATACATTGAGGTTTGTGGTCATGTTTAAAACTTCGTGCCTCACAGTCTCATACAAACACTGGACAGTTAAAGCCTTGCTCTTGGAAGGAGTAATAGTATGAAGTCACCACAATTCTCATCACTCTTGGATTGTTCATAGTATTGAAAAAAGGTGTCGTGGGGCAGAGAGAGAAGAGAGAAATGGATCAGAGTGCTAAGTTTCATTTAAAATTTTATCAGAGCTATTTCAGGTTACTGGACACCAGGCTCAAAAAAAAAAAGTCCCAGTAAACTCCTAACTGCATATTTTTATTTTTTTCTTAAGTCTGTCTGTATACATTTAGCCAAGCTAGTCTTCTGGCATTCAGCAGCTAGCAATAGACTAGACTGTTTCAAGTCTTATTAATCATATAAAAAGCAGAGATATCCACACCTTAACTTCTTAGTTCAAACTCTGCTCAGTATATTTGTATCATTGCTCTTCCTCTGAAAGTGCTTGCATGGTGGTGGGGGTGGAATACACTAAATTTTTTTATTTTTGCCAATTTATAGAATCACTGTTCTTTTCACATTATTAGTTTCTAACTTCATTTAAAATTGGCTTTTTGCTGCAACAAAACCTCCTTTTCTTCCTCTTTCATTCAAGCAAAAATAAAGACAGTGATACAATTCCTCTATTCCCACCATTTAAGTTCTCACACTTTGTGGTTTGGGTTTTTTTTGGTTTTTTTTTTTAATGGATCATCAGAGTCTCATCTAGAGTCAATAATAAGTTCAGATCCCTACTTCTGAAAGTCCCATTTCTCACACCCACACACACATTTTGCTGTGGCTTTAGTTTCAATTCCAACTGACCTTCTACTATTTCAAGTAACTAGCAATTATTTGCAGAAAACTTCAATTTCCCAAAGTAGCTAATTCCATTATAAGTACATAGTAAGTTTTTTTGTATAAAGACAATTGAGTTGTCTAAGACTTACATAGTCTTTTATGGTTTCTTCTGAACTGGTCATCAAACCTTGCAGTCTCTTAATAACTTCATCTTTTTGCTTCACAATGTCTATTAATTCTTGAATCCTTTTATTCTGTATATTCATTTTCTTGGAAAAGAAATATAAAAGTAGTTCAGGCAGTGTTAAATTGTCAAATTATACCATGCATTTAGAAGCAACATCAGTTAAACTGTGCTTGATATAAAAAAAAAAAAAGAAAAAGCTAAAAGCACACTGTAACAACATTTTAAGTTACTGGAATGTAGTATTAAAGCAAATAATTTTGTACATTTTTTTTTTTGGAGATAGTTACCTCAGTTGCTTCTTTAAGTTGCTCAGCAGACTCATCCAGTTTAATCCTCTGCATTCCAAAATCTGTAAGAGGAAAAAAGTCTGCATCAAGTAACCAGCCCTTACATAGTTGACTCAGTAATCCATTTTCTTGGTTCTTCTGGTACCTCAGTAGTTTTTGAATAGATTTATTTTCAAGTTGACTTCTGCTTATAGGACACATTTCAGGAAATTAGGAATCAGTAATTTTGATGTTTTAACCCAGAATTCCCAAGTCTTCAATTGATAGTTTGACGTCTTGTCTTAAAAATTAAACAGCCAAGGCCTGTAGAATTGTTTAACCTGAACATACAAAACCCAATTGATTACCAGTGCTATACATGCAATTTGGTTCCAGATTTTTATTTCTATTTTACAGTAGTCAGGTTTTGGGTTTTTTTCATGTTTTTCACATCACACTTAGACACAGCCTACCTTTGGTTTTCTCTGCCAGCTGTTCTTTGGTCTCAATTAGTTCAGCAGTAATTTTTTCCAGCTGTTTTTCAAGCCAGCCTATAGTTTCCTGTGGGTCCTCTAGGGACACAATGTATTGGTGTGCTGCTTCTGCCTGATGTTTGATATCAGCGATATCATTCTGCAGAGAATCAATAATGCCCTCAAAATCAATGCAGGTATCTGGCCCTGTGCTACATTCTTCATCCTGAAAGATAATTTATATCCATTTAGAAATAGCAAATAATTACACAAAAGCCATTATTTCTACAGAAAATTTGGAAGACCATTTTGAATTCAAACATATAAGTACAGTTAATTCTGGCTTCAAAACTGTCTTGAGGGTTCACATGCATTTTGATTCCCAGTTTTTGCCTACCTTCACACACAAGTCTCTGGTATCAAGTAATAGCTACTTTATTTTTATAATATTTAATTACCCAACAGTACAGTCCCTTTTATATGTCCATAAAAACATCAACTCCAAATTTACTATAAAAACTAGCATTTTTAAAAGAAATGAGAACATTGAATAAACAAAGCAAGCAATCAGTTTTAGAAGGAATACACCTCAAATTTTCATGTATCAGTAAGTTTGTGAGGCCAAGTAATTTTGTGGTAACTTATCACATTAAGTTGAACTCAAAACATTGACATTTTTATATCTTTCTTTGTTTTCTTTAGAAACAAAGGATTTCAAACTCATAAGAGACAGCCTCAAGGTAAGCACCAAGTTATGACTTAAGTGTATGGATAATTCTCATTGCTTCAGCTGCAGCTACAACTGCCCTGAGAGGAAGTCTGTGACCAGTCCAGTACAGGACTTAGGCCTATATACAGGGCCTAAGAAACCAGCTTCAAAGTTTGTAAATAGACGCTTAATTTAATAGATTTTATATCATAATTGCAGTTTTCCCCAAAATTTCTTTGTATATAGTAATTTTCACTTAGTGTTGAAGAAATGTAGAAAACCCCAAAGATTCCCAAATCCCAAGATTCAGCAACCCCACTTATTAAATGGGATAAATATATCTTGCTGACAGTACCATTACACTGCATGTAATTCCTTGAAAACACTCTTTTAAGTCTTAAGAAATACTGCGACCATAACAGGTAGGGACTAAAAGGGACATTTGGGGCAGACAGATAAAAATACCAGGGGTCCAGCTTGCACACTGCCAGGCTGATCTTGTAACTTATTTTTTTCATCTGCTTTTTCAGGATAACCATTTACAAGTTCCTTGAAGATTTCCAGGCGTTTTTCAGCATTTTCTTCAAGCCGTGTTCGTTCATGAACAAGGCACTCTCTAGAGTAGGAAAAACAAGTCAGCTAAAAGCTAACAAGTATGAGATGCTACAAAGTTATAAATACAACCGCCTATAAACAAAGATGTTTTCTTCTGTATTTTGGCACAGCAAAACAATACACAAAACAATGCTGTTACACCAAACAAAAGTATATTTCTCACACATGTGCATCCCTAAAGAACAACAGGGACACAAATACACAGATTATGGACAGTACTTAACAAAAAGCATTTTTTCTAAGTGTCTTGTGCCAGAATATGTTTAGAGCATCCCTAAGACAACAGTAACCAAAGAATTTGCAGATGTCACTCATTCTACAGACAACCTAACAAAGCAGCTCTTCTCTTAGGAAGAGCTCCCCAAGCAGAAACAGTGCTTACAAGTTATAGACACACACACACTCCTACTTATCCCACAGAAAAATCAAAGCCTTTTCACACAGCATTTTTCCTGAGCTGATAGTCCAAACAGAAATTGGTACATTAGCAGATGCAGTAGAAGATCAGGTCTAGTAGAAGTGTGGTTGCTTACAGCCAAGAGAGATTTAACAAATAAGTGACTTTTCTCTTGTTTTCTTAACCAGTAACTTTAAAATCACTTAAAGCCAGCTTACTTGAAATCAATTTCTCGCTCAGCAGAATATTGGGTAAATTCTTGTATCACTTCTTCACGAATTTTTAGTTCCAGCAGTAACTTATTCTTCTTTTCAGTAATAAGTTTGTTCTTCAGCTCTTCTACAAGACTCAGCAGTGCCTACAATTAAAATTAGTATCGAGTTTTTAAAAAATAGTTTCCCAGAAGTGAGATTTTTCCCATTCCTCAAACACTACAACACTTTACTCTCCAGCTGGCAAAAGTTTTTCTAGTTCTTTATTAGCTTATTCATAAACAGGAGGATTCATGAGTGGATTGAACTACCTGTTTGGTGCTAACACAGTAATTTTTAAGCTTGCACAGAGCGGGCATTTACAAAGAACATAACTTTTGGTTTAAACTTATCTTTAAAGACAGGCTTAAGATCCACAGAATTTGGCCTTTTTTTCCAGATGTTCATTTTTGGGGCAGTATTAGTGAAATCTGCACAAAACTTTCTCTAGTCCACTATTCCCTCCTCTTTATCTTCCCTAGAACTGACTGTTCCTTAAAGAATAGTTTCCAGAGGTTTTTTATGCATAAAATAGCAAAGGAACAATCTCCTGTATTGCTAACAACCAGGTAATACTTTCTGTGCATTGACCATAGAATAGCAAAAGAAGAGAAAGCCAAACCTGCAATTCTTACTGTTCAGTCTGTACTTTGACACATTTCAGTTTTCCCACAATAAGCACTAAATCATGAGTAATCCCACTTGTAGTTCTAAACAGTAAATTTAGTGATAAGGGTGATCAGAAAAAAAAAGAAAGGGTGAGAGATGGGGGAAATCAGAAGAATACCATGCTTCAAGGCTGCACACTACACTAATTTTTAAAGTAACCCTGGCACATACCATATATTCTTCTTTTCCAACAACAACTTTATTTTCTTCATTTTCCTGCATTGCTTCTTCTCCTGACATACTATGCTGTTCTTCCATCTCATCATCATCATCATCTTCCAACACATCTTCCAAGGTTCTGTCCCATAGGATAGTAGCTCTTTTCCTTGGGATTGGCATTTTAGTGACATTAAGCAGTGATGATTCTCCTGCTAATTTCTGGTCAAATGATTGATCTTGGGGAAGAATAGATGTGTCCATAACTAAAACCTACCCACAAAATAAAGAACAAAGTTATTGGTATTTTTTAAACCTCCACTGGCACTTTGAAGACATACCTCATGTACTCTCCTATAGGTCTCCTGAGCATATCCAGCCTATCCTCTATTCAGAGTCAGTACTTACACGAGTTTCCAGCTAGAGTACAAAGTTGTCACTTTATAGTCTAACTCTTCCTTTGATCCCAGGAACACTAAGTTTCACTAGCTGGATAACCTACAAGAGGGTTGCCACCTCTTGCACCAAGAGATTTCTCCATTTTCCTTTTTTCAAACTTTGAGTTTCTAGTTGCATCATATGAATACCATCCTATAAATTCTATTTCTTGAACAGCTCTATCACTCTGACAGTCTGCTCCTTCTGGTGGTGCACTTAACCTGCCCAAGTTCCAAAGGCATGGATCTAACTGTCAACAAAACTTTCCCAATGCTTCCATTTAGACTGCAGTACTGAACCCCAATACTTTCACCTTCCAACTTTGCCAAAGTTATATCACCACACTTACTTCTGCTCCCTCTGATTCCACCTTCCCATTGAAGCCTCTGTGAACATAAAGATGACCTTTCAAACTCTTTGGTGCTCAGTCTCTTTTACCAGTATTTCAGGTGAGCAGTACTCCAAATTGAGATAGCAGTAGGATATTGGACAGCTACAAGTACTCCTAGGTGATAGCATGTTATGACTACAGAAGAAATTCACCTAGATCTCAGGGAATTTCTTCCAAATATAGTAACCTGCTCTTTAAAGCAAATCAAAATTACTGAGCAACAAGATAAATGACAACACACTTACTTTTTGTGCAATGGCTGAGAACTTGAGCACATTGAGTGTTTCATCATATGCTGAAGCACATTGGCTTATGTTTACTATCATGTATACCTTCCCCTTTCCACTGAAGAATCCTTGAAGGAAATGAGTCAACTTACTTTCCCGAAAGGGTATGTGCTGCTGCAACCTTTAAATACAAAAGAAGAGATGATCAGAAGTTTAATAAATTCCACTCAGTGCAAGAGCTATCCAGCCTGAAGACTTGAAAATACATAAAAAAGCATCAGACTTTAACCAATAAAATGGTTTTGAACTAGGTACAGCTGTTTGTGAAGACATTGTGTGGCTGTGGTGACTTCTGCTTTATGTTTTTTCTCAGATACACTACAGCAATACAATCAGTGGGAACACTTACATCTAAAGCGTTCAACATTTAGCCTACTGTAGGTCACATAGTCTCATGCTACACCAAACCATACCCCACATCTTTTTCTTTTCCATGTCCAATAAAAGTATTTATGTAGTTCTAGACATGCAGTATCCAACATTATCAAATCTTTCACCTCATATCATACCTCTGAAAACAGACAACAGCAAGTGTCTAGGTAAGAAGCCAACTATACACAAGGAAATACTTCTCAGAACTTTATCCTTAAAACCCCAGGAATTTGGCATTTCCTGAATCAGAAGCTGTGCCCTTGAATTTAACAGTTGGTGATGTAGTTTTCAATGTTTATAGACAATGTTAGAGGAACTCCTATATTATTAAATACACACTTGTCACCGAATGAGTTGTCTGCATTTTGGACATATGACAGCTGTTCAGTAACAGGAATAGTACTACAGGACTCAGCCACTCCTGCCAGAATACATATATGGCTCAGAAATAGCTTTGCCACACACTGATAAACAACTATTCTAACAGAGTTCCTGCTTCCTATTCCACTAGCAAGGGGCATGTATTAATATTTCAAGATTGTGCTCCAGAACATTTCTTCTGTATTGTTAAAATTCCATGTTATTAGGATCAGAAAGTCATGTTGACTAAGTTAATGGGCCCCTACACAGCTGCTAGTTTTCATGCATCCTTCCTATCTGGAATGGTCAGGAAGGTAAAAATCTTAAATTCCCAAAACATAGGGTTGATCAGGAACACACTACCAAGGCTTTTTCATCTTAAGGTGTGATAGACTTCAAATATGCTGTCAAGAACACTGTTACAGAGCGAGTGAATTTGGCAAAGCACATCCAGACATTATCAAAAACAGAAAATAGAATTCATTTAACTTCTAGGACAGAAATAGGTCCTCGAATGAAAACCCATGGAGGAGACAGTTCCTGGACAGTTACTATATTGGTTTTTATACAAGTAACTTTTTGAATTATTTTACTCTTATTTAGATCCTCAGGTTAGGGCATAAATAGTGGGAAGGCTTTCTTTTGTCTGTATATGGTTAGCTAGATCAGGAGAGCATTAAAATTATGTCACAGTTTAGAAATAATAGACAAATTTTGTCAAAGAGTGCACAGTCATGATAGCACAGCAATATCCTGCTGATGAGACATTTCACCCATTGAAGTATGCAGAAGATGGAATTAGTTCCCAAAGTAGTAATGAAAGGCTGAAAACCTGACTCTTACATTAGTGAAAATGGTGTTTTAAACTTATTCCAAAGTTTGTTTGATAAGCCAAGCTCAGAAGAAGTTAAATTGCTAAAATCTGTGATAGCATGTTTAAAGGATGTTATAAATGGAATGATTTAACTAAAAAGCAAAACAAAGCAAGTTCAAAGATAATTTCGGTAGATTAACAAGACTACAGTATAGACTTCAGTTAATATGTCTTTTCTACCAAAAAATTATGTTACTACTGTATATTTTAAAAAATAGCTTTTAAATGTTGTAGGCAATACCTAAAGAACACAACCAGTTTGCAATTCATAAAAGTACTTACTTTGACTGTTGACAGTTCTTGAGTGCATTAATACACTTGCCTAGAGTCAGGAGAGAGGTATTTATATTTCCACTCTCCTTCAATCTGTCACCTTCATTGCGGGTCTTGGTGTATCTTTCTGAACCAGCAAGATCACAAAATGACAGTCTGAAAGCAGACAAGGAAAATTCACTTTATTTACCTTATAAGATGAACAAATGATTCCCTTTTCAAAACAATCACTTTTTTTCCATCCTTCTCAAAGACGCTTCCCAATCAGATTTCCCTCTCTTTCCTGTGAAACATTTTGCCTACATGCTTCCTATTCCACCCACCCCTACCTCCTCATCCTGTTCTTTTTAGGGACTTGCATAAGTTCAGGAGTAGCAGGCTGGCAGAACCCTGTGCTGAACAGAGAGGACATGGTAGAGAACAGCAACCTGACAGCATGAGGGAGAGGGCCAGGGACTGTATGAGTGTAGGGAGTGGGTAAGCCCTCATACATGCAGGAGGCTCCCACAGTGAGCACTGGGTGTATAGTGCAGTACCAGTATATCAACATGGAAGATAATTGACAACCTCATCACAAGAGATTCTGTTCTGAACTTACTCATTGACTCTTGTCACTCGCGGTGCTCCTAAATCTTCAATTTTTAGTAGTTTAATTGTGAATATGCTGTGACTAAAAGGAGAAATTGAAATCAGAAGAGAAATGATGAAGTAGACCAGTACTATCAAAATATTTTTAGCCTCCACATTTGTTCAAAACGTTGTTGAACCTGTCAACATATCTAAGTATATACTATCAGATACAAACTTTCAAAGAGATGTTTATGTAGCATTTATTTTGCTTTTTCCTCAGACATTTAGATGGAATGAAGTTAAGTACTTCCGTATAGAGTATTTGATAAAATACTGTTAGTTCTAGTACCTGTTCATCTTATTGAAGGACTGAATCCTTTTGGCTTAAAGTATTCTGTCACATACTGCTAAAGGACACCAAAACTGAAACTTAGAAATCTAGATCACGTTAAAGCCTCTTCCCTTCCTGAAAGCCATAAGCAGTATTTTAGTTTCTCCTTCCTCCCACACATCATCCTATGCTCAATGCTATTCCAAATGTTTCTTACCTTCTGCTGGAGCAATTATTTAGTTTTGTGCTTGCAATACTCTGGTGTTTCAACCCCAGTTTTAGAAGTTTAAAAGCTTCTTTAGAGTCAGAAATCTGAACCCACTGCAGACCTTTGAGAAAAACAAATATGATAGTTTTGAAAATATCATTACCAAAATGAGTATTAAGAGGATAATGTATGTCCAGCAACCATACTGGCAATTTGCACTCTATTCTATTCACCTTTTACAAAAGAACAACCCTTGATGTCTTGAGCAAGGCGCAGTGTTTTTCTTTTCTTGTCATTTGATATAGGAATCAGTAGATCATAAAAACACTCATTGTAAATCTCGAAAAATGAAACCCAAACAGAAAACTTGATGTAATTTCTTGCAGTTGTGGTAGATTGTTCTGAGTCTTTTGAAATATCTTCCAAATCTGCCAAGTGCAAAGTATTATAAGTCAACATAAACCTACTAAAGTGAATTTCATTAAAAAAAAAAAATCGGTAAGTGAAAATTGGTATTACAGCAACCTTCTAAAAAACCCTTAACTCAGAGAAATTCATCCAAGTTCCCACCCCCATTCTTAAATGTCTAGAAGTCACATGCTCAACCTTCTTATTTGCAAGAGACACTGTACCACTTCCTTTTCTGTATTTAAATTCTATCAAACAGATAAAGCTTGGTTTCAATTATCCAGGTCTCCTCAGTATCTCTAGAGGGCAGAGAATTAAACTGACAAGCATACTTTGTTTTGATTTTTTAAAGCAAATCTAGTATTTAGATATTATTGTAAATGCCCAAATTAGGTTTATAGAATTACATACAGGTATGCTAAAAGCCTGTCAGAATACCACTAGGACCCATAGCATAAGAAGTACTACTTTTTCTTGCCATAGTTTCAGCTCATTTAAAGCCTTTTCAGGTATTCTAGCCATTTTATCTTTAGGTTTTCTGCCTAGGTAACTTGCTCACTATCCAATTCACAGGCATATAGAAATGAACAAGTAGTCATTTTGTTATCAGCATAGGCCAGGAGTCAGTTATTGACCTTAAGAAAGCTTCTTTGTCAGATTTAATTGCAATTTTTTATAGGAAACATACCCTTAGAATCAACAGGTGCATCGTTGTTAGTGCTCATCTGATGGTCTACCTACAAAAAAACCCAGAGACTTTAAAATATATTGCTGACAGTATACTACACTACAACTTACTTTTCTAACAGTTCTACTGTTTTACTAAATAGGAATACAGCATGGATGCAGCATGCCAGTAGAAAGATCATGGCTACACATCATGTCTTGCTCAAAGCACCTGTACACTGCCCTTGAAAGGTCTGTTCTTCCTCATTCCTGATACTTCGCTTACATCAGTATATGGCATTTCAGCCTGTTGAATCTGAAGCAGTCCAGCCACAGAAAAAACAGAGGGGTGGAAGCCCACACAGAAACAGGGTGATTTAATGGGATGATTTGCAGGAGTACAGTTGCAGTTTATACAATAGTTTTAAACCAGTAAATCTCAAGAACCCTGAATTTTTTTGTTGCTGGTATTTTGCTCATACAGGAATTTATATTTTACAGCTTACTAGGCCAATCCTCAGAAAGAGAGGCAAATGTAGAACACTCGTTCACTTGAGAAATTAAATGAGCAACTTACTGCTTCCTGGTACCTATTTGAAATAAATGATACAGTTGAAGTAAAGTCAAGGTTTCAGAAAGAAAATTTTCTTCTTCCGAACTATTTAAAAAAAATAAAAATAAGTAAAATGAACGAAATCCCTAGAGCTTATAAGCTTCATACACTTGCACTCCTTTCCCAGTCTTAGTTTTGGTTGGTTAGGTTTCTTTTAGGCACAGACCTGCAAGTGAAAGTGCCTAAGGAAATTAAATTCATGTACTGAAGCAAATATGGTTAAGAAAACTAACACAAAATAAAAGACAGGTATGGTTTGCATCAGGGTTTTTTGGTGTTTTGTTAAGAGTGTATTTCATATAAAGCTGGGATTCTGTAAGTGCTCCTGAAATAATGAAATACTTATGTAATCAAAATTTTTAGATTTAAGCTTTACACATGTAAAACATCCATCCACACCTGTCTCTGTTGAAGCAAATGTAAACATTGGCAGCAAATTTATAAGCTTAAGTATCCTTCTTATAACCACAGTTTTAGAAACTAGAGGGGATATATATGTGCTTTCAAACATGTGACAGGCTTTACTGAAGTCCATTCTGAGGACTGCCAGAGCTAGATTTAATATATGCCTGTGCTTTTGAAGTGAAGATGAAGAATTTTGCTGCCACCTACCTTCCACCTTGGACCTCAGATAACTAATGGATAAAAACCAAGGTAACAGATACATTCCTTCCCACAACCATTATAACCTAGCATACCACAAGGGAGATGCTTAATTCTTTTCATTAAAAACAAACAAAAAAGCAAATTAGTCCCTTTCTAGTTCCAAATCCTAGCACATGCTAAGTTTTATTTTACATTATTCCACTCATTTCAAAATTAAAAAACACCAAGAAAAAGGTGTGCTTACACAAAATACAAGTTCCCTATAACTGTAATTGAACTAAACAGCTTTTGAATTCCAGGCAACTTATAAAATAGGAGTGTATTTCTGGACTGCTCAACACTGAACTATAAGAATAAAGTCCAGCAGAAACCCATTTTTAATTCAAATCTGTAAGTTCACTAGCGTTATAGCTCTGCTGTTTCAAATAAATTTTTGCTTCGAGGACACTTGCCAAACTGAAAAAGAGGAAAACAACCTCAAAATCATTAATTTCTTTCAAGTACCCTGAAAGACAGTAAATTCTTTAAACGATCAGACCTACTAGCATCCACAAAGATAGAAAGGAGATTATTTGCATTCTGCTCTTATTAAGCAACAGTAACTCCACAGGATAAATTATCAGTGCCAAAGCTACAGGGGGAAAAAAAAAAAGCTTAGTTTACATGTCCATCAAGTATTCAGCCATAAGAGCAAAATCCACAGGAGAAGAGGGTTCATCAGCTCTATCGCTCACTTTACTGCTCATCTGAATAGCTGGCTGACAGCAAATAGACATATCCATGTTTAAATACAGCTAGTCTCTTCCCACTGAAAAATGAAGAACATGGAGCTATCTAAAGATGCATGTACTCATCAGTGCAGAAAGCATTCCTCTACCTCTTTTATTAGGCGAAGTAGTGAATTTTTAATAGCAGTTTCTTCTCTCACTTGGTTTTCAGTCAGCTTTATATAATCTCTACACCGATGGGGTTTAAGATCCATCACTGTGTATAGCTTTCCTTGAATACTTTTAAACAACAGATCCAAGGCCCTTGGCAGAATACCAACATCATCTTCTGTCCCTGAAAGAACATACAAAAGAAAAACCATAATTATGATGATGAAAAAGGTATACAGATAAATGGAGACAGGAAAAATAAGAAATCCCAAGGCACACATGAGAAATTTGGAGGCAACTTGAGCATGAATCTGTGGTGTTTTTTATATTCTCAAGGTAACAGCAATGCCATTAGAGTGTTTTAAGAGGTATTTGGCTTTCAACAACAGTTCATGCTCTACACCAATAATCAGTGTAACAAAAAACAAAAACTGCTGGAGTATTCTGCATAAGCTTAGCCTAGAGGGAGAACAAACAAAGAAAACCCCACAACCAATAGACATTTAATAAAGATTTACAGTTTTTCAATAGTATTTCATGCGCTGTCTTCGCTCTCCTTCAAGGTAGCAATCTTGAAACAAAACTCATAACTGATCTTTCAGCTGCTGTCCTGTGCTAACTCCACAGACCCTACAAAAAACTTCTAAAAGCCTTGTGAAGGCTCACTCCTTTCCCTATCTCAGACTTGTTTCTCAGAACATACTACTTTTGCACCTGAATGACAAAAAGATGTTAAATAAACGCCTCAGTGCGCACTTGATCTTTCTGAATCAAAGTTTGAAAAGGGTTCACTTTTTTGCATTCTCTAAGTTCTATAGTAAGAAAAAAAGGGGAGAGCAGAAGACAAACTATTGTCCTGTCTCAGGCTGATAAATTTCTCCTGCTCTTGAGACAGGAGCACATTTAAGTTACAGTACTAGCTGTGTCATCTATTCCAGAACTTACATTAAATATGGTTGGTGCTCAAATCACAAGCTAGTAACCAAGTAACATATTAAGCTTAAGTATTGTTGCATTGCATGCGTTTCTCCTCATCTCCTCTCTAATAATTTTTTGTTTATTGCAATGCCACTTGTAATTGAACCTAACATGAATAAACTAACAGTCACTGATGAAAAATTAACAATACAAAAAACTGCTCCATCTTTCACTTAAGTTCCATGTAACGCTAAAGTGGAATAGCAGAAGAGGAAATCGTGGCACCCCGTACACAGAAGTCTGCCCTGCCAATTTTTATCCAAGTCCTAAAAGTATAATACCATGAAAAAGCTTCTAGTCTACAGCGATGTCAATCAAAAATTCTTGGGAAAACCACAAAATAAATGCCAAATTAGTCAAGCATGGGGGAACTGTACACTGCAGGAATTTTTGGGTTTTGTTATTTACCTATTATTTATTAGGACGGAAAAGACCATCCCATTATTGACACAGGTAAATGATAACTGAAAGTACTGGCAGTAACCCAGAATTACAGAATTATAGTCCACCTAACTGAAAATTGCTTAGAAAATAAAGTCAATTCAATAAAGATCAGTTTCATATGGCACAAAACTTACTGTTCTACTATTTCTTTGTACAAAAGAAGTGGTATAACATCCAGAACTGTCATTTCATTCCAGAAAAAAAATTGTTTCCACATGAATCAAGCCACCTCGTTTGCTACAATGCTTTGAAAAATAACTAAAGAATGACATCTTCTGACTAGAAAGGATATTGAGCTTTAACAGAACAGAAATACTGCATCAGAAGACAAGGTCTCCTAAGACACTATTAAGCTTAGGAACTCAAGACAAGACAAAAATACACGAAAGCAATCAAACATGATTCAAAACATTTATTCTCTGCCTATAATAACTGAAACAGACTCAAATATTATTTCTTACTTGGACATATAAGATGCATATAACCATCATAATAATACTCAAGAAAATGCTAATCTGGTGTACAGCAACTTACACACTTTTTGTTATGTTTGTTATTGAAAGAGACTTTCAAAGACTATTTATTAATATTCAAAAGAAGCCAATGTATAGGGCCTCTACAGTTTAAATGAAGGAAAAAGCTTTATTTCTGCTAGAAGCAATCCTCACTTTAAAAACAAAAAAAAAGGAAGCATATTCAAGGAGAACTTGTTTTTACTCATACCTTGGAATGTGTAAGTTTTCCCAGCATTTGTAACACCATATGTAAAAACAAGACGATTATATCCATCTAAGAAATCTTGCACCGGTTCCTTCATGGTACCTCCAAAGAATTCTTCTTGAGTTGTTTCAGGTCCAAACACCTGTGTATTACCAAGATACACTCATACTTTGTTTAAGCAATCATTAGAGACTTTTAAAGGATCTTTTAAATTCTGTTCGTTTATAATCTTAAAGACTACAAAGTTAAATCAAAAATACAGTTTGCTTGGTATTAAAATAAGCTAAACATGTTTCAGGAACTAATTAAAAACTTTTAAAGACAACTCATTTACTTGCGAAAAAGTGAACTTCTGTATCATCTGTCCAGCAGTTTTTTCACTTAGTCGATTCAAATAGTGGTGGGGGGGCTTCAGTATGATGTTTGTTGAGTCTTCAATAGAAACACAGTCCTATTAAAAGGAAAGACAAGCAATGCAGGCAATAAAGAGAATATAAAGAGCTCAGCTAACAGGGAAAAACAAACACAAGGAACCTCACAAAAGAAATTTAAAGCATTTTTAAACTAAATAAATATCATACCTGTGATCCATTTTCTCTTTCCAATGATGTAAATGGCCTAATACGCAGGCAAACTTGTATGTGTCCCTTAGAATCCAAACTGCTCCTCTTAAAAAGAAAAAAAAAAATAAGCAGGTTAGAATTTTGAATCTTTGTTTGATAACCAGCATGTTAAGGCAGTTTTATTTCATCAGGCTGTTTTGAACAGATTTATTTGATAACATGGGAATAAAAAGTAATTCACTACATCAGTTTTTACAAGTGTTTAGGCTCCTGCAGAAGTTAGCTGTGACAAGTTAATCTCACAGCACATGTATATACACATTGTATTCAGGCCAACTAGAGATCAAGAATGACACCCACAGAACGTTCTATGAACCGGCAATTAGGCTCATTGACAGAAAACTGATATATCAATGCAGTGCCACAGAACGTAGCCTAATCCTAAGCATCTCTTCCAAAGTTAAAACACAGGAAAGATGCTTTTCATTGCCTCTGTAAAATTCTGACTATTCCTATTGATGAAATGACTAAGCTTATATTTAAAAAAATAAATACCCAAACAATCCAAACATTAAAGCTTTCTTACCTGGCTTGTGTCCGAGCTTGAAGAAACCAAAGAAAATTCAGAGGAGAGATCTGTTTTAAGATCTTCCACACTTACTGGTCCTGATCTTGGAGATAGCTCAGTGCTAGAAATATAGGATGGTCTGTAAAGTTTCTCATTATTCAAAGTCGGTTCCATTCTGCAAGACAGAATAAAACTATTTTGTTCTCACTGATCATATAACACAGAACTTCAGAAGTCCCTTAGAAGACAAGTCAGTTTGAAACTGATAATTGCAATTTCTTTGAGGAGAAAGGTTTTTTCATCCTATTCATAATTTACATAGCAAGTTTCTGTAGGTGGGAAGAGGGTCTGCAGAAGTGTTTGTATCATGATGAATCAAGAACCACCATTCATCTTTAAACAGAGAGTAACTGTTTACCAGGGAAAAGTTTTACACTTATAGCACAAACTTGCTAAAAACCATGTCTGACAAGGAACATATAATCTAAAACCTAATTATATTGTTCCACATCAACTTCATCACCCCATTATAGTGTTCATTTAGAATATCATGGTTATCTCTTCGGAACCTTATAAATACTTGGTGTTATAAAGATAACACCATATAGCTTAATTTTGTTACAGATTAAAATAATTCACTGGGCAATTACTAATAGACTATGGCACCAAGGGATCCAGCAAACAGACATCTATAACATGACCTACATTTTGAAGCTTTGGACACGACAATTCAGTGGTCTTCTAGTACTACATTCCCACATCTAGGTTACAGCAAAGCATGTAAACTGTTTCTCTAAATACTAATGGGGAACATAAAGTGTTCATTAAAGAAATGGACAAAGGAGGGCTGTTTCAAAACCCCTTTGCTCAAGAAGAGTGTTTTGTTGCCTACCTATTAAGCAGTCCTGTTTCCAATTCCTCCATCAAAAAAACCTGAGAGATGTCTGCACTTCAGTGTCAAAATACTTAACACTTCAGTCTTCCTATCTAGGCTGCAAAAGGCAGATGCAAAACTCTAAGCAGCTAGACAAATGTCACCCAGCTGCAAATGAGGTAAATATATACATAAACTAAGCATCAATGTTAAGTTTGTTTCTCCTAATCTACATTTTTAATTTTTGCCAGGCAAGTATATGAAAACCAGGAAAAGCTTGGCCTGAAATATCACCATAGCTTGAACAAAGACTAAGCTACGGTTGGAAAGAAACGTACCTGTGCTATCATAACTTGGAAGTCTTATTCATCAGCTACACAAAGCCACACTACAAAACTCTTATCAGCCCTTTACAGGAAACATATTTGTTAGATAACTGGCATTTTAATTGCTTTAAACACAAGGTTAAAGTGTGATTCAATGAAGATTATGCTCTCATTCTGTACCTTACATAAGAGGCAAAAGGCAAACATTAAGATGTGTACACAAAGCTGGAACTACAAGTGTTTACGTAGCCCAGCACTCAGAGCTATGAAGTTCAACCCCTGACAGAACGCAAAGTCCAACCAAGGTGCAGACTATATACCTGCCTCCACGTTGTGTCACACAGCGCTGTAATTGCTTCAGATATTCTGGTGTAAACAACTATATGGTCTGGCTGCAGCCACTAAAAGGTACTTGTATACTGGGATGCGTTATTATAACTCTGCCGACCGAGGCAGTAGAATTTAGAGCTGTAGACACCCTAAAAGAAGGGGATTGCCAGTAGCTACAAAGTGTGGTCGGAGCACACACACAGCCTCTAGCACTGCCAGGCAGCACAAAAAAAGGTAGAAAAAGCTCCAAATCACACAATAAGACTGGCAGCTTATATAAAACCTGAAGTAGCAGCCCTCACACTTATTAAAAAAAAAAAAATTAATTAAAAGGAAACTGTCCTCGCTGCAGGTACCAACCCTTCGCTTCCAGGCCCTGCCCGTTCCCGGGTCACACGGACGCGCACTGCCCGCAGCAGGCGCTGGGCCGGGGCCCGCCCGCCCCCGGGAACACCGACCGAGATGCGCCCGCCGTGGCGGCGGGGACAGGCGCTGCTTCCCCGCCCAGAGACCGAGACCGAGACCGAGACCGAGACCGCCACCATCCCCTCCTTCTGCACGGCGGGGCCCCGCACCCGCCCGGCCTCGCCCCACCAGCCCGGCCTCGCCCCACCAGCCCTGCCCCGCTTCGCTTCCCCGGACCCGCTCCCCCCGTCCCGGTGCCGGTGCCGGTGCCTGTCCTCGGCTCCGGCGCTCCGGGTCCCCGGCCCCCTTGCCCGGCTCCCCCGGCCCGGCTCCCCGGCTCACCCGCCGCGACTCGCCCTCGGTGTCTGCGCCGGCCGCGGCTTCTTTTCGAATCGGGCCAATGGCAGCGCCGGGCGCCGCGCGGGCCGCTGGGAGGGCGGCGGCGCAGGGCCCGACGGGCAGTGTAGTCCCGACGGGCAGGGTAGTCGCGCCGGGGCGGGGTCGCCCTGCCCCGCTGGGCCCTCCGGCGGCGGCGGCGCCCGGCGGGCTCCGGGCGGGCTGCGGGGGGCTCGGCACCGCCGGCACCCGGGGCAGCCAGCGCCCGGCACCGCGGCAGCACCAGCACCAGCACCATCAGCAGCATCTCGGTTGCCGCGGGAAGGCGCCCTCGCCCCGCCGGGCCTCCCTCCCTCCCTCCCTCCCTCGCTCGCTGCCTGCAGCGCCCGGCCTTCGCCGCCCTCGGGACGTGTGTAAGTTCTAACCCTTCGGGTAAGTTCTAACTCGGGGTGACACGGCGGTGCTGTTCCCAGGGGCTGTCTGTCTGTCTGTCTGTAAGCCGGATGATCGCTGTGTGCGTGGTGAGAGGGACGAGGCCGGGTGAGGTGCCCGAGCTGCAGGTGCCTCGTGTCAGAGCAGGGATCAGCTGAACTGGGGAACCCGGGCTGTGAGTTCAGGGTGTGCTTGTGCCTTACCCTGCCTTCCAGTCCTGACAGCTGTGCAAAACTCTTAGGTACCTTTGTTTGAAACCTTCCCCAGCTCGAAATTATTGCTGGGTACCAGGTTTGCATGATGGGCATTTAATTTCTTAACCAGTAATGAGAGAAATCCTTCTTTATCTTCAAATCAATGTCATAATGCCAGTCAGATCATTGTTTGCTAGAATGTCAGGGTATGGCAATGTACAAGATTTGGTAACGCAAATCACTATGAGTTAGTTTCTCTTTAGAATCAGACAGAAAATCTTTGAAATGTCTGCCTGTTTTAGATTGAAAGGACAGGTAACTTGAAAGAAGTCAGGATCTGTGAGAACAGAATGTTTTCCATTTGAAGAAAAGAATGGCAGCAAGAGCAAGCAATTTTCTAAAGGAATAATTCTACACAGACCCTGTATCAGGTGCCTTGATGAGGTTGTCTTTAGGATTAAATGCTATCTTTCTTTAAACAGAGGCTATATCATATCAGTAAAGGATGTATAATTGATTTCAGTTCGGATGTAGGCCGTGTTGCAGGAGTTTGTCTGTTTTAACAGCAGAAAATGGTGCAGTGTTGAATTTGATATTGTTTGCTAGCAAAACTGAAAAGTTCTTGAAATCATTCTTTAAGTCTTAGGCTAACTTTTGTAGAAGTATCTTGGCTTCTATCCTAAACAGAATTAAAACTACTGAACTTAAACCAAATACCGAGCCAACTTTTTCATAACAGGAAGGGACTGAGAGTGACTCTGAAAGAATGGGGAAAAATAGCTCCTGGGATCAAACCTGACAGCTCTTTTCTTCTGCTTGTTGGAAAGGAAAACTGAAGCTCTTCTTGGAATATTTTGCAAGGTATATTCCTAAAAAGATTGGGTTCTATGTCCTGCAGAAAATTATTCTTGCTAAGCTGGAGCATAACAAAGCTCATGGTACAGGCAATATTTTGATTTTGTTTGAATATTAGATTTCTGAAACTGTTTTTAAAATACTGCACTTGTAAAATTTTTATTTAAACTAGTATCTCAAAGGACTGCTGTCAGCCTATTGAAAGAGCAAACCAAACCCCAATCTAACTTGTGTTCATAGCCTCACACAAACCATGATAAAGAAAACATTAGGTCAACATAACCTATCCAGCCTGCTTTGGAGTGGGAGATGAGGCAACTTCATCTGTATAAATGAGCTTTATGGCTTTCCACCATATTCTCCTTAAAGTGGCTTGTGCAAGGACAGCCAGTTGCAAAAAAAATACCTGCTGCCAAAACAGCATTCAGAAACTTATTCACCCCTGAAATTTGATTGTTTCTTTTTAAATTCTCTATAACTTGTGTAGCAAGTTGCCACTCCCAAGGAGAAAAAATTTTTATAAATGACTTGTTACCCTTAGAAACTTATGTTCCTTTTATTTGGGATAGGATTCAGAAGTTGTGGGTAATCTACTCATCTGAATGATGAGATGATGCCCTATGAGACAGCATTTCTCAACTTGCTTTTACATTACTGTCAAAAGTAATTAGAGACACGGTCAACGCTGCCCAGCATCCTTCAGCACATCTGAGAAGCAGCCAAACCAGAACTGGCTTCAGTTTCTTTGTACTCAACTAAACTTCCCCAGGGAATTAACAAAATACTTCTGTTTTCCCTCAACACTCTTGGTTCTGCTGTGGTTCCCCATGCCTGCCTTCCAAGCACTGCTTTCCCATCCTGGGTGCAGGCCAAGTCCTTTTGCAGGGTTCCTTTGGGGCCAACTAGCAAGGGCACTGCTGTTCCTCGCCACAGATGTCTTGGAGGAAAATGGTGCATTATGTAATCCTCTTGGTAGACTGCCATGCCAGGCCCTTGTAATCCATATGCTTCAGGACAGTTTGTGTTACTTATTGTTACTTACTCAGTCTGGTGAGTGCGTTTCACATTTCCTTTAATTTGATCCTGTGTGTTCCCTATCCCACTCCCATCAGGTGCCTTCAGATGACCCTATTTCTAATGCACATACAATTGATTTAATGAACTCATGACTTCACAGGCTGTTCATTTGCTTGTTTTTCTTTATGCTTTCTTTTATGATCTCTTTTAAGCAGTGAGCTACTTCTTCAGTCTCCCTGGTGCTCCCAAGCTTGGAAGCTTTGCCCCAGGGACAGGTGGTAGCTTTGAGGCTGGGAGATCTCAGTGGTGCTGGGAAGAGAGCAGTTGGCCAGAGCATGAGGCCCTTTCCCTGAAGGAGGCAGGACTTTTCCATCCTCAGCTTGCAAATGCTGCTGCTATTTCGTGACTAATTTGATTAACTGAGTAATTGTGGGGTTTTGGGTGCGGTAGGAGGCAACCTTCACTGGAAGGAGCTCGCAGAAGGTTGTGAGGCTACTCCGTTGGGGTGCTCTAGGAAAATAAAATACAGTTTTAAAAATGAATCATAGACTCACTGGCAAAGAGGGGACTTGAGAAGCGTATGCTGGTATGACAGAGCCAGCCAGGAGCCTAGGAAGAAAGGAGGAGATCACTGATGGGGAGCGTGAGGCAAGTCGTAGCACCTGGTGCTGGACTTTGACTTTAATGCTTGTCCTCTGGATGTTTCCCAGGGCTAGCTGCTCGAGCAAGGAAGGTGATGGGGATACCTGTGCTCTGTGGTCATGGCTGTTTAAAAAAACAATTCGCTGAGGAGACAGGAAGCTCACAGGTGGAGATATGTTTGTGTTAAGAAGGCTCGTTCAGGTATTGCCATGTATGTTCCACTCATAGATGCAGTGAGGCCACCTGGTCCCATGCCAGTGTTTTGTGTAATGAAAACATACTACATGTGCTCAACACATTTATAGCTTCATACGAAAATCTGTGAATGGCAAATGTAGTATTACTCCTTCAATAAGAACTGTATTGTCTTACATAGGAGAAGATGTGAAATATATTTTCTGAGATGTATTTCTTTCAGTTTGTGTAATTCAAAAATTGGGTAAGAGTGCAACTGAGACAAAAAGCTATTGCTCGCTCTTCCTGTTTCTCCCCCAACCCTCTGGTATTCCTTCTGTCCCTCTCTGAATTATTGTGTAATTCTCTGATGAGCTAAAGAGAGCATTTAAGCTGTAATCAAGCTTTTAATCTTGGAATTAAACCAAAGAGTTTCAAAATCAATTATTCTCTGTGATGTATTAATATAAGTAGTCACCATTTTGAAGGTCAGATCTAGTATTTTGAAATCAGAACCCTCTACCACTCATCAACAGGCTTAAAAACTATCTGAAGACATCATTGTGTGTCTTGGATCATTATGCTTACCCAGCATTTAAGTGTACTTAAGTTGGCACTTTATTTTAGTTTGAAAGGCTTTCACAAGCACATATAACCAAGTGCCTCATGGTGATAGTATTTTACATTGGCCCTAGTGACGAAGGCAAGGGAATGGCTTGCATATTCTGAGGAATTAGCAATGCAGTTAATTTTTTCTTTTTCAGTATTAGTGTGCTGTATATTTTTGCCAGCCACTCATCCATATTTAAAACTTTTTTTATTATGAACAGGAAGGTTTTCAAACCACGATCATTAGGGCCTTCCATTAGAGCGGTTATACCTGGGTTTTCCTAGTACAGTGGGATTCCTAACCACAGAAGAGCTTTTTAACATGATCACAGCATAAATGATAATAAAATATGTTTCTTAAATGTTTCTGTGCCTCACTCATTTGAAATGCCAATTTTTAGTAGGCTGTGAAGATGTATAATCATTGAGAAATACTTTATGTGTGCATGTGTATATATTTATATATTTTTTACTACCAAAGAAGACTGAAGCTTGCTAATGGGATAAAAAAATAAATAAAATCTACTTTCTTTTTTCTTCTGCCTTCTCTAGTGTCTTTCTGTAACTCTGGCAACAAATGCTGTAAGACCACTACTGAGGGTTAAGTATTTTGCTTCTTTATTGCTGACAGGGGCCAAAACATTTGTGAGTCATCTCATCAGGCAAAACAGCACTATATCATATTAGTAAGTGTAACAGCAACAGAGACCTCCATTGGAGAAAATGGTAAGAACTGTTTTCGCATTGTGACACAAGTATTTGTCCTGTAAATGTATCAGCTGTTTTGTCTGACTGATTAATAGTTATATAATGATTTGCATAGTTAGTTATTAGGTGTTTGAGATGTGTATGTTGAATAGTAAAACTATTGTTGATATAATAATATGTTTATAATAATAATATAATTAACAAAATATACAGTCAAAGGCTTTATTCTGTCAACGTGTATTTTTATAAGAAATGATGACTACTTCTAAACTGTGTGCCGTGTAGTTTTTAAGAACAAGTCTGCATAGATGGCTTTTTCCTGGATCTGCTTGCTAAATATAGTCTGTAGGACATTTGTGTTGTGCCCCAAAAAATTAAATCCGTCCCCACCAGACACAGTTGGGGTCAAAACCCAAAGGGTTATGACCCTACCAAGTCCTGTAAATGAGGTATTTTTGGGTTACTGGTAATAACATAATTAGAAATCTTGACAGAGACTCCATGAGCAGGAAGACTGATAGTTGTTCTTGAATAGTTGTGTAAAATTCTTCCCTCCTATTCAACATCATACTGATGTCTCAGGACATACTGTTAGAAATGGCTCTACAGGTGGAATACTAAATGGAATCCTATACTTAGAGAAATCAGAATGAGTTTTGCCACAGTTTTCACATAGTCTGGGTCTTACATCATAGTTTTCCTATGGATTTCAAGTATTTATATCCTTTGGTCAAATGGAGTAGTATTGTTGATACAGAAGATACAGTCCAGAAACAGTGGCTACTTCAGGAAAGGTTTTTTGTATGTTGCTTATATTTCATGAACAGTATTTGAACTGTGCATCCAGATTTTGTTTGGTTCCCTGAAATGCCTCCTCTTTTTTCTTCTTTTTTTTTTTTTTATTTCTAAAGATCTGCCTAAGTTCTGCAACTGTTTCCATGATGTCTTTTTAGCTCTAAGTCTGAGACTAGGCCTGTTGCCATTCTTCGCTATACACAATGTTAACTATTTTCTTTACAGACAGTGTGTTAGCTCCAGCTTAAGGGGTGGAGATACATTCCAAATCTTATTAGTAAAATTTTGCTTCTCTCCATGTGTTATTGATTCTTTCTCAATCATCCACAGAGCAGTATAAATACCAGCATGGGTAACCATAATTTAAAGGTAAAATCTCAGGGTTGACTTTCCCCTAAAGTGAAACATATGTTTCAGTTTTATTTCATTTATGGTTTCAGAAGTTTTATTTCAGTTCCAAGCTGCTTATGGAAATTCTTCATGGTGTAAGAAATTCAAGCATTAATCCTTAGGATTACTTTTTAAGAGTATTGTTTTTGTTTGTTTGTTTGTTTGTTTTTGGTAGTGTTATGTAAAATATAGGTTCTAAATAGCTGCCCTCAGAACAGCTCCAGAAAATATTACCAAAGACATTCTGTTAGAAGTTAGATTCTCAACTCTTGCTCTGTCATCTTACTAAAAACTTAACAAGATAAATAAATTGGATCATGAAGTCAGTACATATCTAGAGTAATGCAATTTTGAAATAGGGAAACTGGTCAAAAAACCAACATATATATATATAAATATATGTGAGATACATAGCTGATAGCTGAAGAAACTGAAAGATTTCCTTTAAAGGAGAGTGTGTGTGTCTGTGTGTGTACATAGATATATAAGACCTGTGTAGAAGCCAAAAGACAGAATACTTCTGTGTCTCAGAAATACAAGGTGCTTCAAAAAGACGAGGATCAAGAGCAAGAAGCTTACTGCTCAAATAACGTGGGCTAAATCCAAGGAGCAGATTATGTTACAGTGTAGCCATTACAGTATTTCAATGTAGTATTTCTCATCTTTCTGATTCTGACACCCAAGACAGAGCTTCTTTTATTCTTGCCAAGTGTCAACTGTCTGTCTTGACTTCAGAAACCAGTGCTGTTCTCTGACATTATGTACCCTTCCTTGGAATGTCATCATGGCTTTGGGCACTCAGGGCTTCTGCTTTAACTCACGTGAAGATGTGATTGGAGTAGTGTAGTCACACCACTGACCTTCAGATGTTTTAACTTGAGCTTCCTGTACAGCCAGTAGTGAGAAATGCTCAGAGTTGATTCAGGCGTAAGTTAAATACTTGTTCTGGAAGTACACTTGTGCTACATGGTACAGCTAAGCAATATAATTGTAACCCAGATTGCACTCTGGAGGAACTTTACTTTCTTCACTAGCCTCTTAGTTTAGATATCTAAATTAATGTCTTGTTTTGGGTAACATGGTTATCCTATAGCACAATAAGAGGGCAAGGAATGAACATTTAGAAAACAAATTTCTTAACCAGTGACTTATCTTTAAAGGACTTGAAAATAATCGTCCTTTGACAATATCAAATGGCCCAAGACATTCCTGTTTTGGTGTCAGCTCGTCTTTTTCTCTTTTTTTTTTTAAGCTTATATTTTACTATATTACAGGCTGAAAAAGAGTAGGAAAAACAGAAGGTGGAGAGCTCCATACATGCTAGACATTTGCCCTGCATAGAACAGAGTCATACTCCTGAAAAGAAGAGCCTGTAATTGTGTCATGCAATTGGACAACAGTGCTCCTTGCAGTCCTTGAAGAGAAATACAGTCTTCATCACTCAAAATGGACCAGCAGGTGAAAGATAATGAAAACTCATGAAGTCTCAGTTGCTTCTCATGGGGTGGATTAATGAGCAGCTAATTTTTTTTTTTTTTAACACATTCTTATGCCATTACTTTCAGCCAAATCGGCAAGTAGATCTGTGTGGCCAAACAGATGGTGGGACAGCAGAAGAGCAGGCAGAAATGCTGGTGGGACAGAAGGGCAGAACTCCTTCTCTTAGTCTTCTCTTAGTCCTTCTCCAGTCTTAGATTGGCTAAACTGTTTGTGAAGTTGCACCTTTGGCAGTTCTTCAGCAAGGACTCAAATAGGCAGATGACTGCCTGGATTGCAGCCTTTGGGCATAACCAGACTTGCAGAGTTAAAGAGTATTTCCAAATGTAGTTCATCATCTTGTTCTCAACTTGATGCTGCCCTGCCTGATGTTGTCACAACATGCTGGAGCCAAGGATAAAGCAGAATTATGAAACAGGGCAGTCTTCCTTACTGAAACTTTGCTCACAGCTGAAATCAAGAAACTGGAAGATTTCCACTGAAATGGTGAGTGTTACCAAGTACTGGCTGATCTGACCCTTTGTAGTCAGAATAAGCCCCATTTTGCAAAAACTTAGATATAAACAGCAAAATTTCATTGTTACTAATTCAGTTTTGTGCATCTGAATTTTCCTTTCTTGTTTCAACAAATTATAGGATCTGACTGCAGATTTAGTCAGGTGCTTTTGTGTAGTGTTGCCAAGTAATGTCATCCTGCCACACTTGATCATATATGTGGGTGCACTAAAAAATACATGCACATTTATAAAGCACCATAAGATCTTTCTGAGTGAATTGCATTATAAAGAGAAGATAATTATTCCAGTATTTAATCTAGATTTTCTATATAAAGCACATTTTGGCATTGTGAAAAGAACCAAAACATTTAACAATTTTGGGATAAGAGAGGAGTCCTTTTTATTTTTAAGGATAATATTAGTATAAAGTTAGAAATGAGTCATTCTCTAACTAATTTCTTACTTGGTGACTCATGCTCTTGGCAAACTATCCAAGACAAGTGACTCAGATGCTATGGTTTTATGGCTGTTCCTCTTACAACTAAACATGAGGCTTGATTATGGGTATAACCAGTGTAGCTATACCCTGCAAATTATGCCACAGTGCTGCTTTAGGATGTATTACACTTTGCAAATTTCTTTAAACTGATGTTTTGTTTTCAGTTGTAGGTGGATGGTGTAGCTATCTCCTGGGTGTCTAAAGCAGACATGTCCACCAAGAGTCTCAGCAGTGTACTTGGACCAGGAAAATCTAATGCGGTATGTATTTCTTTCCATCCAGGAATGGTGGTTTATTAAAGTCTCATCACATGACCATTGTTCTGAATAAACTTTTCAACTCAGAATTCTTAATAAATTGTTTGATGAATACTATTGAGAATAGTGATATGGGAATGATGGGAAGATTCATGCCATATTTGCTTGGGATGGATATGGTACCAGGTTGTTGCCTATAACACTCCGTTTTGTTTCTTCATCTTTCCCTGCCCTCCCTGCTCCTCCTTGGCTGCAGTTTGTAAGGTATATCACAATGCAGGTCTGATCTGATGAAACCACAACTAATGCCAATGCCTGCCTGTGATGGAAAGAGAACCCAGACTATAAACTTTGGATTTCTGGCCTCTTACTAGGTAAGTCTGTTACTCATCTTCCCCTTTCTCCCCCCTCAGTTGCCTTTGTTTCTCTTCTTCCTCTCTATCATTAATTCATATCGAAGTTCAATGTCACTGCTTACTAGGAACCCAGTTTCATTTGGCTTCCCTAAAGAAGTCTCATTACCTCCAAGTTGGGTGTTCATCATGCAGTGAAAATACGAAACACAATTTTATCGTAATAGTCCAGAGTGATTTTCATCTGAAGCAATGAAGAAGAAAGTCTGGCATATTTTAGTTCATGTTTTTCAACTACAATTTTTAAATTCAGAGTTTAAATTTATAGTAACATTAGAAATTAATCATGTTCGTTGCAGATACCTATACAGCCTTATTCTTAAAAAGTAGGCTATTTGGTAGTATAGTTGAAATTATTCCTGTACTGAGACAGGAGAATGTCTTAGCAAAGCTGTGTTGAGTAGTAGTTTCTATTCTCTTTATTTTGTTCAGTTGTAAATGTAACAAACAACAGATGAAATAACTATTGACGTCGAGAGTAACACAAATCATGTCAAACAAGGACTTCAAACACTGTGCTTGGAGGTCAGTTACCTGTGTGCTTGGAACTTTGATCACATTGGTAACAACCAGATGACATAATTTGTGTGGATGTACAATCAAAGATAAATAGGCAGCTTTTCATTGAATTTTACAGGCAGAACAGCAAGACATCAGTGAAGTGAAAATGTGTGTTTCTAATAGGCTCAAGGAACTTCAACAAAGGAAGATAATACTGATTAATTAATTTGCTGAAACCGCAAGCAAGGGGTTTTGTTTGTTTATTTCGTTCATTTATTTTTAAACTTAAATGGATCCTGTTTTCAATAAGCAGCATGAAGGAGGAGTCTGTCCAGGGCCCTGCCATATCAAATGGAAGACAGCTTGTTCTCTGTCGAATGAAATGTAAGTTCTGCTAAATGGGCCTAGCTACAGCCCTGCTAGATTAATAGCCAGTTTTGCGGAGAATATAGCTTCTGGGGAACTGAACCTGTTTCTTAAATCTATGACTGAGAAAAATGGGAATTTCTTTAAGAAATTTAAGATAGACTTATGTTTGAAGAACATCAGCATTTCAGATTTCCATTTCAGCACTGACCCTGCTTAGGCAAATGAGTTAAAAATCTGAGAATGACTTTGAAACTCTGCTGCTAAATTTTCCAGTTTAGGGGCATGGGTATTTTAATTTTTGTTTCTGGTCAAACTGATCCAAATACAAGTTTCAGTTTGAAGATGAGACCTGTCTACAGGTCCTTCTCAGCTCTCACTACTTTTTATTTTACCATTGTTGATTTTGTTTCCTTAAATGGGAGGCGAGAAGAGCACTTAATTGCATTTTGTAAAGGGTCTGAAGATCTGCAGGTACAGAGTACTATGTAGTTGCAAAATATTAAAAATCAGAGCTATGTTATGTCAACTTCCTTTTTTCTTATATCAGTCTGTGCTGTGACTCAAGTTGATCTGCTTATAATCAAATCTAAGCTTGTGATTAAGATGGTTAAGGGTGGAGAATTGTGGGATTTTTGTTTTAATCACAGACTTTTTAGTTCACTGAAATTAGGGTTCCAGCCTGATTTCTCTCTGCAGGGAAGATATGGGTGAGGTTTTATTGTGTTTGTTGGGTTTTTTTGTTACTGTGTTCATTGTTTGTCTTTGCTATATGTTTATATATGTATGTTTTTATGTTCTGGGAGGATCTAAGGTCTGAAAACTGTCAATTATAAGGAGGTAATAAGTCAGAAAACTTTTTTTGGTTTAGGATTTTAGGTCACACATATCAATTTCAGCTTGTGTTGGATTGCAGTTGTGCCTGTGATTGGAGACTACTGTAATTTGTGGGGATTCAGTTATTTGCAGTCTATGACCAGTAATGCCTCATAACCACTGCTTCAGTATTTTCCTTGTACCTTTTGTACCTTTCTCTGATGGGGTGGCTGTACCTTTCTGATTCTTGTGCTTGTTCTGCTTGTTAAGTTTTCTCTCTTTTGAGGGGGAGGGGAGGTTGGTGGTTTTTGTTTGTGTGTTGGGTTTGGGGTTCTTTCTTTGGTTGTTTTTTTTTTGTTTGTTTGTTGTTCTGTTTTCCTCTTTCTTTCTAAGAGGAATATCACCTTTGGTATATCAAGTAAATGTTATAAATGGAGAGAAAGTAAGTCAGTTAGTGCTTACTATTTATAGAGCAGTCAGGCAAAAAGTATGAGAGATAGATGTCTTAGCTATATCAGTTTTGTTTTCAGTGGACATACAAGGGTTTTCTAATTAAAAAAAAGTGTCTTTATTGCCCATTTCACAGGAGATACACAATGCTTTTGGTTTTTATTCCATGTGTGACAGCAATGGCACCAAAAGAAACTTTAGCTTCTTTATCTGACTTCCATGTGAAAATTAAAGATAAATATAATAAATTTGGTTAGTGTTCATGAGATTAAAGAGTCTGCTTTACCATTTTGGCTTGAAAAGAACAGTAAATGTATATAATTAGGATTTTATATGTGAGTGCCAAATGAATATCTCAGGGTGTTCTGCCAATATTACAAGATAATAAAAAATCTTTTTTCCTCCATGGCATTTGGCATATATGTTTCTTAGATCCTTTCAGGTTAATAATTGATTCAAAGAACTGATTTTGATGACCCACACCTTTGAGTCTTAAATTCCCATTAGACAAAGTGTGTGTTTGTATGAGGTATGTTTTATAACAAGAAAACAGATATTTCAGTAGTGCTGAGAATCCTGCAGTGAAATATAAGTTGCCTCCTATGCAGGAGAGACCCTGAAAGTTATTTTCTATTATAGGGGGTTTTTTTTCCACAATGTATCTAATGAAAAAACAGAAGTCTATGATTATATTTCTGGTATTCTTTTTTTGTGGGTACATAGTTTGTATAGATCTCGTGAAAACATGAAAGTCCTGAATTGGCCTCTTGAACTAAACAAAATGCGTTGCACAGAACAGACTATTCACTGTAATATTTACTTTGAAAGGTCACTAATTCCAGAAATATTCAGAAGATGTACCTATGGTAAACCTACTCATTTTTAGTATAAGGTTATTTCCCTTCTTTGTTACTAGGTAGTTGGGGCCTTTAGGAACAAATTTGTCATTTATAGCACAGCCCCTTCTTACACAAGACTCTCATTCTTTGCAAACATGGATAAAATAGGTATTTTTAAAAATATTAGCATTTGAGTATTATTGTCTGTGGTTTCAGCTTAATCTCACAAGGATATATTAAATGTTTTTTAAACCTAACCAGATCTTCAGTTTATCTGTCTAAAAGCACAGTCATATTGCACTAAAGTTTCAGCTCCAGTTGAGTTGTGTTTGGACTTAACCACGTGTTTAAATCCTCGTTCAGACATACACTTCCGTGCTAGTGGAGAAATACTAAAGGTGTGGTGTGTTTCCATTTTACTCTGATTCCCATCTCTGGACTAGTTTAGAAGAAGGAAAATAAAACTTGTGTGTCTTTTCTATGCTCTAGTAGGCACTGTGTGTTCCCTCCTGAGTGAGAGGAGTAAGCCAGTTTTGTCTGCATTGGAGGTATGTGTGTCTAGCTAGTTCAAGGAGATGGCTTTTTGTCTCTTTCACACACAGGCATAGAAAGTCAAGTTTGCTGTTGTTACCTGATTTGTTATCATTAGTATCCATGGGAATTTCATGTCAGCATTTAAGAACTGGGAGTACAGACCAATATAAGTGAAAAAGCTCTTGATGGGAGAACTAGTTTCTCCTCCTCTTCAGATGTGGCAATGCTGAATAAGGAAGAGAGTCTTTAGTACTTGTCAGCCATTCTGTCTTTCTAAGTGCTTGTTTTGAAACTGTCACTTCCCTCCTGATTGCGTTGTGAAAGACCACATAAAAATGCTGAGTTGACAGTGAAGACATTCGGGCAAGCAAAACCAGTATGTATACATACATGAGGGTAATTGTTTGGGTGAGAGCAGTCAGGAGCAAAACCATTATTTTCTCTACCAAATACTCTGACATTTGTTGCAATATTTTTTTTTTATAGTGATGAACAGTATTTCTCAATCAGTGGGTTTTGAACTTGCATGTTTTCCAATTACATTTTGTATATTTAAGTTTGATAGTTAAAAGATAAGCAGCAGTACACTGACCCAAAGACTTCGGTACAAGATAGATTTGATGGGGACAAAGTGTATTTGAAATGAGTGTTTTAGCTTTTTTATACACCTAATAGTTTGAATCCATTACCTGTCTGTTTTCTTTTTTAAAAAGCTCTTTGCAGAATAGAAACTATGGCATGAAAAAAAATACTCTTCGCCTCCAACACCTACTTTATCTTCACAGTCTGGTATTTCTAAGAAATAAACAAGGATTAGATTTTAAATGTTACTAATTTGAGAAGTTTTATTTGAAATGTCTGAACTTAAGGGTTTTTTTGTTTCCTATAAAAGAAGAGCACTGACAACGCTTCCAGGGATCAGTTAAAGTTGTAGAGAGTAAGTGTACGTTAAGGTAATTGTGTACTTGGACATAGAGATACTGACACAAAAGGTTTTAGAGGGAAAAGGTTATCACTGCTTTGTGACTGCTGCGTGCTTTTTTTCAGTTGGGATGAAAGACAGCAACCACAATCTCTATCCTCATCTCAGAACTGCCAGAGGATAACTGTAGAAACCACTTGGGCCACTGCGAAGTCTGTCCACAGGGATGGGCAGGATGGTAAGACCAGACTACACTTACGTACTCTTCTGACTATTACTCCCTAGTCTTGGCTATTGTTAGATGTATAAGTCATGTCTATTGCACAGGTAGATAGTGATTGGACAAGGGGGAACAGTTTTAAACTAAGAGAGAAGAGATTTAGATTAGATGTTGTTAGAAAGCAATTCTCTACTCAGAGAATGGCGAGGCACTGTAACAGGTTGCCCTGAGAAGTTGTAGGTGCCTCATTCCTGGGAGTGTTCAAGGCTAGATTGAATGGGGCCCTGAGCAGCCTGATCTGATGGGTGGCATCCTTCTACATGGCAGGGGCATTGAAACTAGATGGTCTTTAAGGTGCCTTCCGACCTAAACCATTCTTTGATTCTGTGTCCTAATCCAGACAGCATTCCAGATAGTATTCATACTGCCTTGGCTGGACACCAAGCTTGGTGCTTGGGCTGGGAGATCTATGCCATATTTTTCGTCAGTGAAGGGAAAGATGTTCCACATAAGGGCTTTTCAGGCTGCCAAAACAAAGTTCCTGCTTAGACAGAGTGCCTTTCTCCATGTTTCTGTCCCTTGGTCAGAAGTGAGGGAAAGATGAGCTTCAACTCTGCGCAGGGCTTTTCTTCATAACATCAACAGGTTTTCTGTAAGTGTCATAGAAGGCATAAATGAAAGGAGCCTGCACTAGTAGGTGCCTGGGAAGGGAAGGAACTGATGGTCTCAGTATAATCTTCCTTGGCCACAATCTAACAAAGATTTAGGCATGTGACTACATTTATGCCCTTCATTTCTTCTGTCATCTGCAACCAGTTTCCCCTCTCAGATGTCTTAGTATTTGGGGAAAGCAGAATTCTCATGTTAGCTAGCAATTAGCTGTTGGCTTTCCTGTGATCACACCAGTAATACTAGAGGCCTTTGGCTCCCTTTTGCCATTGCGTTTTCCACATAAGAATTTTACACAGTTTTAGAGGTATTTTTTCCGATTTGATTTACACATTTATCACTTGTCATTATATAGTTATGTTTGACTGTTGGTCTTCTAGCCCTGCAATTTATGAGAAAAAGAACTTTAAAAAAGCATGTGTCTGCCAAAGGTCCTGCATACACCAAAAGAGTTTGGGTGTTTTTTCCCAGTTCTGACACCTAGACTTGGTGCTTTCCATTTGATATGCGTGATATGTGAATATAGCCAAAACAAATCAGCAGTATCTGATTTTTTGTGAGGAATATTCTTAATAGTTTATATTAATTTGTTATGCTGTTTCTTGCTTTATTTTCAAAGAGGAAAAATTAAATAAGAACTAGTGTGACTGTCCTGCACTGCAGAAACAGGATATACATGGAAACAATATGAGTAGAATATAAATAGGAACGGCGGAGTGCCAACAACCCCTTGAACATAAATCTGCAGGCAGATATACCACAAGTCTGTTTTGTGACACTGTTTCCATTGCATAATACACTTTGTGTGGTTTGAGGAGATATGTACATGCATCTCATTACCACTACTCTCCAAAATATGCCTAAGCTTTATAGCCAGCTGGCTTTGAATTAGAATAACACCATTGGTGCTCTATAAGATTTTTTGTTTTGTTTTGTTCTTGCATAACATATTTACATGTGGACTGCACCTGTTTGATGCTTATTTTAGCTTAGCCTTAAACCAAGGATATAGAAGCCCCATGGAATGAGGGAGGAGCAGGTAATCCTCATAGGTTCCTAAAAAATTTTAGGCCAGGTTGCCTGATAATAACATCCCTAAAAGGGTGGGATGTTTTGGTTGGTTTTCTGTTTGTTGTTGGGTTTTTTTTTGTTTTTTTTTATAAGTTCCATCGGTTTTAAAACTTAGAGCACTTTTTATCCCTTAGGCAAGTATCTGAACCGCAAGGTAGTCAGTAGTTTGCTGAAACTGACTCAGAGAGTTAGAGAATTGCAACCTTGCCCTTTAGGTTTATAAATAAATAATATAGTACAGTATTCCATTCCAGAGTCAATGGAAGGACTGCTCTCTTACCAAAAGAAAATTCAAGTGTGCAATTAAAGGTGCAGTAGGTTTTGTTGGAGTAAGGCAAAAAGTTGCCACTCTTCAGCTGAGATACAGTAACTACTCATGTGCCTGCTCCCAGCAATTGTTGGGAAAAACAGGCTTGTGGGAGTGATCCCATGTTCTGCATCGGTCTGACTGTATGTGCAATCAGTTTCTTTGTCAGGGAGGAAGAAGGGGACAACTATTACCGGCTGGGGACAGTAGCAACAGGGATTCCTCATGCTCTGAGAGGTCTGACTTGACAAGTACAGGTCATAAAGCATACGAAGCCAGCTGCCTAAAACTGCCAGCAAATGGCATGAAGGTCGGTGCCAGTCCAGACAGCAGCCATCTGCTTTGTGGTTTAAACATAATTAGTTAAATTAGGGAGTTCTCAGAGAATTGCGCGGTTTTGGAAGCACTACAGCTCCTTCTAGCAGTAAATGTGTGTAGCCAGTCTTCCTTCCTACCCTCTTCAGTGCAATTGCTTTAGGGCTGGCAATTACAGCAAGTGCTTATGCATTAGGATATGAGGAAAATTCTAAGTGTTTAAATCTTTTTCAGAACATCAGTTACAGGGTTTTAGGAAGAAAATTTTACTTTGTTCTCAAACACTCTTTCTTTGTTTTCCCAAGTTGGTGCATATGTATTTCTGTTGCTTGCTTGCTTCCAGTTACCTAATGTTCTGGTCCCAGCCAAGCAGTGGAAAGCATGTCATGTTACCTCTCATGAAGCAATTTCTTAATGCAGTATCTGTCTGGAGACAGTTATAATAGCTCTTCATTCTTTGTAGGTGTCCTGCAGTGGAGAGCCCATGTCCTGTGCTAAGTTTAGGTGTATGGAGGAGCCAGTATGGAACCTGTTTTTACTTGAAGGACAACCATTCATGTAGTGACTGGCAGTTTGTGTAAAGAAATGACCTTCACATGCACAGCAAAATTAATTAGTGTGTCAAGTATATACATGATACCACAGCACAGTTCACCCAGTTTTATCTCCCCTTGATATTTGATACATTTCATTCAGAAAATATGTCTTTACACTTGGGTGTCTCAGCAGTCAGAGAATAAATCAGTCACAAGGTTATCAGTGCTGCACAGAGAAAGCCAAGATACTAAAAAAAAAGCGTGAGGTCAAACTCATTCAAGGTCACTCTAGTGCCTCTAGGGTGTTGAGTGGCACGTGACAATGTAGACAAAAACTTGAACGCCGATGCACGAATAACTGTGTGTGAGGTACGAGATGTGCCTGTGAGCGCAGCAGCGAGGCCGCGGCGGCCCAGACCCCTGAGTCACGAGTGCGCGCCCGGGCGCGCCGAAGGGGCAGTGCCGCGGCATTGGGGCCGGGGGGCGGCCTGCCCGGTGTGCCCCGGCCCGCGGGCTGCGGGAGCGCGCTATATACGTGTCCGCGCACGGACCCTGCGCGCACACACGTATTTGCGCACCGGCCCGCGGCAGCAGCACCGCTTTGAGACCCGGGAGCGGCGGCGGCGGAGGAGGCGCGGTCCTGATGCCCGGCGGGCCGGCGGGGCCGCCGCTCGGGCGCGTATCTCCCCGCTAGAGGCGGCGGCTCCCGCGGGCTGGATGCGCGTCGGCGGTGCGGGCGGCACCCCCGGGCCGGCCGGCGGGGCCCCG
>JAWWEE010000159.1:18279657-18306375 GCA_035221455.1 Xenops minutus | reverse complement strand
GCACGGCCCCGCTCCCGCGTGGGCCGGGCGCGCCCCGCACCAATGGGGCGGCGGCGGGCGGGGAGCGGCGGCCCCGCACGAACCGGCGGGCGGCGGCGGCCGCTCTTCGCCCGGCAGCGCCCAGGGTCCCGCCGGCCTGTCCGCCTCCCCGCCGCGCTCATGAAGCTCATAGTGCCCAAGCAGCACTGTAAGTAACGCCGCGTCCCGGCGGGGCCACCGCGGCGCTCTGGAGCGTGGGAAGGCTCTGCGCGCTTAGTATGCGCTTCTTTTCCAAACGTTGTTAGAATTAAGAAAGAAGTAGATCTGGGAACCCAGGGCAAGCTATTGGGACTAGAGAGAAAAAGTACATTGCAGGCAGATTAAATCTGTAACATGCTCCTCATAAGCAGCTCCTGTGGCTTCGGGTTAGTTGGTTTGGGAGGTGCTAGTGAACTGGCTGTCTATTTCAGGTTGAGTTTTCACGCTTGAAATTCAAACATTGTAATTTTACTTTCTTGTTCATAACTAACTTCTTTTAAGTATGAAAGTATTGAATAATTCCATGGTAAACCCTACAAGTGAAACAGTCCCATGGAAAAAGTACTCTGTTTCTTTGCATTCTCACTTTGCTAGCCTTTCAAATAAAGCCAACAAATGTTTGCTTCTTTGTTAAAAGTTCAGCATGTTCCAAAAGGGTAATCAGGGATAGGATCACAGCTGCCCACTGCCAAAACTTTAAAGATGTTTCTACTTAGTAGGAAGTAGTGTGCATTCATTTACTCTGGTTTTTGGGGTTTTTTTCTTTGTTTTGAAATGGATATTTTAAAAACTTTTCTGTATAAGCAGAACAAAATAGTTAGAAACAGCCTTCAAAAGCTGCAGCTTTCACAGGACTGCATATTATCCAGTGCCTTTTGTGGCTTTTAAAATGTTTTTGCTGAGCTACATATACCACTTTCCCTTAGACTGTTCTCTGATTGATCGTGTAACGCTTACAGTACCTCTTGATAGTTAATGTAGCCCTCTGTCAAATTTAGCCTATCGATGAGCAGACACTGGTTTTGTAGTATTTGTCCAGCTTCACGTTTTCATTCATGAACAAAGTCTGCAGAACTTGGACTAGCTTAAATTTTGATTTGGTGTAATTAGGAAGAGTCAGCACTTGCATATCAAACTCTCCATAATAATAAAAACTATTCTGAAGCAAAGAATAAAGCTTTTAGAGATTCACTTGGTTAAGGAAAAATGAGGAATTTGGATTTTCCATTCCATCTTAAAGGGAAAAAAGAGCCAATCAGAGTAAAAAGTGTAGGTGTCTGACTATATTGCCCAAGATGTGTGACAACTGGATCTTCAGTTGTGGGGTTTTAATGAAATGAGGCTTCAATGGAAACAGCAGTGAGGGAAGTGCTTTGTAGAACTATTTTTTGGGCAGTTGTTTTGCACATTAAAATACATGAATGCTTGCTGGTATACTTTTTGGTTTATATACTTTATTTTGTACAAGAATTAATTTGAAATTATTTTTTGCGTGGGAAATTATGATAGCACATTGTCACCACCTTAACAAATTTATTAAATTATTACCCAAATTGTTTTGGTACTGCATCCTCCTCTAGTAAATACTATACAGTATCATTTTACTGATTTGTTCACTTTTTTTAATCCTGGCCTTTGCAGATGTTTTTTCTGTGCTTAAGGACACATTGCAAAATGAAGTGCAGTTGCCACATGGCAAATGAGACTTCAGCATTGATTGCGAGGTTTGCTTTGTGTGGTGGAGGAGATAATGAGATAATTGACATTTCCCAATGTTTCAGCACATGAAACCTATCTTTTTGCAACAGTTATTCTTTTAAACCCTTACTTACATGTTTTCTTGATTGTTTTTACTTTCTGACAAGGTAAGGTAGAATTCTGTATTCCCAAGTCTTTTTCCCCTCTGAGAAGGAAAGATTCCCTGTGAAACCAGAGTGCTTTGCTGATAAGCCTTCGGTGAGAGAGGACTCGCGTAGTGCTGCTTCTGCTGAGAATCGTTGCTTTTTTTCATCTTTAGTTTAACTAGATGGGTTATCAGAGATATTAGGCTTGTGTCAGTTTTCTTGTTCAGTTTTCTTGTTCTTTAGGAATCAGTTTGTGGTAATATGACTACATATGTGTGGATGGTCATGCCTATTTACCCAACAGCTCTGTGCTTTTGGGTTTGAATTATTTGAGGTTTGCTTGTTCTGGGCTTTTTTTGTTTGGGGGTTTTGTGTTTTGTTTTGTTTTGTTTTTTTTTTCTGGTTAGGAGGTGGACATTCAATAAGCCCTTGCTGCTGAAGATGAACTGGAAGGCTTCCCCTGATACGTACACATGATTTATTTAGCTCTAGCTTTGTAAGGTGTGAAGAAACTTCCATTACTAAGCAGATGTAACTAATTTTTTAACTACATATTCTATTTTTGTTCAAAGAAAAAAATGCTTCCATTTTATGTGTTTTTATAACTGTATGAAACAGGAAGAAGTAATGGAAAAATATATGTAAACTATTATCAGTTTCTTTTTTGACTAAATATCACCTTTCAGAAGCTGTGAGAATACTTTGCCATCTTATGTGTGTCGTTTTGGTTTTTTTTTCCCCTGTTACTCTTTTTGGCTCTCACCTTTTCTGGATCCAATTAAAGAAGTTCTTAGATCATCAATGTCAAGCAATGCAAATGAAATGTACCTGAAGTAATAGGATTTCAACATATGAGTGTTCAGAAAGAAAAGCAGCTGAATTTAAGATATTTCATCTGAGATATTTATGACTAACATATCAGAGTATTGATACCTCCATTTGAATTACTGATAAAAATTGAGATATTGTCCTTGTATTTGAGGAAATACAGGTTGTGTAAGAGACATGTATAAAATGAAACTATTTTGGCCAAAGAAGAAACTGCTCCAAAATGCTCATGAATAAATCTAGGGCCCAGGTAGAAAGAAGAAGGTTCTGACGAGAAGGATTCAGGCACAACCTCTGTCTAAAAGTTGAGGAGTAAAAACATTCAGCTTACCTTACCTGGTGGTTGTTTAAATGTGTGAAAAGGATTACCCTTGGGTATCCTCTTTAAGGGGAGTAAATGTTGCTTGATGATCTAAAAGTTCCCTTTCATTCTTGTCTCTCCTGAGCTCATGTGTGTGAGGAGAATATTGTGATTTGATATTTACCTTCTACATGCCCTCCTTATATTTTAAATCAATAGTAAGATTTTTAAAAATCCAGTGTATTGAAATGTGTAATAATGCCTTGTAGAAATAGCTGTATAGGTTCATACTCTTGAGAGTCTATGCAGAAACTAGGTAAAATGTGTCATGGAATTTCTCATGAGTGAACCTTTGCCCCAGATAGCACAGCTGTCGGTGTACATCAGATTACCTAGTTATGCAATGCTGTAGATACCTTCTGTTTGCATTGTCACATGTTCCTGCAGCTATATTTTGGACTAGTAAAGATTTTTATCTCAAGGTAACAAACTAGTAAGTAGTTGTCACAGTTTATTAACATATAGAGAATTCATTTTCTTAAGATAAGCAGAATCTTTGTTTTATGCTAGTCTTTCAAGAACACGTGAATCATCTCGATGTTTTCGGTATCATGTTCTTTGGGACCTAGAATTAGATTTTATGTTGTTGTTTTTTATGACTTTCTGCTGTGTAGCAATATAGTAGAATAGTTCTGGTTTATCCATAGTAATACTTTCTTTTGACCCAATAAGTATGTTGTGTGCCTAGTCCTAAAAAGAGAGAAACCCGCTTATGAGCCTTTATCAGACAATTCTAGTTAAGAAGTGCGGGTTTTTTTACATTGTGAAAGCTTTTCTGCAACCTAAGTAAGTGTCTTTACTGCTTATAGTAAATCACACCATTTTGACTAATTGCGATCAGCCTAAGATGTGGGTATGATGGATTTTACTTTCCCCTCCTTGCTTTCCTGGCTTTTCATAATTCAAGAAACTGGACATTTATTCAGGTTATCAGTGAAATGCTGGACTTCCAGTTTAAAAGAAGCCAAGTAGAAAACCCAAACAACCCAAAACAACAATAAAAAAGCACTTCTACAATTCCCCCCTCATTTTTCCTCAAGTCTGTGGAAACCTTATCTGTACAAATACTTTTCTTTCTTTCATGCCTCCTGGTTGTAGTATTGGGGGCTCTAGTAATTTTGTTGGCCTGTGAATTGTCTTGCTCCATGTGTTCACAGAGGCAGTAAAACCTGGGAGCACTTTCTAGTCTGCCTGCACGCTCCCATTAGCACCACATTCAGGGGTTGGAAAGTTGAAGGGTATAGGTACCAGCTGAGATGAATTATCTGGAGATACTGAAAGGAACTGCTGGTGCTTCAGTGGTGCATTTTGTTTTGGAACATACTGATAGTAACAAAAGACACAACAAATTTTTAAAATAATCACTGGAATACAGAAGTGCTTTTACTGTCACTCCAGTTGTACAGAAGTTATGTGAATTTGTGTGTGGCTTGTCAGAAACTTTGAGACTTAGGTTTTGTCCTAATTGGTCAACCAATCAAAATAGTTGTCCTTTTTATTGCAAGTGATTCCAACAGATAGCTGGTGTTAAAAGCTGTGAAGAAAACTAAGCTGCTACTCTGCATAATTGAAATACCTGTTTTTGTTGGCTGGTCTTGGGCTCTTTATCTGTGCTGGAGAAATCTGCCGCTGTACTAAAAGCGAAGTTCTTTCTTTCTGCAGCTCTCCATTTGGCTCACGACAAACGAACTGAAAGGAACTTAGATTCATAGAGAAAGTAAACTAAAAAAAAAAAAAAGTCCTGGTATTTCTGCTTGCTTTTTAAATGTGAGCATTGTGTGTAGCTATCCCAAGAACTATACAGACTTGAAATAACTTCCTAGTTGTTTTCTACAGTACTTATTCTTTGTGAATTATTTAGTTATAACTCCTCAAAATGCTAAGATATAAAATTAGATGTCTTGGCAGTCATTTATGAATAACTCTCAGCTGTTAGCACTTAACACTTTTATTGCTGGTTTTGTGTTTGATAGGAGGATGGAATGCTTTTTCCCTCTCCTAAAGACAAAATCTACACTATAGCTTTAAAGCAACTGTTGATGCAGGTTGAGTGTAGCAGATTTTATGCCCTTAATGAAAAATATTGGAAGTTGGCTTATACTTAGCTATAGGTTGGTTCTCTATTGCATAGTCCAACCATGCTGCTTTTAAAATTACATTTCCTGCTTGCCTGGTTAAGATATATGTGAGGCGGAGACTTACTGTTCCAGTGGGACAGGTAATTAAAGTTCTCAGTAGCTTAAATAAAGATTTGTGTAAATCACTAATGTGATTGGCATCCTAAGCTCCATTGCATTAGAATGTTGTGCGGTGTGGACCAGACAGCTTTTGCATAAATATTTACCTTGTACTTCCAAAAGCGTTTGACTTACAGGTTAGTCTATAGTAACATATTTTTCCTCTTTAGAATAAAGCCTGTTTTAAAACACTTGTTTTGAATTCCTTCCATTTCAGGGAGCTGTGATGTATCTGCATAGGATGATGTATCTTCCCAAACCGCACATTAGACTTAATTTTAGTGTCTATGTGTCTTGCAGCTTGTACAGCATGGGAAAAAAACTTAGACCTTACAACAGATAAAAGTAGGTGCTCTTAGAAAAACTGAACTGTTATCAAGCTGCTTCATGGGAGTTTGTGCATTATGCCTGCCTTGTTCTTAGGGAAAGAGGGGCAGAAACTGATGATTCAATTAGTTGGCATACAGCAATGAAGCGAAATAACTGTTTTAAACATCTGACATTTCAGGATTGGCTTGGGCAGGGAGGGTGTATTCAAAATTTTTACGTTAGAGTTCTGAATTATTCAGCCAGACAAAAATGATGCTGAGAGCCTTGTGGTAAGAAAAAAAAATACTCAAAGCTTCATTCAGCCTGAAGCTGAGTTACTTAATAGTGATTGGTGATAATGTGAGGAAGGACAGTGCAATCAGTACCTTCTATGTTTTTTAAAATCTTTACCCCAAGTTGTTAGCTTTTAGGTTCACTGGCAAAAATATCAGTTATGCACATGGTTTCAAATTTGTATTAACACTCAATTGGGATGCCCTAGTTGGTACAATTGCATTTCTAGCAAGTCTGCCTGATTCTCCCTAAAAGCAGAGGCAACTGTGTGACTGCTATTTTAAAAGTGTATCTTAGATGTTAGCCAGGTACTCAGTGCTTTTAATTTAATTTTTCTAAGAAAAATTGCTAGTTGCATCCTTCTGCACTGCCTGGGTATAGATTTTGTATTCTCACTTCTTACTGCTTCATAGAGTTACCTAGCTTACAGTTTAAAATGTATGCATGCTTATGCAGGTGGAACAGGCAGACCAATCTGATTCAGTTAGTACCTTCTGCCTGTATGTTCTCCATAGCCATTTTCTCTTGCTATTAGCAGGACAAAGGCTTTGGTGGACTTAGGCCAGTTGGGGCAAATATACATATGCTGAGAAGCAAATAGTGGCATTTCTTATACAGTTGTGTGATAGACTAACACATACCAGCAAAGGGAGTCAGTTTGTGGTCAAAGGTGGGTCTGTCAGTGGTAAATATTGAACATAAGCCAGCTCACTTTTGGTTGCTATATACGAGGGGTGAAGTTCCAGCAGAGTTGCAGGTTCTGGTGGGTTGAAGTCTGGAGGCTTCCAGCATAATGGGAATTCTGTATTGCTGCTCCTCAGACAGAGCCTTGTGACTGGAAATTTTGACTGGTCTTGGAAGGCAATTGTAGATGTTACACAGTGGGAATATGACTTGAGGAATCTTGTCCTTCTATTTGGTTGGTTGTTTCTCCTCCCCCTGCCCCCCTCAGTGTATTGGCAGAACTGGTGCCAATTGGGTGAAATGCAGTTTCATTTCATTTCGTTTCACCCTTTGGTGCCGATTGGGTGAGATGCAGTAAATGTGCTCTGTCAGGAGGTGCTGACTGGAGAGTAAAATGATTTTCTGGGGAAAAAAGTGTTCTCATTTTATTAAAACCTGCTTCTCTGGAGAATAATATTTTGATAGTTTCTTTATTCTTTTTCTCAACTGAGATTTTTATGAGGCCTTAACTTAGAGAGGTATTCAATATGTGTGAAATGGACATGTAAGTGACCCCCATCTCTTAGGAGCAGGGGCTGGTATTGTGACTGCACTGAATTGCCATTTGGCAAATGATTGAAGTGATGTGGCTAGCCTGTATATTTATAGTGACTTTCTCTTTCTTCCTCCCCAATCCCCTTGTTCTTAGCATTCCCATGGTTTGGAATGGATATCGGTGGAACGCTGGTTAAACTGGTCTACTTTGAACCTAAGGACATTACTGCAGAGGAGGAACAGGAGGAGGTGGAAAACCTGAAAAGCATTAGGAAATACTTGACCTCCAATACAGCCTATGGTAAAACTGGCATTCGTGATGTCCACCTTGAACTGAAAAATTTGACTATGTGTGGACGAAAAGGAAACCTGCACTTCATCCGCTTTCCCAGCTGTGCCATGCACAGGTTCATACAGATGGGTAGTGAAAAGAACTTCTCCAGTTTGCACACTACACTCTGTGCCACAGGAGGCGGAGCTTACAAGTTTGAGGAGGACTTTAGAATGGTAAGTGAACAGTTCATATGGGTTCGATGGGAAGTACTGTGGGAAAGCATCATGGGAGCCCTTCTGTTAAAATTTGCAGGGAAAATAACTTTTTTTTTTTTGATCCATGCTAACTGATTAAGATTAACAGAATCAATTTACATTTGTTAATTGGTGACATTGCTGAGAACATGGAGACAGGAGGGGAGGGTATTCACATTCTACTTGCTGGGTATTCTACTGTAGGATGTATTTAGTAAATGTTGGATTTTTAGAATACAACTGTGATGATCAGATGTTTCATAATCAATTGAGGGTATGTTATGACAACACAGAAGCCTGACACTACAGGTACTTGCAAATTGTTATCTATTGGAAAACTAGAAATGCAGCCATACTTGCTGGAGATTTGATTCAGGTTGCCTTCCCATTGTATTAACATTCAAGCAGAGAGAAGTCAAGAGTCTGGAAGACTAAGCATGGAGCATGGGGGAGAAACAGTGTGTGGAAGCATGACAATACCAGCTAGCTTTTGATTTCAATTCTGGTAGTATGTCATTTGAAGAAAGGCAGTTCATGAGTTGAGTAGGTCCCAGATCCCCTAGAATATAAAAACAGCCTGTTCAGGGAACTCCAGAAGCTGATGTAAATCTGAAGTTTTGCACTAGAATACGCCACAAAAGGAGGTAGTTGTCTATTGTGTCTCTGTCTGTATTGGGACATATCTCCATTTATTTTCTGTAAAAGAGAGACTAATCTGATTGTACCAGAGCAGCCTCACGAAGATTAATGTGACTGATTTACTTGTCAGGCGGGCAGGTCTGAAACTTCTGTCCCTGGCTTTTGGTCTGGTCTTGAGGGTGAGGGATGGCTGCTGGGTACAGCAGGTAACATCAGTTGTTTTCCTCTCTGCTTCACTCTAGGGAGCTATTGTACTGATTCATCATCTGCTGTTGACTGCAGACACTGGCTTTGTGTGCTCCTGCAGTGCAAGAGGTTTTTTTCTTTGTCAATAATTGTTACATACTAGATGACCAAAATCCTAAGGGGTAAAGAGAAAGCTGTAAGAGCTCTACGTGAATTCCAGCTGTTACACTGTTGTGCAGTCACTTTTAGTAAATATTAGACTAACTGCTTCCATGTCCAAGGAAAGATTATCAAGTTTCTGAATTGGTGTAGTAGTCCACTACTAGTGCCAGATTCTTGTCCTTTAGGCTGATTGCAGGTCCCTTACATATTAGGGTCTACTGATGACTGAGTCCTCAAAAGCTTTTGACTCGCACTGTGTGAGGATGTTGGCACCACAGTGGCAGGTGAGTTTTAGTTCTAGTAAATGTAGCCCCAGTTCAGGTGGGTTTCAGTGTCTTTTCATGTGTTCAAGGAATGATTCAGGTCACATTATTTAGGGACAATGGGCAGTCACTTTTGAGATTTTCTGAAGAGGCTGGCTATCCCTTTGGAATGATCAGCCTTTCCAAATTCATTCTTCCTGCATCATGTAGTAGCAAGTACAGTTGCTTACTTAGTAAGGAAGTTCACGTCCCTCGCTCCTACAGTTGCAGAACTAAACTGGAAGTTACCTGGTGGCTATCACAGCTAAGGATTTCTCTCTGTAGCTTTGGCTTTCCCTGCCATGTATATGGAGTTTACAGTGAGGGACCAGTCTTTTTGCTGCTGCAGTATAGTTGATACAGCACTGGACGCCATAGTTGAAACTGGGACTGTTTTGCTCACTGTTGAGCAAACAAATGAGGTTACATAGCGAATGACTGGTGTATTCAGGGTTGGTTAACTTTCGGATGGGACAACACCTGTAGGTAGTTTAAGAAAAAGCCAATAAAGACTGGGTGGAGAATTTTATGGTATAAAGCAATCATACTTAAGTGAGTGCTCTAGATACCTCTTACAGCTATCCAGTTCCCCACCTTCCTTTACAGCAAGTGTTTCTTGGCTCAAACTATAATATCCATAGAGAATTACAGAAGCAAAATACTATCCATTACATAGAGGTTTGCTTTCTTAATCTCTCTCAAAGGCCTGAACGTTCTGAGTAGTGGCACTTAAATTGTGACACTTCATTAGCCATTGTAACAGCAGCTGGCTATCTCAGTGTGTTCTGCAGACTGTAAATTGACACTGGACAACAGCTTCAGGACTGCTCTCTCAAAGCATTGAAATGTCTGTTTCAAATATCTGATCACTCTAACACACCTGTAGATACAGACACTATGTGGCAAGTCTAAATCTTGCTGTTGTAAGATTCAGTACTGTATAATGCCTTATATAAGAGAGATTTTAAATGTTGCTGTATATTACTTAGAAGCAATATGGAAAAAACTAAGGTATGTTTGTGAATGTTATTTTCATTTAAAAAATCTGGCTAAATGCTAGGAAACTCATTAATTGATCTAGCTAACATGCTTTTGTTTTGGCCCTTTATTTCCTTATATATATATATATGTTTTTAAGTTATTTATTTTTCATTGTATTTCCCAATGCTTATGTGACTTCTGGAATTGCATAGGTTTAGGACAAAAGCTCCAACATATTTCAAAACAGCATTCAAATCCCAAAGAAGGAAACCTTCTAAGATTACAGAAGCTTTTTCGCCTTAAAGTAGACAAGCAAACACCCCGTTGTCATTTGCGTGTTCCATTATCTAATCTTGAACCCCTAAACAAGTTGAATAGGTTTGATCTAGACATCTCTGTTGATTTTGTGTATTAAAAAATAACATAAAAATGGTGAGGCATCTTCTCTTTACCTTAAGCCTGTTTTCTGTGCCATAGAAAGGCAACTAAATCTTCAAAGCTGTCTAGGTTTAGCTATTTGACTTCCCTCATGTGATCCACACTGTTGGATAGGAGGAGACCTGAAGAAGTCTCCGTGATCTGCTTGGTGATTGCCAGCAGTAACAATTCAGTAGTTTGGCAAATCATGTGATTCATTCTTAAGATCTGAATGCTTCCCTTAGAAGTAAGCAAAATAACTGTATTTGTTAAAGTAGGCCACAGGAATATTTTACCAACCATGTTCATTGAAGAGAGTATCAGAAAGTAATTCACCGAAAGAACTTAGCTGTTTCCAGCTAAGGCATTTTTTGGTTGAAGGTTGGAGTTTTTTAGTTGTTGTTGTTTTGTTGGTGGGGGGGGCATTGTGTTTTGTTTTGCTTTGGGTTTTTTGGGTTTGTTTTTTACTCCCTTTCTGAATGACTGGTCTTTATGGCTGGCTGTCTTTATTTCCAGGTAGCAGTGGTGTTAAGGCATGGATGAATCTGATGCCTAATTCTGATAATCCTTCCTCCTTTTCCCAACATGTACTGTCACTTCACATATTCTGTAAATGCTCAAGTAACCACTTCTGTAAAAGTAAGGAGTACTTAGACTTATTTGCTTGTATACCTGTGATATGAATCTCGTTATGCTCTGTGACTCCTCCATGATAGCACATGCACATTAACAGCAAACTTCTGTGCAAGCAGTATAGTGAGATATAAATTCTTAGGTGGCCTCTCAGTTTTGTAAAGCAACTTAATGTAAAGGATACATGGGTGATGAGGGAAGAAAGAACTATTCAGATTTTTGTCTAAAACCTGCACTATTGCAAAATTTCCATTGATTGCAGTGGCTTAAAGGTGGAATCTTTGTATTCTTTTCCTGAACAGACACCTGTAGAACCTGACTTGTCTTGATAGAAATTTTACTTTTAATTTCAGTGGGAACAGGGTGTGGGCCAGAAAAACCGCAGTCACTTAGTCAAGAACATTTGGGACAGGATAGGAAGAAAATCTCTTACCAAAATAAACTCAGGCCTTGACCTTCCCCATAACGTATAAGGAAAATCCTTTAAAAGTGAGCTTGGCTGTTGGATAGTCATTTCCCTGTGCCAGTTATTAGCTGATTGTAAGGCTTGATTGTGTGGTATGACTTGTCAACTGTATTTATCTTAAATAAACTCACTATCCTGTGTTGCAGCATGAGGAAACTGTGTAACTCTTAAGTTGGCATAAGCCACTCAAAAATTTCATGGCTTGAGAAGGCTGGATGCTGCTGCTCAGGCTGTAGGTACTGGCCTATAGTGTGTTGACTGGGCTGGAGTTGAAAGCAGCATCCAGAGAATGGGTAAAGTAACCATGACACCTTGTGTTACTACCACAGCAAGAAGCTGGGGAATTCTTCAGAGGTGCATCTCTTCCCTGTCAAGAGAGAGAAAAAGTCCACAAAGCTAGCTGGGCAAGAGGGCAGACCTCTGCAAAGAATTCCAGACTCAAGTGCTTTTTTTGCCCAAAGCTGATGTAAAACGAATGTTGTCTTCTGCCTCAGTGAATATTGGACTTGTGCTTGCATTAGACTTTGTGTTGTTTGAATGTGAGTGGTTATTTCCCAACTCCATAAAGAAGCAGGGTTGGAGGTTGAAGATACTCAAAATATGTCTTTATGAAAGAGAGGAGAGGTAATGGGAGGGAGATGGAAGGAAAAGCTACATTGTAAGCTATTCTAAGAAATAAAAACTGGAGCAATGCCCAGAGGACATAAAAGCTAGAGTGGTATAGTAAATGAGGTTGTGGTAATTGATAATTAAAAACTTGCAAGATGTTATGTTTTTAACAATATCTTACAGGAAAAAAAAGTCATTTTTCTGATGCAAAGTCCAAGAGACAAATGAACTTGTCCAGGTTCAGACTTTCCTGCTCTTACCAGAACTATGTAAGAGTGACAACTCAAAGTGGGTGAAATGTTTTGTGGGCTGTAGCTTCCCTGAAAAGATGTCCATACACCAATGGTGATGCATTAGGGTGATACATGACATTGCATACATGTCATGGCTGCCCTCAGCTCGCTTCTAGAGGGCTGGACTGTTTCATGTTTACCTGGCTGAACTGGAAATATTTACTCACCCATAGTAAGAAACAAATGTGACCAAAGTCTTTGAATTCTGTGCTTCTGTACTTCAAAGCAGCAGCAAGCTGGTACCATATTTTTTCATTTTATACTGCCTCATATTTGAATACAGCTAAGAATTTTTTATATTATGCATGTTATTTAAAAAACAAACAAACAGAACAACAAAAAAACCCCAAACCTAAACTTAACAGACTGCACCATTTTCCAGCACTTCTTACCAGTGTTTGAGAGGCGGGCTTTTGTTCTCCTTAGTACAGCACCTGTACACAGTAACAACAGACCTTTAGTATCTTTGAAATTAGGTGGGTTTCAGGAGTTTGTTGTTAAGGTGCGAACTGTCATGGGGGAAGTGTTGGCTATTTTCTTGGTGTGTTCCACCTGCTTGTAAACATGGCTGAAGTCCTAAGTCTCTCCTTTGGTTTGGATTAGCTTCTTGAGGTCTGAAGTGTTTTGTTCCCTTCCATAGTATTTAAAAAAACAGTCAAAAAAACAACAACAACAAAAAAAAAAAAAAAACAACAAAAAAGATACAGTCTGGCTATAAGGCAGAAAAAATATTCTTTTTAAAAATGTGCCTATGATTTCCCTCTAACATTAATTTTGCCTCCAGAGACCCCTGTATACAGCTTCGTTCTGCAGTTGTTTCCTGTCATAGCACAACTCTCTGACATAACTTTTCTATAGAGACACTGTGCTGAATATAGTTACAGGAGTGCAGAGTAGGTTAAGCTGAGCATTGTGGTATCTGCCTTCATATTAGGAGTTATAAAAAGCTGGGAAATACCTGCAAATTCATTTTGTAAACATTGTGGGGAAAATATCCGATTAAAATGTACTTCTATATGCAGCTTCTGTTTTTATTTGCTTATTTGCACCTAAACTTTGGTTCCTGCAAGGAGAAGTTTGAACAGCTGAAAGCTGAGGATAAGTAGTGTGTAGTAGGTCAAGTGATGGCAGCAGGAAGAAATGTTTGCATACTTGTAAAATTACAGTTGTTACAAGCACATCTATTTTACAATGCAGTTTTTCTGCTTTGAAACGTTGTGAGCAAAGGGATGAATAGCAAAAGGGTAGTTCTATATGCAGGGAAAGGGACTGAATTGTGACCTGGCTCTATTATGGCTTCTTGTACAAGATCGGGTTACTAAATTTCTTGCAACTTTGCCCTAATTTCTGTTTAGAAACAAGGAACAGTGGTGGCTCACTAGGCTGCTTGGAGCCTTGGGTGTCTGGTGGCTGCAGAACTTGTGGTCTCTGAATGAAGGTGGATTGACATAGAATACTGATGCCAGTCTTGCTCATTCCAGAAATTAAAACCAGACTGCTGCAACAGCACAGGAAAACAGTTTTTTATTCTGCTGTGAATACCATACATGAAAAAAAGCAATAATAGGACTTTCCCACTTACAGTATATCAACTGTTAAATATAGCACAGAGCTATAAAAAGCAGAACAAATTCTAGTATGTCTTTTATACATGGAGGGCTGGACCTGATAAAATTTCTATGTGTAGTGCTTGAGAAAGAATCTGATTAGTTTCTTTTCTTTTGTTCTTACAAAATTGGTAGGCTGACTGGAGAGTTTGTAGAATCAAGGATTTTTGTCTGTGTTTTTACAGATGCCAGAAGCGTTTCACTCTTGGATTCTTATTGCTTGTTTATGTCTTGCAAGGTCTCTAACTAATGCTTACTGATTTGTAAAAGTGTAGCATGGATCAGACAAGCAGCTTGTGGCCAGGTATTTGGTTTACAGGAAAATAGAGGTTTTGACAGAAGAAACCATAAATCCGTTAATGACTTGTCTTTGTATAATAACTTCTAGTTCAAGTCTCTTATGCTGCATTTCTGTAATTATAATTTCTGTAGGTATGTGTTGGCAAAGAAAAAAATATGAAGGGATTGCAAAAGTTACCACAAAAAATAGGAAACAAGAAGAAATGCTCTCCACTTATCTCTCCTGTCTGATGAACATCTGGATCTATATTGAGTCTTTGAGACTGCTGGTTTTTTTAGTCTTACTTCTTTTCTGTGGTTCCAGGATTTGAAGACTGGCAAGTAGAACAAAAGGGCAGACCCAAAGAGTGGGCTGGCTTTCAGTTACAGCAAGCTAGAGCTATGTACAAGTAGAGAAAAGGCTTAACAGGAGAGATTTAAATAGGTTAAAAGAATGTAACCTATTGGCCGTGCCTGTTCCATAAAAAGATCTTCCCTCTTTATAGTGATTTAATATAGCTTCCAGAATTAAAAATAGGACATAGTTACCCATTTAAGTCTTCTCCATTAAGTGTTATAAAAACATCCTGCCATATGTAAATGTTTGATAACCAGCTCTGTAGTGTATAACTCCCTTTTCTTCCTAATATGCTGTTGCTTTTTTGGCTAGAAAGTAGAGGTAGGTGAGACCGGCTTTGCAGGTGTGAGGATGCAAAGACCTTGGGATTTGAATGGGCAACTTTACAGTATTTTTGCTCCATCTTCTCTACCTAAAACTGGAAGAGAGACTTCCTACAGATTGTCACTGTTTTCTGTTTTGGGAAAGGGATGGGATCTCTAATTCTAATGAACAGAATGCTATGGCAAGTAGATATGTCTATTGAAGTATAGTTACGGTGACCTGTGAAATCTCGGAGGAAATGTCTTTTTAAGCTTTTTTAAAATTTTCTGTCTTCTGTTACAATTACATTTTTATGAATATTTTGCTGGGGGCATGGGCCTGACAATCTTTTTGTTTGGGTTTTTTTATATGTTTTTTTCATCAAAAATAGGTAATACTCTGTTTTTTCATGAAGCATTTTAAAATGTTCTTTATAGTTTAAAGAGATAACTCTGAGTACTGGTGACAAATCTTTGAAGCATAATTCACTGTATATTTAATGCATATTAACATAACATGCACATCCTAATGCTTCTATTGAAAATTTCATTATATTGCTGGGAAATGTAGTATGATGATGAACTAAAGTACTTCGCATCCTGTGGAATGATGTTGTGTAGGCATGTGTCAGATACTCCCCAGAAGTTGCAGAATGCAGGTCCTCTGGGGCTGGGATTGAGGGGAAAGAAATTTATTGGTTCAGAATACTGAGGGGCAGAAATACTTCCTGTTTGCAAAGCAGGGAACGTCCCAAAGACACAGGAACTAAATGGCATTACTGCATAGCACATCATTGTTTTGGGAGTTACCTGTTGTCAGGCAGATAGCAAACTTTTATTTCAGACTTCATGCTTATATGTTTGTATTGTTTAAATAGCATAATATGTTACTATTAAAGTGATCAAAGTGTTTCAGCAGAACCTTTTGTCCTTCTTAGTGTTGCATTAGACTAGGAAATGTTTATTTATTCATTTCTTGTTTTTCTTTTCCAGATTGCTGATTTACAGCTCCACAAACTGGATGAATTGGACTGTTTGATCCAGGGCCTCCTTTTTGTTGATTCTGTTGGTTTCAATGGCCAACCAGAGTGCTATTATTTTGAAAATCCTACAGATCCTGAACAGTGCCAGAAAAAGCCTTACTGCCTTGATAATCCATATCCTATGCTGCTGGTTAACATAGGCTCAGGGGTCAGCATCCTAGCTGTGTATTCTAAGGACAATTATAAGAGAGTTACAGGATCCAGGTAAACTTTTGGGGTTTTTTAATTATATTTTCTTTTCTTGTTAGTAATTGAACAGATAGAACTAGACTGTGAGCAGTAGGTGCAGCCCCAAATTGTGTTTGTCTTCCTGTTTCTTCTAAAAGCCTACCACTAGCCAGGCTGAAAATATCCTAAGATTACTTCAAAATGGGTTTTCCATAAGAGAAATCATTGATCCATTTAGTTTTAGAGCTGCCTTAGTCTCTAGTCGATTGTTCTTACCTACTTCCCATCTCTTGCTGTGAATTACCAACATCAAGCTGTCCCAGTAAATGAATCTTCTCTTCTCTTCTTTGATCCCCTGGAACAGCCAGATCAGTGAAATACATTTAGGCTAAATAAAAATGTCTTGCTTAGTAGTTAGGATGTACCCAGGATACAGGAAAACTTTGTAGACTGGATTTTGACACAGGAATCTTACTAGATCCTTTGTTTCCTTACTGATTGCACTAGGCTTTGGACCATGCTGGTAAATTAAGGAACGCCAGTGTGTAAAAAGTAGAATCTCATTGTCTGAATTCATTGTTACTTTGTCCTCAGTGTGATTTCAGCCTGGGTCAGCTAGTACTCTCTGAAGTGATTTGTAGGGCACTGCTGGGTTGAAATTGTTCAGTAAGGGATTTAGATGTGCTTGCTCTGTTTAGGAATTTGAGTTCAGTAGAGTGAATGCAGAATTTTGTTCTTAAGGCCCAAAAAGCCTGAGGCATGTTTAAGTTTGCTCTGTAGATGTAGCAATAGTACTAACTTGTAGGAAAGCACTTAGTTACATATGTGTCCATCCAGAGGAGTAGGAAAAATACCAATTAATCTATCCAATTTTTTCTCATACATGCAAACTAAACTGATATACTTCATTTTTCATAATTCAAAAGAAAAGCAAACAAACCACTAAAACAGAAACCTAGAAAAAATTACCTTTCAAAACAATACAAGAAGCTTCTTGGAGTTGCTATAGTCCCTTCCAAAGCTGCATCCTGTTCTTCAACACATGGTACATATTAAAGTTTCTCCTGTATCCTGCACATGACTGTGTATGTATCTTCTGTTGCCTTATCTAGGGCATATCTTTTGTCACAACAGTAGCGATGAGCAGTTTCTTTGTATACAGTACAGATGGACACAAGTTGAATGGGAGAAGTATTGGTTTTCTTGCAGTTCTGGTTGTTTTTCAAGCACAGTAGTTTTGGCATCTCTAGATGTGCTTCTTATCCTTTCCAGTGTGAAAGGGAAAACATGACTGCAGTGGGTTGTTGACTTGTTATAAATGATGAAATCAATACAGTCTTGTGGCTGATGTGCAGAGCTTTCTGCTGTTCAAATACTGATTACAGTGCTACTAGATGTGTTCTGAAAAACTTGACCTGATAGTCCAAGAGCACGGACTAAATTGTGTTCCTATCTGGCCTCCTGTGTGTTTTCATGAAGTGCAAGTGTGGTGTCTCACTTGATCGTCTTGTTTACACTGGCTCCAGTTGGTGTGACTGCAGTCAGTGCATATAAGCTAACTTTCTCAGGGGCTAAGAAAGAATGAGGGAGAATGTAGAGGTTAGTAAGTTGAAGTTCATGTCTGTTAAGACTGAAGAGTCCAAAGTAGAGTTTTAACAAGTTAGCAACCTGTTACACACAGCTAAATTTATATAGTCAGTAAATACTGTACTTGAGCCTTTACAAGATATTAAAGTGACTGCTCCTTGCTCAGAGTTCTTGCAGAGAAAGAACATTCAGGGCTGATGCTAGCCTTGATTTGAACAGGAACCAACCAAACTGCTCCCTGCCACTGGCTAGATCTGTCTTGGCTGCCTGTTCCTGTATGGACATTTAACTTTGTTCACTGCTTATTCATTCATCACTGATTTGAGTGCTCTGCTGGCTAATTATTCTTGCACAAGGAAAACTTGCTAGAGTGCTTCAAATAGCAAAGTGGTATCTGGTATTGGATTGGACCTTATTCTTAGCTAATCCTTTATTTAGTATAATTTCTCCATTTAAGTATTAAAGACTTAAGAGTAGTTCAGTTAAAACCACACTGAATGACACTTGTGTTAACTTGTGTTCAGAACTCTATTTGGGGTGTCTGTCTTCACTCCTCTAAGGGAGGAGTTGCAAGATACAGTTGGTAGCTATGTAGACCATGTTGCAAATGGGAGTCTGAAGAGTTGTGATAAAAGCTGGTTCAAGCTGCTTGTCTGAAGGGACTGTACTTTTCTAGTCTTGGAGGAGGAACGTTCCTGGGCCTGTGCTGTTTGCTCACTGGGTGCGAGACGTTTGAAGAAGCGCTAGAAATGGCTGCAAAAGGAGACAGCACCAATGTGGATAAGCTGGTGAAAGATATTTATGGAGGAGACTATGAGCGGTTTGGCCTTCAGGGGTCTGCTGTAGCGTCAAGGTATGTGTTAATTGAGCTGTTTTCAGGCAGTCCCTTGGGAAACTTCCTGTGCCTGCTAAACTGAGCGCATGATCCCTGGACTATGCACTATGTCCATGTGGTAATGTCACTCGATGTATCATGTGGTTTGTCCTTAGATCTCTCACCTACTTCTTGCTCTTTTTTTTGTAAACAGGTATAAGCAGCGCTTGATGTAGTTTGCTCCATTTAAATTACAATTATTTTAGTAGTGTCTTTACTCATTGTTCTGCCTTTCTAAAGAGATTCACATTTCAAATCTGTCACAAATCAATGGCTATCAAGTCCAAGCAAAGTTTATTAAATTACAAAATGTTAAGGGCTTTTAGCACTCCTAAATGTCTCATACTAAAAGACATCATCTTCTTCACACAGCTTTGGTCATATGATGAGTAAAGAAAAGAGAGATTCCATCAGTAAGGAGGACTTGGCCAGAGCCACTTTGGTCACCATCACCAACAACATAGGTTCTATTGCTCGCATGTGTGCATTGAATGAGGTAAGTTATTTACCATGAGTTTAAAACCTTTAGAAACAACATAGTGAGATTATCAGAATGCAAAAATGCAAATTTCTGGCATAGTAGGTGTGTAACTGGCCTTGGTAAATATGCATATATTTAACAACATGTCGTAACTCTTGTGACTTATTATGTATATGCTTTGATGCAATATGTAAGGTACTTTGTGCTTCAAAGCTAGGCAAGAGAGGAGAAAAGTGAACTGTAAAGATCTCCTTGAAGCATTGAGGTTCAGCCTAGAGCTGTTCAGTTGCTCTCAAGCTGTAATACATAGATTTTTAACACCTAATACAAATGATTACTCTCAATTACCTTGTGGCTATCAACAGATTTTACTATACCATGATAAACTTTATTTTGAATGCTATTTTGCTTGAATTGTTTCCATAGCATGATTGGTTCAAACTGTGTTGTGTAAATGTTTTGATAGATATAGGAACCATTTCATTAGGTCAGAAAAAAGAAAAATACATTTCATTATCCTGCCTCAGAGTCTTATCAGGTGCTTGTTACATTCTTCTCTTCAGGCATGATAAATATGGATGGTTGTTCCATTCATACACCTTTCCAACTTCCAGCAGTGAAAAGAAAAACATACCCACGCACGAAAAAACCTACCACAAAATCAAACATTTAGGCCCTTGTTTTTATCTGCAGATTGCATCCTTTACTATTATGTGATAACTAATTTGTTCTATCTGCTCTGTGTGAATTTGTATAAGTTTTTTAATACACTTACTAAAAAGGTCTTTTAGCTGGACAGCATACTGTCAGTAAAAGAAATTGCTGCATTTTTTTTTATATTTTTAATCATCAACACACCTACAGAGTGCAAAAAAACCCAATGAAGCAAAACCAAGAAACTTACCAAAACTGCCATCTGATTACTGTATTGGGTCCCTTCTAGCTGTTGGCTTTATGAGAAATGGGAAATAATTAATCACTAATGCATCTGATGGGTGTGGATTTTGATTTTAGTTTTTAATAAACTTTTGCACATCTCCCTTGTGGTGTTTCCAAGACTGAATGCCCTAATGCTTCATCTCCTTTCTCATGTAAGACACTCTTTTTTACACTGTTTCGTTTTGTCTTTTTAATATTTTTATTATTTTAATTTTAGGATTGAATGATCAGATTCTCTTACAGTAATTCAGAGTGTCATTGCTCAAAGAGTTTATGTGATAGCATATTGATGAAATTTGAGTTCTGAGTACCTTTACTAAGAGTTCCGAATATTTCATTTTTGTGAGCATGGAACTCAATTTTAAGAAACCATCCACAGTCCCTCCACAGTCTTGTCTTAAAGTAGCTAATTTGGAGCCTATCACTGTGTCTGAATACTCAAGTCTTTCTGTCTTTCCCCCTTTCATTTGTGTCATTTCACTTCTTTAATTTAAACTTCATCTGCCATTTTTTCCTTAGTCACTGGGCATAAGTCTCTTCAGCATTGCTATGCTATTCATTTTTTATTCTCTTTTGACAAACTTTGTATGCTAGTTTTTATGTTTGTTGCTCATACTGCTCTCCAAACCACTTTTCACGTATGTTGAGCAGCACTAGTTTTAGTGTATGCCCCTATCAAATGCCACTAATAACCTTCCTTTGTTGTGAAAAGTGGCTACAGACATACATATTTTTTCTTTTTTTTTTTTTTTTTTTTTGCCATTTTAATATTTCAGTCAGGATGATTATCTTTAAGTATTCTATTTGCTTTAAGCTTATTTACAGTGTTGCCTTGTGGCATGGAGTTCAAGCAGCATTGTACAGGGCTATCAAAGCATGGAGAGTTGCAGCAGGGAACCACATGGGATGCATTCAGAGGAGGAAATAGGCTACTAATGAAACTAATGATGCTGAGTCATTGTCAAAAATGTCCTAACATCTTTGTTTTGTGGGCAGGCTTTCTTAAAAAGTGGATGTGATCCATAGAATTTTGTGGAGGAGTGTGGATTGATTTGTTAAGTATTCTTCATTTCAGTGTCAAAGTAGAATTTATCCAACACTTGAACTAAATGATTTTGTCATTTTCGAGAATAAAACTCCTTTTAGCAGCTTTACGTACTATTAAAAAGAAAAATCAAACATGCAGTATTGTTGCAAGTAAGCTGATCTTCAGATAGCATGCTCTTTGGGGGGGGGAAAAAACTAATGCCATCATTCTGCTAAATAATCTAGACACCTAAATTGCCTTTGGGAGACATGGCTGAATTACAGCAAGCTTGATGAATGAACTCCCCAAGTATGAGCTTAAAAAACAGTTGAACATGATACTCTTTTGTGGAGCTTGTATGTATTAAATTAGCTTTATGGCAAAGCTCACTTTTAGGTTGACACAATCAATTTATGCCCTGAAGCATGATTTTTGATAAGTTTTTCCCAGTGATTGCAATATTGTGTTGAAAATTACTTGCATATGTGCAGGAAAAAATGAGGCTGGGGAATAAATGAAATATTCTGTCTGCAGAACTTCAAAGCAAATTTGCTTGCACAAAGTTGGCAGTGGGGTTGAAAAATTCCATAGTCTGGAACCATTTGGCTACACATCATTTGAAATGGTCTGTCCTAGGCACGGCAGAACTGTATAAAGGAAACCAATCTTCTGGTTTATGCTTTTCTTGCTAGCAGAACATGTCAGTTGCATCTGAACAAACCTGCTTGCAAAAATATGTGTGAGGGTTTTTTATTGCATTATTGATACAGATGTCCCTATTCCATTATATTGCAAATATGTGAATATACTATATTGAAGCTATACTATAGCTTTCTACTGCAGCTATTTGAACAATTTAACAAGGCCCACAGAGTGCAAGAGTGCATGTCTTTTCTAGGATGCTGTAATTTGATTAGCTCAAGTGAGCGTGTCATCACCATCTCTTCGTCAGTTTAAGATTTCTGTCTTTCAGTTTTGAAAGCTTCAGCAGTAGACAATTTAAATAGATAAGATTCCTTTAAGATAGTCTTAAGGGAGATAAAAGTAGCGTTTCTTCGTTTTCCAACTCCTGAAAAATGCTAAAGCTGTTTTTTTGTTTGGTTCAAAAAATGTAGGAAACTCTGCATCATTAATACAATTTTAATCTTGTCAAGAAATGTTGGAAAATATTTATATTAAATTTGCATGTTGATATACAGTGTGCTATTCTAGTAGATAATACTACTATTTTTAGATGCAAAATTTACAGTAATTTTATACTCTTTGTTAGGTACTGCTTGCTTCAATTTCTGGTAACAGTAGCTTTGTGTTTAGATGCAGAAAAAAATAATATAAGCGTGAAATTGAAATGTAGATTCTAATCTATTTTATGGTATTGCATTACAGGAAATTAATTAGTTGCATGTTTGTTCCTTCTTTGTCAGAAATTACTTCAGAGGCAAAACTGCCTTGTCAAAGGATGCAAGGTGCTCTTGGCCCTGTTCAAAGCAGCCTCTTGAAATTTGAAAAGTTCTTATTTTCAGTCATAAATTCCTGGGAATAAGTATGAATGCATGCTGATATGACTGCAGAGTCTAAGGAGATAAAGAACTAAACCTAAATAATTTCAATAATAATAAATGATTTCCGTTTGTTGATGTGTTTGGCTTGAGGACAATCAGACGTAACTCAGTCATCAGAGGCTGCAAATGAGTTATGGCATCTGTGTATCTCTCCAATACTGAGTATTCAGGTGAGGATGTTCTCTGTAGGATGTCACATGCACAGTACTGGAATAGAACTCGGGTCTGTAGCAAAGGAATTGCTGCAGAGCCAAGCGTTGGGCTTTAGAGAGCTGTATGAATGTAGAGAGGTAACTCTTGGTAATTCTAGCCCCTATGCAGAGGTTTTCTACAGAGGACTTGTGAAGTTTCATTTTTAGGGCACTTCAGGACTCCTCTGAAAGCTTCTGTCTCCAGGACTTGGCCTCCTGCTGAAACTTCTAGACCAGTTCTAGTGTATGGAGACCATCATGGTATGCTAACGCAAAGTGCAAGTCCATTTTTCTGCATAATAGGCAGAACTGGTCTTGATGAGATAGATGTTATGGGCATTGTTTAAACAGCAGACAGAACCATTGCTTACTGCAGTGATATACACACAGGAAAGGATAGCCCATAGCTTTCTCAGTGGCAGCTTAGTGCTGATGGTTCAAAAATCTTAATTTCCTGAACGAACACTGAGTTCAAGTGAGCTTTGAAAGAAAGGAATGCCATACATATCAAGTATTATGTCAGCCATATTTCACTTGCTTTTTGAAGAAGGAACCACAGTCCAGATAACAGATAATGAAAGATGTTTCTTCTCGTCTCTACCATAATCCTTCTCAGATATCTTTCAGAGGTTCTCCATCTGGATTTAATAATCATAGTGATCTCTGGAAAGTTGCTTCATGACATTTTTGCAGAGGGCAAAGATGTCTTCAGTGCAGCCATATACAATTGAAAAAAGCAAACACCACCACCAAAACACTCATAATCCGATTCATGTTGGGAAGGTCCTGAGCTTTTAAGCAAGTATTGATCATCTATAATAATGACCTCTCACTTTCTTTGGCATAAAGCTTGGCACCTCCCCACCCTTGCAGCATCTCTACTTAGCAGTCAGTAACTGTAATTATTTTTTTTTACTTTTCAGTCTGGAGGATTTAAATGTAACCCAAAATTCAAATTTAGCTTTATAATAGAGGCAGAGGTACATGTTGAATTACATTCAGCTGAATATAATTTTTCTGGTCTGTTTTTCAATTCCAATTTTACAGAACATCGACAAGGTGGTATTTGTTGGCAACTTTCTCAGAATTAATATGATTTCTATGAAGGTGCTAGCATATGCTATGGATTATTGGTCTAAGGGACAGCTGAAAGCTCTGTTTTTGGAACATGAGGTAAGGAAATACATGTTGAACTTATTTTAAGTAGAAATATCTTGTTCTTTATTTGTTGAAGTTAAAAAGGAAGAATTTCAGTGCCATTGCTTTGAATGCACAAGCTAAGTTCTGCATAAATGCAGTTTAGTTTACAAATTCACTTGAAAATACTGCATGTGAACTTCTTGGCTTGATCACTTACCTTGTGGTATGCATTGTTAAACATTGCTCATCTCTGATTTTTGCTCTCTGACCCTGGTACCAACAATGTTCATTTGCATGAGCTGATATATAAGCCTCAAGTATAATTAATTTTTGTAAGCATAATTTTGAGCTGACTACCAGATGAATGGGTTCATAATGGAAACTGCTCTGCCTCAATACAGCGTCATTATAATGGTTTGTAACTTATTTTTAACAATTTTGGGCAACTGTGTAAGACTCCAGTATCAGGCCCTTTCTTGTACCTAAAGATGATCTTATTAAGTCATAATTCAGATAGAGCAAATATTTGGCACAGCAGGGCTGGTCTTGCAATAAACGTCCTAATTGCCTTAACAGAACTGAAGACTTTATGCCTTATTTTGGAATTTCACTGGTTTTGGTTTGCTTTTGCCTTTGTTCAAAGGGTTATTTTGGAGCTGTTGGAGCTCTTCTAGAGCTGCTTAAAATGACAGATGATCAGTGATGAAGCTGCTTGACGAGATTCCTACTGCAGATGCTGCTGGATAAGAGAGAAAGCCACTACAAGGATGGAAACAAAGCCATTATGGTAGTTCTACCTGCTGGATTTGTAAATAATTTAAAATCCTTTCAGCTGATCTTTAACTTCTGGGTTTTGACCTTATACTTCAGAATTCATAATGGGAATTATGGGATTTTTTTCTGTACACTGTATTTTTTAGGGGAAAAAAATGTGCAAAGTGGCCAAACATACAGATTTTATTGATTTATTTTAAAAAACGGATATTGTTTAATGTAGGACCTGTGATATGAGGCATCTGCTTTTCTTCTGGGGTTTACTGATTAGTGTGGTAATTTTAAAGTTATTTAGTAATCACTCTAGGAGATTTTTAATCTTATTTTCATGACGTTTCATGATTTGTTCTTGGTTTCAAATGAAACTACAAAGCTGATGCATTTTACTGTGAAAACTAGTAATTGATTTTTTTTTTGCCTTTCCTTTCCTCATTAGATGAGACACTTCTTTATTTAACACCCCCAGCCCCCCTGAAAAATAAATTTACAAGTGTTCTGTGGCTAAATGTGTTTCTTGGCAGGACTGTGAGAAGGCTTGGCAGGGGCAGGGGGTTTTAAGATTGTATTTTTTCAGTAGTCATGGATTGCAACAGGAACAGATTGCCAACTGGTTTTGCAGGACTAATTCTTCTCTATAATAAAAATCTTAAACCAGATGGGAACTAAAATTTTGATTTTTGACTTGACACCAAATTAAATCCTATTTCTGCTGAAAAGTTCTGATCTAAATGAAGAGTTCTGTAGTCCAGATGTTATTTATATGGTACATACTTGGCATTAGATGGTAAAGGGAGGTTGTTTTCATTTTTTTTTCTTAGTCTGCAAGTTTTAACTTTTCTTAATTGAAAACAACTGATAACTGCATTATTCAAAGCGCAGTTACTAAAATTAGAAAAATACTGACTAATGTATTTTCTGCTTTTAAGTTACTGTTAACTTTCCCTCCAGGACACTAAAATTTGAGTGTTTACTCCAATACAGTATTTTCTACCTTTTTTTGATTTGTGCACCTTTCTAGATTTTTTTTCCAAATTGAATTGAGACCCCTTTGAAATCTCTGTACTTAGGTTGCTGCAGAGCATGTATAAATTCGCTTTTCTTAGACACCTTGAGGGCTCACAAATGAGAGGCTGAGAAACAGTTCATAAATTATTTTGTCTTGCAAGCCTGTATGTGATGTCACATAATGTAAAGGACTCATCAGAGTGACGGTATAAAATTCAGACACATGTATTATCCAGTATATTTTTGGAGGGGGGGTTATTTGACTTTTTTAAGTCATTCATTTCCGTATCTCCCAAATGTTGAAAAAAGGTGATATTAACTGAAGTGTTAACTTGTCTGATGGAAATAAAGACCACTACTGTTTTGACAATTTTAATGTGTCTGTAGAATTCATTTCTTGAAAGCAATGATCTGAAATGTATAACACTTTTTTGTGACACACCTAACTAGTTATTTCCATGATAATTGTTTGGTTCGTGTTTTTACTCTTAGTTACATTGCTTTTAGCCTTCGAAGCCTTTTGCCTGTAAACCACAATACAAGACAATGTATTAGCATGTTGTAGTTGATATTTTCTCTTAAGATCAAGCTTGAGATAAGTGGGGATAATTCTGCTCAGTACCTCTAACTTTTTAATAAATAAAACTTTCATTAAGCTGATTTCCGATGTTTTGCCTACAAATAAAGATTCATTTGTACATTGCTTTATTTTTTTAAGGAAGACTTCAGAATGTTGAGGGGTAGCTGCATTTCTTATGGTCAACAGTAGAGGGAAGCATGGCATCGGTGATATAAATAAGCTTGATTGGTTTTGTTTCAAGAAAGATCCCATCTTTTTCTCTCTGGTCTGTTTTTTAAGGGAATTGTATGAGAATATCTGTCACACAGAGGTGTTCTTGCATTCTTAGCATTTAGTTATCGGAAGGAATAATATAATGTAAAGTAAACAAATGAAATAACAGTTATATTAAGATTAAAATCCTCTACTCCTAAAAAAAGCCCCACAAAACAAACCAAAACAAAACCAACCCAACAAAAAAAAAACCAAAACACAAC
>JAWWEE010000159.1:18269122-18279557 GCA_035221455.1 Xenops minutus | reverse complement strand
AACACCCCCCGTCCCCCCCCCCCCCCCGAAAAAAAAAAACCAAAAAACAAAAAACACCAAACCTAGCAAGTAATTCAGAGAAATATATAAGGACATGAAGATGCATGAATGGAGGCCGTGTGGAAGTTAGCTGTAAGATTACAGGAACTGTCAGGTAAGTTGATCACAGCAGTTCTAAGAGAAGCACAAAATAAAACTTCAGCTTTAAAATGCTGATTTGAAAGTTAAAATGCTTAATATGTGAATTGCTATCATTAAAAGAATGGGAAAAAATACTCTGAATTATATACTACACAAATGAATACACTTGGTTGGGATAAAGATTAACAAACTAAGTAGGATAGTTACGGAAAGTCTGAAGTAGGAGAAATTAGAGGAAAGTGACACTGTTATTTGAAATTCTTCCTTTCCTGAGTGAAAAAATCCTAATGCAAAACTGTTTTTTTGTTGTCTTGAAATCTACAGTTGACTACTTTTTTCTCTATCCCTACCAGCACCATCATAGGAATCTGCTAGTACTGTAACTTGCTTGTTTACCTTCAAACTGTGCCTGCCTTCACTTATGCCAAGTTTTGCTTTCTTTCTCTGTATGCCCCCTCCATAAGTAAGGAAATGGAGGAATGATGGTGAGGTTGATCTCTAGCACTGTTAGCGTTTTTGCCATACGGGAGTACTTTGAGCAGTTCTAAAAGCATTGCTGCTGTCTTGAATTTTTTGTATTGTGTTTGATATCCAGCTGCTGTCTACAGTCACCTGTCGGGAGGGTTCCTTGCCTTGCTTCATCATCCAAAGGTATCTAAAAGAGTCTGAAAGCAGTCTTGCTCAACTACATAGATTAACCTCTACTATAGCTGGTACAAACTGGAAATTTGTGCAAGCAAAGCTCGATTGTAGCACTATCGATGAATATTACTGAGAATTTAGAAATATCGAGATCCTTGGATGTCTTGTTTTGGAAATGGTGACAGTGCAGAAGCAGGCTTTCCTAAGGGAGATACTTGAGTACACAGATTTATATGTATTGAAAATACTTGTTTCAGTATAAATTGGTGAGACCTCTCAACAAGCCAGGTTGTGTTAATCAGCTTCTCTTTCTGAAACAAGGTAAGGTAATCATTAAGGTAAGTTGGAACAGAATGAGTGGGACTCCTTGCTCTCAATTCTGATGGCTTGTGCCAAGATCTTCTTTTGGACTTGAACATTTGTTCTTGAATCATGTGCTACTCTCCTCATTTTCTCCCCATGACCACTGAGAAACCGAGATTTTTAGTGGATTTGACAAAAAGTCTAATTATGTCTCATAGGAAGAAGGGTCTATGTTTCAAAGTAAAGTTTTTGGACTAAAGTATTGGGGGAAAGTCCCTAATGCTGGTTGAAGAGTGAGAAACAACTAAGAGTATTTACTTGATCAGATTTATTAGAGAAGAGTAGCATGGGGTGCCTGGGGGCAGTACAAGAATCTGACTTGTAGGACAAGTGGGGTGCTTGCAGTGCATTCCAACCTCAGCAAAGCTGTCCTGGTGTTTCACTGTTATCAGCAATTCTGTTCCCATTAGACTATCACAAGATACTTGCAAGTGATTTTTGGCAGGACACAGCAGAACTTTAGAGATGGGAGAACCATATGGGGTTGAACTGATGACAAAATAAACACACATTATTGTTTCCAGTTGGATGAGGAGTTCTACTGGGATCTGCTTTTAAAGTACAAGGTGTCTTTGAATTTGGGATTAAATGAAATACAGGCTATGAAAAAGATCATAGTCTGTTTTGTGTCTTGCTACCTCTTGGCACCTGGAAGATAGAGAACATCTGATCTCTAGGATGTCCTGGAAAATAAATACTTGTCTAAACTTAAAAACTGAATACAGTTTCTGAATCTTTAATATTTAGTGGTGCTAGTTGCAACTTATTAGTTGCATGATTATCAGTGTGTTTGGAGAAAAAGAGATTTAGAGACTGCAATAAGAGCATTCTTCAAACTTCCCCCTACCACCTCCCCCCAAAAAGAAGCCAAGTAAAAATTGCAGTTCTGATTGTAAAAGTTCAGAGAACCTGCCCACTGCTTTGCGAATTGAAATTCACCTTCAGCTAGAAGTACTGGCCCTGGGAGAGATGGAAAAGAAGGAAGAGAAATGAATGAGAAGAGCTGAGGCTCCCAAGAGGGGAAGCTACTGAGCCTGGGAAAGGGACATAGCAGCAGCATCTTTAGAGATTTCTGGGATGACATGAATGAGGTGGGAAGCATTCTGCAGGGTAAGCAATTAAGGAGCTCTTTGTTAGTGCAGACTGTGTCAGAATGGTGGTGGAGGTGGGGAAGCTGGGTGGTTTGACAGAATGGCAGATATCCTAATTCAGAGGTGTGGGAAGGCGGGTGGTCGTTGGCTGAAGCAGTGAATGGTTACTACTTGGGTGGAGCACCCCTGGGTAAAGTACCCAGTGACCTGTGCTGAAGCACAAAGTCTCTACCGAAAAACATGTTCTCTAGTGTGGGCAGTAGCCTGGTCTCAGACGTTGCTTGTTTCGGCATGTGGGACACACAGCAGGGGATGTACTGGCCTCCAAATGATGGAGATTTTTTTTTTATTTTTTTTTTTTTTTACATCAAAACCAGTGGTATTGGCAGGAGCACAGCTTTTCTCTGCTGGCCTCCATCAGTTTGCTGTGTCCTGCAGAGCTGTGCAAAGTGGTAGTGGTAGGGGGTTCAGCAGCCTCCAGCAGTGTCCCCCAGCCTGCTCGCAAACAGCAGGGTCGTGCAGCCACAGATCATGCCAGGGCAGAGTTCTTTGGTCCTGCCTGGTTTGTTTCTAAACACTGTGATGCAACTATGAAGCACCAAGTTAAAAGGTGATTTAGGGCAATGAAGGAGGGTAAACAGCCTCAAATGGCATCATGTTGCACTTACAACAACATGTCACTCCCTGTCCTTAAGTGGTTTTGCTTATTTTGTTGTCATCAGGGCACTACCAGCCTTAGGTTTCCACGTTAATAGCTTCACCATTTTCCAGATTTTTGGATGAGTGACCCATTCATCTCTTTTTCTTAAAAGTTTGAGCAAATCTGGGCATTTAGAATAAAACAGAAGTTGCCTTTTAACAAATACTGATATACCAAAGCAACCTTGACAGTGCATGTACAGAGTTGAGTTTACCTCTGTTACTGTGGTCTCAGCTAACCATTTTTCCACTTGCTCACATAATATGTTAGAATTATTTTTTCCAAGTGTCATGCCTTTTTTTTTTTTTTTTTGTTTAAAATCTTTTGTGAGAGGAACTTGCTCTTAGGAGGGAATACACATTCTAGGCTGCATTGAAAGCATCAAGGAACAATACTTAGAGCAAGACACAGATGGCACTGGTTTGATAATGCAGATTGTCTCAACAGAGACACCAGTGCTTCAAGCAATGAGATGGTGTGGCTGCTGGAATGCCGTGACTTGGTTGGGTGTTTGGGTTTATGTTTGCTCAGGGTTTTGTTTTGCATTCATATGTTAGCCAATTGCACAAAAATAAAACAGCTGGTCTCAGCTCGTAGGAGTTTCTGATTCAAATGCTAGGTTGGGTGGAAGCTGGAATATGTGTGTTTCAGTAAGGATGAGCAGCTGGCAGATGTAACAATTGAGTTGAGATAGGAACATTGTTATCTGATGAATCTGCCCCCTCTGTCCTCCCACTGGCATAACCCCATGGATACCCTGATTGTCAACAGGAGGCAATGGAAGCAGCACAGTAAATGTGGTCCATGAACATCTGTTTTGTGAAGTGCAGTAGTGTAATGTGGGCAAAGAACTGCACTTACGAGAGGCTTCTCCTCTAAGAAGGTTGGATAGGCTTAACCTGAAGATTGAAATAAAAACTTATTGGAATTGACTTGAACAGTGAGAATGCTCTCTTATATTTGAAAATTATTCTTCCTCTTTTTATGTTTTTAAAAATTAACTGTAAAATAATGCATATTAATAAAAAACCCTAAATGAACAAATTAATTTAGTATTTTTAAAGCTGGCTGGATAAATGAATCATAAAATTCTGAATGTACTTAAAAGAAATTTTAGTTCCTTTTAGTAGAATTGTTTTGTTTTTAAAGCAAATTCACCCCTATTGCTATTTGAATAAGTAAACAAAAACATGTTGTTCCTGTGTCCTAAGCATGCTGTTACCCAGCTAGCTTTCAGCATATTGCACTTGGCTACAAAAGCCTGTTCACAAAAAAATCCAGAAATATTTGCAAGGTAAGCCAAAAACACTCCCAGAATTTCCCAGTGTTTGTCACAGTGTTTTAGCCTAGAAAGTAAGTTATCTACTCTCTTCAAATGTAGGAGGAAGTTTGAAGACTTCTCTCCAGCAGATTTGCCTGTGCAGCGTGGCAGCTCCCTGTGCATCACTGGTTCACCTCTTCTTTGAAGAGGGAACAGCACTGCAAAGGAAACTAAAGCTGCTTTCAGGAACTCAACTTCACTCCTTACTCTCTTGATATGAGAAATTGCATCAAAAAAAAAACCAAAAAAACCCAAAAAAAAAAAAAAAACACCAAACCAAAAACATAAGCAGAAGAGGCAACACTGGCTGCAAAATAATTCACCTTTATTCATGCAAAGCATCATCAAAGGCAGCTCAGTTTTAGTCAGGAAGCCTTTTTTTTCAATTTGGGATCTTTTCCTCCCCTATTAGGAGCTTGATTTTTTTTTAAGCTGCCATGCAACATATTTCCCTTTTTCAGCTCTCCTGCTTGAAGGGTTATAAATTCATCTTTGTCAGATTTTCATGAATACCTACTTCCAATCATTATGGGAATTTGTTTAAAGTTTCATTTTATACACATTAGTGTAAGGTTCCCAGATACCAACCCTGGAATTATAAGCCCCTTTATCAGGCTAGGGGCAGAAGGTTTGTTACTAATATCCCTCTCTGGAGTCCACTGACTATTGGCATGAGACTATAGCAGTTTGTCTGTCTTGTGTATGGAGATTGTTAAGCAATTGAAATACCTTTATTCACAAGAGTTTAAAAACTAGCTTTTTCTTTTCTAACCTATTTACCTTGCAGACCTATTGAAGGAAAGCAGTCAATTTAGAGTCAGTTCCCTTTCAGTCCCTGACCATTCCACTTCCCCTGCTAGGAAGGTGGTGGTGTACGACTGACAACTCAGTGAGGAGGACTTTGGGACACACACACACAAAAAACTCAAAAAACCAAAAAACACAAACCAACCAACCAAACATACAAAAAAAAAAAAAAAAAAAGACAAGGCAAATATACAAATATCAGAGAGCTTTTAAAAAGAAAAACAAGCAAAACATTTAGTAAAATATTACTCGGGTTTGAATCAGAAATCTGTTGATGAAGAAAGTTTTTGTCACCAAAGTTAGCAGCATCAGCCTTAGAGCAATTAAATGGTAGATAATACCATTCCATGTCTCCTTACTGATTTGTATTTCAAACCTTGAGCTGGAGGTGTCGAGTCTTCCTGCAGACATATATTCATTCCCCCCCAAGAGTACTGCACGCTACCTGAAAGCACTCTTAGGTGGATGCATGTGCAGAGGACGCCATCTCACGCCTTGCAGGCCCATGGATGTGTCCCCCCCTTTTACAGCATCTGGGTGGTTTTATAGCAGGAAAGCCTGGTGAGAAGGTGGGTTGGTTGGTTTGAGCTGACCTGCTTGCCCTTGAAGGGGTGATGCATCGAAGACACTCATACGAACTGCTGTCAGTGGCACAAAGAAGGGCCATGCATGGATGCTGTTTTTCCCACCTACCAGCATCACTAGTCTGATTTGAGCCCCTGCCCCTCCTGAGGGCAATGTGGTGCCCATGTGGGTGAGCACAGCTGCAAGTCAGCCTGCACCCATGGCCCTCTGGGCACCCCATGGCTCCCGAGGGAAGCTTTACTCACAAATGTACTTATGTCAAGGGGCTGCTGAGTTCCCACACTGGAAAGGCTACTGGAAATCCATGAGGCACCATGCTTAGGCACTGCCCTGTGGCAAGAGGGAACAGCTCTCACTGTGTCAGAATGGTGTCAGAGTGACTGGCTTTACACCCACATGGCTGACTCCAAAATGCAAGGCCATAGATAATCAATGTTGTAAATTTTACTAAAATATCTTGCTACACAGAGCAGGTAATTTCTGATGTACTTTTTGCTAGCTCTGGTTTAGGCTTTTGTCTGTACATGCTCAACTTGGAGAGAAAAAAAGCAAACGAATGGGGAAAAAAAACACCCTTGCACAAGCAGAGGGTGAAAAAAAATTATCTGTAAGATTTTGTGTTGCATAAGTGTCCCTGGAACTAATCTGGTACATCTCCAAATAAAACAGAAATCTTTGATGCTTGTAAGTTTCTGTGTGGAATGACAATAGTTTCTGTTTGCTAACTCTGTTTGCTGTAGATACTATCAATGGGCATATTTTATTTAAAGGAGTATATTAAAGTTTAAAGCAAAGAAGCTCTTCCCTCAGCCTGTGAACATGTCAAATGCAACGATTAGGTAGTAAAAACTGAATTGAAAGTAGTCTTAGTTGTTAAGCAGTGTGTTTTACAGGTGAGCTGGAGCAAAGACATGTCCAGGGGCACAGCATACCCTGGTTTGGATGAGGACTTCTCACTGAAATCCCCAGGAGTTAGTAAACGCCAGCTGGAATTCTGTCTGAATTACAGCCAATTCTTGCCAAATGACTGGGTTTCTGTATTGTAGAAGTGTGAAAACTTGGTGGTGGCTCACCATCTTCTTTTACTTGGTATTATGTGCTGGTTTGGAGAATAGGATAAAGACCGCCTGCACTGCCTTCAGGCTTTGATCCCCAATTCAGCCTCCTTTATCTTGTGCATTTCCTCAAGAGCTGCTACCCACAAAGGTGTTGATTATGAGCAGGATAAGTTGCTAACACCATCCCTTCTGCAGAGGACACCAAGCCATACTCGTCATCCAGCAGGAAGAACAAAAATACAATGCTATGAGAAGTTGTAGAACTATGAAACTGGTTAGGTCTCCTCGAGACTGGAACAACATTACAGCCTATATTTGGTGTGAGATCCCTGCATGCATTGAAGTAGCCCAAGCTGCTGGTCCACAGTCAAGTGAATATGGAAGAGAGACTGGAATGGTCGTGCAAAGGCTTGCTTCCAAGTACAACTAATTGAATTTTATTATTCCCATGCTGTGAAAAATTCCAACATCTATTTAAGTTTTTCTTCGGATGGGAAATTTCAAAATGTCTGCATTTCATTTCACTTTTTCCACCAAAAAAAACTCCTGCTAGTAGAAAGCCTAGCAGGCTGCCAAAAGCAAGTAATTTGACATATAAGTTTTTTCTAAAGCTCCTGTCTTTGTACAGCCAAAAGTTTGTTAAATCATGTTTCCACAGGACATTTGTAGTCATGAATCTTTGTTTTCCAGTGAAAAATTGTTGCATTGGCTAGCTGGAGTGCAGATCTTTCTAAAATACATGCACTTAAAGGTATCCAAAAAGTTTACTGTGTGTGCTTGGACCAAGGATTTCAGTGGTATGCCAGAAGAGATACTCCAGATAAACAGCAGCAAGGCAGAAGGTTTGAAATGTGAAAGCTTGTAATCACTAAAAGGAGATGAATCATCCTCTTTTTCTACTAATATTGAGTATTGATCTATACTTATTTAATATCTAGAAAGAAAGGATACTTCTGCCAGGATTTCCAAAGATTCTGGAGGATGATGCACTCAACAGGTTACATCTAGTTTTGAGTGTCATTAGAAACTGGCTGTTTTTAAATGCATTTTTTGGTCTGATGCCATATGATGGTCCTGGGTTCCAGGAATTGTTAGTGTCCATGAAAAAGTGAGGAGGCCATGGAATAACAATTTTCTATCCCAGGTTACATATATGGCTTATACAACCACATATTTTGAGGAATTCATCACAGTCTTTTGATCCCTTTCTGAAGCCCTGTATGTCAGTAAGAAACAGAGCTTGCCTTCACCTCCAGAAAGGAGCTCACAAGTGGTGGGTACTTACTGCCTTGGAGTCAGCAATATTTGGACTGTAGCTGCAGAGAGGTGGCTGACTGAACCATAGGGACTGTAGTTTCTCCTACCTTTGGCTTAATTTCCAGAGACGCCATGAAACCTGTGTTCCCTTGGCCACGAAACCTGTGTTCCCTTGGCCACAAGATGCCAAAGATTGTACATCCAAATGTGAGTGACCAGATCTGGAAATGTTACTCTGAGCATGCCCTTACAGCATACCCTGTACTTTGGCTGGCTGTAACAGGGGGCTGGTAGAAGAGGCAGTGGAAGGAGGATGATGAGGTTTTCAGTTGACAAGAGGTATTTGTATAAAAATGTTCCATTTAATACATTGCATAGGAAGGCCATTCATCAACCACACCACGGCACCTAACCATCCTCCAAACGGTAAAAACATTTATTTTACCTGTTAAATTCTATATTATTATACTTTCTGTTTATTTTTGTGTTCTGCCAAGCATAAAAGAGTGAAAAGGTATTACTCTTGTTTGCATAGGAACCAAACCAAAACAAGTCCTTTCCTGACTGTATTTTCTTTGCCTGGTCAGGTACTCCAGGTGAGGGCATGTGCTCCTTTCATATCTTGATTGAGCATTTCTAGAGAAAGCAACATGCAGAGTCCTGTAACTTTGGAGGGATCAAGGCCATTACAGGTGAGTCCTATTGTGTTGTTTGTCAAACTGCTAAATGGAGCCATGCAACGGGTCATTTATCTGGTGTCAGCAGTTGAAACTTGAAGGAGAAAAATCTGTTCTAGCAATGACAAAAGGAAGCCAGTCACGAATGTGTAAAACATACGTGTAACCCAAAACCTTGTATTTCTACTAGTGTTACAGTGTTGCTCCAAGACACAAATCAAGTCATGCATGTTGTTTTGGTGATATATCTAGCTTGGGATACTTCAATGTTTAAAATTAATTTATATAAAAATTAAATAGCAAAAAAGTGTTTTAAAGTTTTTGTAGGGTGTGAGCGGTGTTACTGCCTCTGTGCCTATTCTTGCTTATGTACAATGCAAGATACGGTTCTGTGGTGCTCTGGCTATATCCTTTCCACACCACAGAGAAGCATTACCTGTTGTTGACCCAGATGTCAATATGTCATTAGGCAACATAGACAACTGCTGTCATTCCCACTGCTGATGAGGAATTGTCATAGAGCTGCTGCCAACCAGACCTGAAGAGGAAGCTTATTGCAACTGAGATCCTCAATCAACCGGTAGCTCAATGCACATCTTGTTCAGAGCTATTATCTTGCAGTGTTACACAGTTCAAATGAAGTCCATTACAACTATGTTAGCAGTATATTTTGGCAAAGAAAGTACTTCAACATGAAGCATAGTTTAATCCACATAAGATTAAAAATCTTCCAAAAATATTAAAAACTAAAAAAAAAAAAAAAGAGGAAAAGAAAAATCAGAAACTCACCAAGAAAGTAAGAGCTGCACTTTTTTCTCGTTCAAGGACAAGCTTTTGTTACCCACATGGATGGTGGGGAAAACCTAGCCCCTTTTCTCTTGAGCTACTGTGAGCCACCACACTGCAGGAAGGGGTGTATTTATGCTAAGGAAGATGTGCATACATGATGTGGAGTGCCCAGTGTTCAGCTTCATCCCATGGTGTGCAGAAGGAGAAAGATCAGTCTCTCCTAGCTGACTCATGCTGCTGTACTGCACAGAGTAGCTCTGCCACCTGGAAAGGGAAGACTCTTCTAATTAATAATCCACTCCAAAGCTGCCATGCTTAATGAAATCATCTATGCTTCCTTACCTTGAAGGATTTTCAACTTATCCTGAAGAGCAGCACAGCAAACACCTCCACTTGCACACTCCTGCGAGCTTTGCACTTACTCTTTATAGCTGCACTGAAAGTCAGCAAGGTCCTGGGGGAAAGAGAACCAAACGACTCTTGTCTGGTGACAGTGTTTAGGAAGGGTAAGAAAAGATCCCATTTTATCTTTGTTCTCATGGAAAGCGTCACAGGATGTTTAATGTCCTTTCTGAGCAAAGACCTGCTGTTTTCCAGATCTTGCCTGAAAACACATGCAGTATTCAGCAGGCCACTTAGTTTATCTTTCTTGGATAAACAGAAGGCTGCTGGAATTTGAAACTTGTTCCAAGAGTCTAGGGTCCAAATCTCTCTGAGTCTTTCTCCTGGTCTGGGGTTTTGAACTGAATTTGAAAATTTAAAGACTAGCAAGCAATGGCAGCATGACTTCTAATGGTGTATGGGGCACGCAGGGCTGGTGTATGTGACAGAGGGTTATCTCTATACTGAAGTTTTTGATGTTAATTCATTTCCACTCTTGAGTGTTGCCTGACTTTGCAACAGGTTAAAAATACCTTATGAAATGCCTGAGAGCACTGATCCACAAATCCCAGTACAGACTTTGCCTCGATGGGGGGGGCGGGGGGGGGGGGAGAAGAAAAGGA
>JAWWEE010000159.1:18224063-18268790 GCA_035221455.1 Xenops minutus | reverse complement strand
GCGGGTGGGAAACAGGGCGGCGGGGGGGACCGCGGGGCGGGCGGCACCGGCACCGACACCGATAGCGGCACCGACACCGATACCGACACCGGCATCGACACCGGCACCGACACCGACACCGACACCGACCCCGACCCGCCCCCGTGGCCGCCGCCCCCTTGGGGCCGCAGCGGGGCGCAGGGCACAGGTAGGGGCTGTGCGGGGCTCGACCCGGGGCCGGCGGGGAGCGGGACAGGGAGCGGGGCGGGGAGCGGCCCCGAGGGGCTGGCGGGGCTGCGGCTGGGGCGCTCCCGTAGAACTGCGGAAACACGGGAAAATACATAAAAATAAGCGCCACTAGGATATACGTGCACACAGATGTATATAAGCTGTTGGTCAGGTAGGATAAGGAATAAACAGCGTCTCAAGTTGCTAGACGGTATGAGGAAACTTGTCTTTTATTTCTGTTGCATAAGCAGGATAAACGTACCTGTTCGGAGGCGGGCTGAGAGGCTGTGCCGGGTGCCCGTCCGTGTCCCGGTGCGTGCGGACCCGCGGCTGTCACCGCCATCCCCGCGCTCTGCCCGGGTGTCTCAGCCAGCGGCTCCGCACAGGGATCCCAAAACCCAGGCGCGAATTGCTCAGGGACGCGCTGGAGAGCTGGCCCTGTGGCCTTCCGCAGGAGTAGTGAGCTGTGTAAGTAGCTAATCACAGTGATCCTTATCCTGAACGGCCTTGATATTTCTTCTGGGATATTAATATAATTCATTTCCAGGAGAATTCTTAGTCCCTTGTAGGACTTAGCCAGGTGTGCAGTAATAGACTCAAGCCAAGTGGTATTGTTGGCACGTCTTGCAGGAAATTTTGTGTTCACAGGCTGACTAAGTTCAGGGAAACTATTCAATGAAAAAAAACCACCAAACAACAAAAGATACAATGAGTATTATCCTTATTTAGAACTTTTTGATAGTTTGTCACTCATTTATTGACCAGTTTTGCTTAATATCTCTAGGGGTAAGTCGTTAATTAGGTATTTGAGATGAATTTGGGTTTGTGTGATTGTCTGGCTGAAACGATTTCATTAACTTAACAAGCTGGTTGTGGCAGTGAGTGTGTTTGTTGTTGTTAGTCTGCTCCTGCAGTGGCAATGAGGAAACGTTTCCGTTAGTGCTGGGAAATTGGAGGATAACTTGGAACTTAATGAAGCGAAACAGGATTGCATTTTGCTCAGAGTAATTCTATTACGCCTCAGTTAGGGCCATGTTATGGCTCACCTCAAATCACTAGCTATTACTATCTTTTCACATTTGTTTGTTTTAGCTACACATCGTTCATTATATGTTTTTGGTTTATATTTTTTCTGTTGTGTTTTATTTAGTTTTTACTTTTCCATCTTTTGCAGCAGTGTAACAGAAGCTCTGTTTTAATGGATGATTTCTCTGGGCTTAGGGGTTTCCACATTAATGCCTTTAAAATTCAATAATTAACTTTTGCCTTAACCTCAAGCTGGAAAGTGACAATGAAAGATAATTTAGCACAGTGTCTAATTTAATTTTACGCAGCTTTATCAGAATTGATTCAACTGATATGTAAGCAGGGGAAACCTTAGTAACTTTCTTTTTCCCCCAGCATGCACATTCACTTTCAGCTTCAAGCTGCATGCTGTTTACCTGGCAAGTGGTTTGCTACAGTATGTCTGCTGACTGATTGGATCGTGGAGTTGGTTCTTGCCTGCAACTATGAGGAAGAGAGTTAGGACATCCCCAGGGATCCCTTCTAGATCCCTATTCCCAGGCCAAGGTCCTACAGACTGGGCACAGAGGGGGAAGATTTTTCAGATGTTTTGGTGCAAACACAGTTGCTTGCTGAGGGAGAAATTTGGCATGTGTTTCCTGAGAGAACCGTGCTTGCATAAGCAGCCCCCTGCCATCCCCTGAGCTGTACTAGTACAACCATTTGAGGGGCTGGTGCTGAACTGCACTGAGGGAACTGCAGTGGGTTCAAAGGCACCCTTTCTTCTTTTTTATGAATTACTTTTATCTGTGATCTGTCTGACTGTGTGGCTGCTGTGTCAAGGCTGAGAAGGTGGCTTGGAAGGAGGGAATGTGTGGCAGGGAGCAGAAGGTAAGGGCTGTTTCTGCCAGCATTGCTGCTGCTGAAAGAAGTAATTGCTTATCAAATTGTGGCCAGTGGTAGATGACATGTGGTTAAGGCAGTTGCCTGAAAAACATAGCTGCATGCTCAGATATCTCAGTTGTGTGCATGTGCAGTTAGCTATATACATGAGGATCTGATTCTGTGTTTCTTTTCTAATTCTGAGTTTTCACCTAATGGCTTTATTTTTGTGATGTATACCTATGTGTGCAACTTCAGGATACGTTCCCTATACTATTCTCTCTTGGAAAATGAGCATTTCAAAGGACCATTTTCCTGAAAATTACACCTAGGCATCATAAGGGTATGAGTTTTATTAATCAGATTATATTTACCTGGATAGGTGAATAACTAATATTCTAAAGGGGAAGATTAAACCACCCCTAGGAGGGTGCCACTAATTATAGAGGGCATAGCTGCCACCTGCATGCACTTTACTCTCTTTTAGATGTACATAAAATGTTAAATATACTTTTGAATGTAGCATAGACCTGCTCTTAAATTATGAATGACAGAAGCGATTAGGAAAATAGCACTTTTAATTGGTATGGTGAGTCTGAGAAGTCAGTGAAGTGTAAGCTTGCTATTATCTGCTATAATTTATTTTAGTCTGGAAAGCATTGGTGCTTTTGTGCATTGTTTTAGGACTTGTTCTCATTCCTATTTTAGACACTTTGTTTCTCTGTCATGATCCTATTGTAGCCAGTAAGGAAAAGCTCACAGCACATTGTCTGTGTAGCACGTATGCATATTTAGAGAATGGTGGTACACTTTCTTGTTCACAGAAGTTGAAGGACTAGTTACTTGTTATGACCATCTTTATTCAACAGAGAAAAATCATAGGGCTTTTTTCTTCCAACCTAAACCAAGCAACTGTATGGGAGTTAAGAAAAATATCTTACCTTTACTGTTTGTCGTGGTGTGGATCACTGCAGAAGAGACACTAAAGAGAGACTTGTATAGGGAATGTATCCCCAAGTTACACACATAGCTATCCATCATGAAAATAAAGCCATTAGGTGAAAACTGCAGTTTGGATTATCTGTAGAGTTTCATGTCACAGATTAAAAAAAAAAAATCTTTATTTTATCAATTTTTTTTTAATATGAAAGCTGTTTCTTGCCAGTAGCCTTATGAGAGCCAAAAACATATGAGCTATATTGTTGCTTGTATTAATCGACACACATTGATATGACTGTGAGCAGTAAAACTGCAAGCTACTGCTTGCCTGCAGGAGGTGGGCTCCCAGCCTGTGATATGGAGAAATTTGGGAAGGCACAATTTTTAAAAACCAAAACTGTAGACAGCCAAGCTAACAACTCAATTTTTCTTCACTGAAAATGAAGGTGTTTCCTATTCAGCTTATTGAACTGCAAAGATGGTTTTGTTTCCCTCTTGGGAATCTATATGAGCTTGCTCTGAGGTGGGAAGTGGAAGAACTGTTGCCAATAGGACTGTACACCAAATCAATTGCTCTGAATGAAGATCCCCAGATGAAGACTGTCTTTTTCTGGATTGTCTCCTTGCCTCTCTTAGGCCTGTAGGATACTGGATATAACTACATGCAGGGCAAGCTATGATCTCCCAGGTATGGAATTTTTGTTGTTCAAGTCCCACATCCTCTTGTTTTTGGAAGAAGCATTCTCCATTTTCAGTACCAGAGGGTGGGTGGTGCTGCATTCCCAGCTGCTCAGGTGGCACCTGTCTGGCATGGTCATAGACATCATGGTAGCACAACTCAGGAGCCCACAGAATTCAGGTATTGCCAGAAGGCACTTACAGTATCTTTCCTTACACTGTGAAAGCAAAATCCATCACTTTTGCCTCTGCAGCATTTTAAGCTGTGTGGGCCCCTGAGGCAACAGATCAACGCTTCAGCAGCAAGATGACTTATTTGGTGTTAAGATTAGCCAGCAATTTGTGGCAGATTTCTTCCCCAGAGTCTGCAGCAGCTGGGAATTGTAGAACTGGCTTGAGGGGATGCGACAATATATATCTTATTAGTGAGTTGGGATGAGTTTAGTCTTCATTAGTAAAACTCTATCAGGTACTTTGCATACAATATAAATGCTACTGAATATTTGTTTCAGCTGCAGTTCAGTGTTGGAGAACTACAAATTATCCACAAACTGGGATATTCTTGCTGATTTTTTTTAAATGAAGCAGCACTTTTTGTTGGTATTTGATTTATGTGTCATATTTATTAGTTTCTGCTTGTTTCATTTGATGGGATAATGGAGTGAGAAGACAGTAAATTAAGTAGTCTTTAGTGTTTGCTTTTAGACAATGTTATCTGTTTTCATGGAAGGATTGTTGGTCTCTTTTTTCCCATTTTTTGGATTTCCTGGGCTTTGGTGTGAATGCTGTCTCAGAGCATTATGTAAATAACAGAGAAGAATGAAGCAACTGTATTTTTTCTATGTGAGTTTTACGTGTGATCTATATAGGGGATGTACACCCACAGTTAGATGCACCGGGAAACAGACTTGCATTTTGCATCAACTTTCAAGTTGGGTGATGCTATTGAAGTGACTAGGATTAAAAATTAATGTCAAAATGAGGCATTTGAGATAATTTAGGTTCCCTTTATTATTGAAATTTTTTTCTTGAACTGTTTTGCTTGTCACTAGAACCTATTCATTTTCTGGGGAATATTGTCCTTGAATACTTTTTGAATGGTAAGTGCATTAGCTGCTGCCAAAGGATTGTCATAAGTGTCCAGAAATAATGATGATGGGAAGCCCTAAACCATATGTGGATATTTACTTATAATGTTCTTATATTGTTCTTATAATGTACTTATATTGTTCTTTTAACTTACTGGCAGGTAATTTATGGAGAACTAATTTGTCACTCTTTTCTTTCCAACTTCCAAGGTTTTTGTGCAATCTGTGAGGGTCTGGGAATTACAAATTTTCCTTCTGCTAGATGAGAGCTGACCTACCCTTTTCAGGAGAAATGTCTCTTCTGGTCTTGCTGCTTGCCATCAAAATGATATCCATATCTTGCCAAGGGGCATGACCAAACTTCTGGGATTCCTCAACTATCACAGTTTGCCAGTGTACTTGCTTACACACACCATTTATACCCCGTTTCTTCTGGGGTAGCAATATATCCAGTGTTTGGAACCTTCTCTTAAATTAATTTGAAGCATTAGGTAAGAGTGCAGATGAAAATATAGTAAAAGAAATTTCAGTTCCTGATTGAAAAGTCAGAAGCAAAGTTCCTGATAGAAGACAAATAGAAGAAAACATTTTTTTCAGACATTTAAAAAAACATTGCTTCCCAGCCATTGCAGAAGATCCTAAGGCAAGTTTTTATGCAAAAATGGAAAAGATGTTTTAGCTAGCAAATACCAAACTCATGTATGTCTTTTTCTGAATAGGACTTAAAAGTATTTTTAAAGATAGGAACTCAGGTCCTTATCCTCATCAGGACAGTGCTGACCTCTTACTTCTTTCTCTCCCTTTGTTTAAGAGAGAAAGTCTCCTGTGTTTCACCTTTTTTTTGTTTTTCTTTTTTTTCACTCAAAGCTTCCTTCCTGCAATTTCCGGATTTTTCCAAATGATGATGGGATGATTCATATTTCCCAGATGTGAAATGCAAATGTGGGATGTGGGATCTTTTCCCTGCCTCTCTAGGGGTTTCTCAGAGTCTGTGGTACTGTTGAGTTTCTTAATTAACATGTCTTCAAATGGTTTTCCTGCTGGCCACGGTGTTTTAGGGGCTGTTAAAGTACTTAGTAAGTCATGTCCCAGAGTGTTTGTTGTAATTGCATCTTAAACTTGGTTGGCTTTGAGAGCTTCTTGAAGACAACATAAAAGTTATTAATTTAGTCTGTAGACATAGTGGAATACCTCCTCTCCTCATATCTGTTTTAGGGCTTATCTCATCAAATTGTCATATTTGACACTATCAAGCTCCTTTGATAGAGGAGTGCTTAGAGCTTGTTCAGGCAACCTGCTGATTGGTGCCCAGTTGAGAAGCTGGTAGTGCAGGGCTCTAGTGCTTGTCTGTGGTCACTGTCCTGGCTCCTCTCTGCTCTGTCTTCATTTGCTGATACTGCAGTGGACTACGGATTCCATATTTGCATCACTCCTGTGCATTCCCCAAGGTACCAGAGTACTTAGATTGGTAATTTCTTAACTTTGTGTCTATCCCTCTTCTCCAGAGGCCCCTGTAATAAGCCCTTCAAGCTTATCACCTTTATTTCCCCATAAAAGTCACTAAAAGAATAGGGAAAGGAAAAGCTGAAATCAGAAGAGTCAAAACCAAAATGGTTCCATGTTCAAGGCATGTACTAACTTCACCTTTCTGTCACTAAAATGCTGCATCCAGTGTCTCAGCTACTGAGCTTCAAACTTCCTGGGCCGGGAGCATCACACTCATCCTTGCCTATACAGGTGTGCCTTGGTGTCAGTGTTCAATAAATATCTATAGTTGGTTTTAAAATGTGTTGCAATTGCTGCACTGAACTTGGTAGGAATAGAGGCTTCCCTTTTCTTTATATGGACTACTTTTTGTTGTTTTGAGTTGGCCCTTAAAGAATTGATTTGATGTGCTATTGTCATTTGAATGTGCTGATGTTGTTACACTGCTCACTAGCAGCACCTTTTTGGGTTTTTTTAAGAAACAGATATTTCTGGTAGTTTGCTTTCTCTCTCTATTTTTTTTTTTTCTTAAATACTGCAGCCTTCCAGATGCAATCCTGTCAGTTTGGATAAAAACCCACTGCCTATCTGTTCTCACCATGATCATATCCTGTGCTTCCACATGTTCTTGGAGAGTTCTCAGCAACCCTGCTTTCATGCAAACATCCCCTTAAATTACACTTCTTCCATAAAAGCTTGAAAGCTGTACTATCTGACCTGCTTTATCTAACAAGCCAACACTGCTTGTTTCAGCTAAAGAGGTATTTGGGAGGCTTCTTCATAAAGTGCCCTCTGCCTGTTGACTTTCTCTTTCTAAACTTCTGTAATAATGTTTCTTTATTTACTTAGCCAGAATGACCCTTCGAGCAGCTATAGTGTGATACCAGCAGCAGCAAGCCAAAACACATTTTTTGAAGGGACTGGAAAAGTTCTCCTGTGGACAGAGAGAATATTAGAATAGAAATCAGCTGAGCAAGAAGAGCCAGCTTAGAGGAGCAGCACTTTCCCTCTTGAAATAAAAAGACCAGGTAGTTTCTTTACTTGAGCACTATCAATGCTGTGCTCCAATAGCAGCTGCAGCTTTTTTTATGAAAGCTTTTTTCATGAAAGCTTTTTTCATCATTAAATATAGAATTAATACTTTCTGTTTTCCTCATCTAAAGTGGCTCAGGCTTTTTCTCTGTGCATCTGATATTTTGTATTAAAAATGGCCCAAATATTTAAATTGGGAAATGCAGCTGCCATAAAATACAATTCGATGATATCAGAGAAATTGGTATTGGGTGAAGAATGTACTGAATGCAGCATCACAGCTGATCACAAAGGATCCTCAAACTCTCAGCAATTTGCAGAATATGCAATTTGTGTCATTATGTATTGAAGGATCTGGCTTCCACCTTGCACATGTGAAAATCTCAGCAGTCAAAACAGGATGCAATTAGAGATCAATTAAATTGGTCAAATTTTATTTTCATTTTTGTACGTTGACATGTGGCTGTGATGCAAATTGGCAGGGTGACAAGGCACTGTAGCAGAGACATCCCTGTGAATCCCAGCCAGAGCCAGTTTCCTGTAGAAGCAAACGCTGTTTTTTCTGTACCCTCAGAAGCTCAGTGATGCACAGCATAGATCCAAAGCTTTGAACAGTTTACCCTTTTGGTTAGCTTGGGGACCCACATACAGAGTAGGCGGTAGAGCAAAGCACTGCAAGAGAGAATGGGAAATTTGTATGAATTGTGACTCATCTCCTGCCTGATCCACCATCCTCTGCTCTTCATGAAGCCAGTGTTTCATCTCTTGTTTGTGGTCAGAGTTCTTTCCATCACTGTCCATTTAATTTAGCCTGATGGACTACCAAGTTGGAAAGAATAAAGAGAATTATCCCACACAGCTGGTTTATTTTTAATGAAGTTAATGGAGTGGAGAGTAATCTCTGAGGGGTCGCAACCCAAATGATGTAATTCTGCCTTTTGCTTATGGTGCAAGCTACATAGAATCAGCCCACACATGATTGATGGTAAAATGGCACTTACTAGAGCTTCTAGGCTCTGCTTGTTTGCCAAGAAGAATAGGATAACAAAGTATTTCAGATGAGAGTTCTTGCATGGGCATCCTGGGCACATCAGCAGAGGTATTTTGCAGAAGACTCCTGTAGTAGGTGTTAGTAGGGTTACTTTTAACCAAATGAGAAAGTAAATCTTCCGTGACAGTTGTCAAAACTTGGCACATGAAGCTACTCCTTGGAAATAAAAAAAATAAAATTACTTTTATTGCTCGTAGAGAATATAGCAAGCTTGTAAATGATGTCAGAGTATCAACGCCTCCTGATAGGGAAGGTCTATGAGGTTGGCACCAATGCACCAAATAAAATCTGTGTGGGGAAAAAAATGGAAAAAAAACCAGAGGATGTGAAGGGAGTGATAGGCAGGACAATGTGTGAAACAAGTAGAGTGTGATTTAGGGTGACTGTGGAGGAGGAAAAGGAAACAAGCTGGCACTTGAGGACTGATTAAAAGTGGGTGGGATTCTTTTTTTGCTTCAGGTGAATTTGAAATTTTGTAATAATTTAAAACTTATCAAATACAACCTGTCCTAATGTGAAATGCCTGCTCAAGAAGAAAAATGATCTAATGATGCAGGATTTGAAGTGTGCAACAAGCATTGTTTAGGTAGGTTCATAGGCAAGCATTGCTACTGACAGCTTTCCAGTGTTTCCCAGGGTACCAAGATACACAGATGATGTTTAACTGGAAATGCTAACTTAGTTCAGTGAGAGATCTCTTAGCTGAGAAACTAATTTGACCTTAGGGTGTTTTTTAATCAGTTTTAGTGTGAGATCAAGATTATCCTTTTGTTATTATAGTGTCAATGAACTCGGGGCTAAACCAATGGTTCCCTGTAACAACTCTTTGGGATACTCCAAGTTACTTTTTCAGGTAATACAGAAGATGCAATTTAAATAATGCTGTCATAATAATTATAGTTTATTCCCTAAATGGTGTGAATTTCCATTGTAAATAGATGTTCTTGAAAAAATCACTAGGGTCTGTTCACTTTTACAGAAAAAATTCACAGAGAGATTTTTGAAGAATATCATTCTCTGTGTATCAATATATGAACATTGTTTTTAGAAATAATCTTTGTTGTCTGATAATTCTTGAGTTATTTTTGGTCCTTTTATCATCCATCATAAGATGTTTAAAGTTAAGCTGATCCCCCTAAAAGGATTATTGATAATGAGATCTATTTAAGAGACAATTACAAGGTTGGCTGGAATAACAGGATAAGAGGATAGTTGTTGAGTTCTCCTTTAAAGTTCCTTGGTGTTTTGTTCCCAAGTTGACATGTGATGAGACTTTGCCCAGCAATACTCGTATGACTGTCCAATGTAAACAGCAAATGCATTTCTTTACAATGGGTCCTTGACCAGTAATGTGAATAATGGAGCTGAGAGTGAGAAGCCAGGACTACTTTTTTAAAAAAAACTTTATTGTAACTCCTGTGGGAGCATGGTACCAGGTTGAAAAACTGTACTTAGTTCTACAATCTATTCCTGAATTTCTTAGCTAGGTTTTTGTTTTTATAAACTTTCTAATACAGTGGTTCAGGATGCTGTGATAAATGTTCAGTATGGCCAGCAAATGGTCTGCAGGATCACATGAAAGAGGAGAGCCTGTGTAGCTGGCTTCTGAAGTGTTTCCATTTGAGAGTTTCTGATAGGAGTGTTTGGGTATTTTATGGCAGATTTGGCAGGCTGTGCTGGCTCTGTGGTTGTAAATGCTCAGCTGCTGTAATTAGGACTGGTTTTAATAGGAAGAAGAAATTGAACATTTTTACCAATGCTTTTATAACCAGTTCTTACATAAATTTCTGGTTATTTTTCTTAGATAGCATCAGCCTCTTTCCTTTTTTCCCTTTTGAAGTACTTTAAAATTTTGCCTTTTATGAGCTTGTTTATCATTACTGTCTGGCATTTGACAAGATGACTCTCTAACATCTTGCAGCTCCATGTGGGCTCTTTTACTCCTTTTATAGTTATCTGCCTTTACAGTGTAGATGTTGAAAAGACAAACTTGATACAATCTGGGGAAAGTGGTTTTCTGTTTTTCTACATACTGTCTCATTACTCTTAATTTAACTTGAACTTATGTAAAATTTCTGCCCTCGCTACTTACAGGTTAGTTTTCCTGACAGAGGCACCCTTGGGTCCTTTGCTGCAAAGCCCTTGGTCTCATACTTCTTATGAGTTAAACCAATACCATGCTTCTTGTGGTCAGGTATTTTTTCAAGTGTTCTCTCCAATTACATCTCCATCATAGGCGTATTTGAACACTTATTGTAATGATCTGCTTGCTGACAATTCTATGTGTCTGTGGAGCTGAGAGGATACAAGCTGAGGATCTGTGTGGGAACATTAGGAGAAATGAAAATGGAGATTAACTTTTAAAGCATTAAAATAGAAATCTGAAAAGCAAAGGTAAAACATACTTAATAGGACAGGTCGATTTTTTTTTTTCCACATTTCTCTTACAAAACCAAAACATTATCTACAGAGAAAAAAGTTCTTTAACATAAAATTAAGAAACTGTATTTCTGGGCTGCAATGATAACTAGCAGGAGTGCACCCTTAAGTAGCATGGAAAGTTCCTGCTGATTGTTTCTGAAAATGATGTAATCAAGCAGCTGCACCAATATTCACTCAGCAAAGGGAACCTGAGGCACTTTTCTCAAAGCTTTAAAGCTTTCCTAAAAACTAAAATAAGCTATTAAGCAAGGATGTAGTTGAAACATGGATGGCTTGGTGAGGCTGAATGGAAGACTGAGCACGAAGAATGTGCTGATCTGCCCAAGATGTGTTGGTTGATTGTTAACTTTCAGCGTGTGATTTCACCAAGACAAACTATTACTTGTGAGTAGATGCACATTTTCATGATGTGCATGCTGTTAAATGTATTCTTCCTGGTTAGAGATTTATTTTGTAGGGCATGCTAAGAGTTTTTCCTCTTGACTTCCATCTGTTTCCTTGTCTTTCATTTTAGTATTTAATGTTTCCTTCCCAGCTTAGTAGTTTCCCTTTTGTCACTTCCTGAAGGTTATGTGCAGGGACACATATATGAGCCTACTTGTGCAGAGATATGTTCATTGGAACATACCTATGGCTATATTATAATTAGTTATATTATGCTTTCTTAATAGAGTAAATGTGATTCGTGCAATGACTTCTCAGAAATACCTAACCCTGTAAAGCAACATTCATCAGTAGTTGCTTTCGGAAGTTTGTTCCAGGAAATGTCAGGCGTCCTGTTTTTTGTCTTAAACAGTTGTCTTTCCAATGTTCAGAGATTTTTCTTCCATTCCAGCAAGGGATTATATTAATGCATCATCGTATATACAATAATTATATATTAACATTATTAAAAAGAAAATTAATTGTGGCTTTGACATGATGGTAGGGATCTCTTAGTTTGACAGGGTTCAAAGTTTCACCTGAAAACAGTCCCAGAAAAATAATAGTCACAGTGACAGTTTGCTATTGTATGGTGCATATTGTCCATTAGAAGAGCATGCATGACATTAAGTATCCTAATAGCCTTGTTTCAGAACGTAGGCTTGTGTGAACAAAAGGAAATAGCCTACCATTCCTTTCCATGCCTGATTAATTTTTGCAAACAAATATTGTGTATTGAAGAAGATGATGAACTGATGCTAACAGCAGCCCTAAATTATAAGATAAATAGAGGCAATCTTCTGGATAGTTTGTTCTGTGGGTATAGAATTTGTTTTTTAAAACAGTCATCTCCTTTCCCTTTAGAAAGCACTTGTGTAAGATTTGCATTTTGAAAATAACTATGAAGGGTATTTTTCTGTGTGAATTGTTAAAAACCTGACAATACCACTTGGGCTCTGAACTCTTCAAGAACAGGGGGAAAAGATGTATTTGTTTAAGTGCAGTTCCTTATCTTACTAAAACCCAGCCAGGAACATCAAGAACTATGAACCAAATTAGTTTTGCATATCCTGAACAAGGCTTTTCCATAACCAGAAGGGCTGAAAAGATGGTAACTGTGAAAGAGCTCCAAGTACAGGTACACATTCTCTAAGTACATCACTGAGATTTCTAGGTGGGGATATGCCAGTTTCCCCTTGACTTGCCTCCTGATTCCCTGGATTTCCTGTGCTGAATGAGTCCCTTTGCACTGGGTGGCACCTCTCCCAGGACACTGCGGAATGGTTGCCAGTGCTTCCCCAGGCTGGGACTCCCCACCGAGGATGTTTGCTGGAACTGGTGTCCATCAGCATTCATTTCTTATCAGAGACAAGACAGAAGCTCGCAGCAACCACAGCTTTTGGGTGGCCTTTGGCACTTCCAGGTATTTGCAGGGAGAGGTGTCCATAGTCATCAGCCCCTCAGTTTTATCCAGGCACAGCTGTACTGTTGGTGCCTGAGCACTCCTGCTGTGCCTGATAACATCCTGATTTTCTCTGGAGGGATCAGAAGAGCATTTGCTTGGTATATCCTTCACCAGGCCATCTCCAGCTAAGAGGTTAATTTTTGGATCCTTATCACCAAAGTAGAATCCGGGGTGCAGAATCAGTAAAAGAAGCAGAGAATAGTGATTTCCATAGACTGAGTGCGTAATGGTTTGAGAAAAAATGTCCCATTCCCACATGTTCCATAGCAGCTTTGCATTGGTATACTTTCCCAGGGCAAGATATTCCTGTAGATAGAAAAAATAATACACCAAATGTGGGAAAAGTGTCAGCTGAAGACACTTTGAATAAAAAGCTTTTTCAGAATTTCCAAACAATTATGGTCAGATGTTAACATTTCTTTAAGAATATAATGCGATACCAATAAGTGGTTGATCCAGAGAAGTGCAGAAATCCTCAAACAGATAGGAATGACTCAGAAAAATTATTGTACTATCACATATTTAAGTTCAACAGTAAATGAGAAGTGTTTGATGAAATGTTTGATCATCATTAATGGTATGTTATAAAACTCAGAAGTAACAGATAAATGTAATTATAAATAAACAAACAAAACCCCTTCCACAGCCGTTGCCTACCCACCACCTGTTTAAAATTAGGAAAATGTAGAAATACTGAAAAACTGAGAGATATTAGAAAAATAGCAAACAGCAGAAAGTTCTGTATGTATCATCAGACACATCTCTATGTTGACATCATAAGGTAATGTCAACAGTCCCTCAACTCGAATTTTAAAATCTTGTCTTGTGTAGTTGAAGTTATTGGACAGCAGGGAATGATTGTTTCCTCTCAAAAAGTTTCCCTGGTATTTTTTGTAAGTATTTTTGGCTATTCTCACTTATTTGCTGGAAGGGGAATAAAGATGTTAAAATGGAGACAGTGATGGTACCGTCATCCTGCCCTAGCAGCACAGCTGTTTGCTATCATTTATTCAATTAGTGGAGTTCTCCATTCAGGAGTGTTCGATGGAACTTGTGTGACCACAACCTTGCTAAGGGTGTGCACACTAACAGTCGCAGCTCGGATTTCAATAACATCCATGTAATCAAGGAACATTGTCTGGCTCGCTGTTATTTTCATCACAGTGAAAAATGGAATGGTGAGTACTGTGCTTGCTAGTTTAAAAATCGTTCAGAATGTCAAGCAAAAATGCACATTTTCAGATTGAGTTAAGAAAGTTAGCGTCAAGCTTTCTCTGGAAAGGTATTTTCCTACAAAAAATATTCCTTTGCAGTTTTTACCCTGTATAGTTAAACTGCATTATTTAAGGACTAACCTTGCCAGAAACTCTGTAAAAGGGTCAAGAGGTTTCCATTAGCATTTACTTAACCTCTTTCTATAGACCCCTTCTGTCAGACTGTTGGTTTTCTGTAACCCCTGTACAATGGTTTTGAGACACAAGGGAAGTTCACATTACATTTCTCATTACCAACCCAGCAGACAGTAACTACTTCTGCTGTGGCTCTTGCTGTACCGTTTGGTTTAACAATCCCTGGGAAATCTGACAAATTAAGTAGCCAGTGTGCCAAAGCAGTTGTTGTGGGAGGCAAGCATGGCTCATCTTTTCCCAGAAACTCACTGCTCGGTAGGGGAGCAAATAATGACTGTTGTGCTGCTCTACAACCCTTACTTTTACAATCTTTTTCATGTTTCAGCTCTTGAGTAAAAGAGTCTTCTAAACTCTTGCTCCTATTTTGTGTCACCCCACTCACCTGTGCTCCTCTCTGGCACCTCCTTTCTCTAACAGCTGTTTAACATCCCTTTGCTTTCCAGATTGCTTTTCCCATTCCCAGGTCCATGCTCTGTTCAATTTGTATTTTCCAAGAGCCACCTCCCTCCTACGCATAAACTGAAGGAAACAAAGAACATTTGCTGCTCAGCGTAGTGACACGAGTTAATAAGCTGGGCTGTCATACAATTAATCTTCTCTGTCTTGATACATTTTAGATGGAGGGCAAGTTTAATTAGATGTTTGTATGGTGCCAAGCACTGTGACACTGCTCCCTGATTAGAAGCCGCAATATGCTACTACAATACAAATAGGTTCTTAATGTTGCTCTTGTTTGGTATCGGAAAATCCCTCCTTAAAACTATAAAGACGGTTAAAGATTTTCAAAATAAAGCTCTGGAATATTATAGGTAAAAAAAAAAAATGGAAAAAGGGTGAAGCACTTACTGCAATTTGTTTTAATGTGCTTCTTGTCTTAGTGCTATGGCAGCAATTAAAAGTCAGTTTGAGTTTTGGTTTCGTTCTGAGATTTTTATTATGTATTTGTTTGTTTACTTTGATTCTGGTATAATTCCCTAAATGAACTTTCAGGTAAGCTGTTCTTTTTGTTAACTATTTGTAACAGTGCTGGAGAGATACTGAATTTATGGAAGTCTGAGAGGCTGAATGTGTACCCTGCTTATATAGATGTGCATAGTCCGCAAGATTACTTGGTCGTATAAGAAAAATTTCTGCGGACCCATCTGCAATTTTTCTCAGAAAAGCTTAAATTTTGGTTTTCTCTGGAGACTGGACAGACACATCTTTAAACAGAGAAGAAAGCTGAGAATATAGAGTAGCAGCCTTAAGGTGCTCAATGGAGTTGTTTTTCTTTAGGAACATAGGACTGGAAAGGACCTCTTGGCCTGCTTTTAAACAACTCGGACATAATCATATAATTTTTGATAAATTGTCTCTGCTGAAATCAAACCAAGCTGTTCTTTTTGAGTTAAATAGCTAACCCACGGTGCAGAATGGGGCAACTGTTTATCGGAGAAAATATATTAGATCAGAAATAGCCTTTGCATCCCAGGAGCTGTACACAACTTAGGATTTATCTGCCTGCCAGGTTGCTGTCTGTAGTGCCTACCATGGTAGGCAATTGCTAGGGTGGGAGTGCGGGGAAGCAAAAGGAGGATGAAAAAGTGTCTCCTTTTTTCCTAACAGAAAAAAAAAAGAAAAAAGAAGCCTCTTTTTTTCTTAACAGTCCAGTTGATAGAAGGTTTGCAGCTGTGTGCATCTTCTGTGCTCGTATCATATACCGTGTCCCATTTAAATGTGCTCTACTATATGAGGGGGCTAGCAAGCTTCTGGAGAGGACACTGGTCAGTGGTCAGATGTGGTCATCCTCGATCCTTCAAGACATGCAAACGAAATTAACTCAGAATATGTAAAATATTTAATATTACACACATCTTAAGCTTCACTGTCACATAGAACATTCATCTCTTTGCTATATTTTTTCTTTTTCTCTCCTCTTCTGTCTTTGCTACTCATTCTGTTTCCTCTTCGTTTTTTTTGTTTGTTTTTATTCATAGTTCTTTTCTTTATGTAAATAAAGATGCAGAGGTCAGAGTAAAGGGAACAGAAAGGATGAGAGTATTAAAGCAAGAGGTCAACATGAATGAATGTAGCAATTGCCTTGAAATAATATTTGGTGCAATCTTAGGAACAAGAAAAGTGAGAAAGACAGAAAATCTGTCCTGAATAGGGTAAATACAGAAAGATATTAAAACTGCCCCAGAGCTGGGTGCTCAGGTTAAATGTAGTAAATATATGCAATTGTGTTACCTTTCAGTCTAAGCATTAATGAATTTTCTCCAGCTACGCTTAAACTGCTTTATACTTGTTCTTCATAAAATTCATCTGCACGAATGTTCTTAAAGTGACTTTGGAAGCTGTGTATGTTGTTGTTCACAAGAAAAATGCAAACTAAATTCATTGGTGCAAATGAACCTGTTCTGGGAGTGTGTCCTGGCATTCTGGACACAGACATGAGTTTCTCAGGCATCACCCAACCAATCTTCACTGTGAAGGTAGCAAATGGCACATACAGTATATGTATATGTAGCTCACTGATCCAGAAAGAAAATTCTAGGTAAGTGTCCTTCTCATTCTTCTGTCATGTGCATCTCTGTATTATCGAACAGGTAAATGTGTTGCATTCTGTGCTTATTTATGTTGGTGTACATATTTGGGCCAGCTCCTTTGGGATAAAATGCACAAAATCCTTCCATGCAGTTCTGACAGAAATTGCAAAGGCATATTGTCACACAGCCATTTTGATTTTGTGTAGCCAGGATAGTGTGAAGAAGCAGAAAGCAGTGGGGTGAACCTCCCAGTATGGTCTGGGATCTGTGTGCTGATGCTGTGGGGCAGCCACGATACAAACCTGACCTTCTGCCTGTTCCTCTGGCTGAAGCTGTATCCCTCTACAAATGAAGCATTTTCAAAAAGCATCCAAACTGTCTGGCAGGTGAGGTGTATTTCTTGAGATGATGGAGCTGCCCAGGTACATCAACGCTGTAAACGGAGCAGCTGAACAAGGTAGGAAAAAACAATCCCTGGTCCCCAGGCAGGCCAGCTTGACTGTACCTGCTATTTCTCTGTCCTTTGTCGTACAAATGCTTTGCAGCTTCACACTGTTGTGATATTTTTTAATCAATTCCTTTAAAGAAAACCCTTACAGTAGAAGGGGGGGCGGGTAGAGGGGGCAGGGAGTGCTTTGCTGGCTGTGAGCTGTGTTTAAAAGGTCAGTGGCTCCTGTTGCTGTGCTGCCCAGTTGCTAGGCTGCTGTGGATTTTTGTGCTCCTTTCCCTGGCAAAAGAGACCTCGTGATGAGGTACAAGGTTATAGCCATGCCTTTTCAGTAAACTTACCTGCTCCTTTCTGTTCACTAAGCAGACCGAGTAAGGGCGATGCTCTCAGGAGCACTTGTTTTCTTTCCAGTGTTCTCAAAAACAGCTGCTGAAGTAACTGATATGTTATTTATCCTGCCAAATTAAATTTAATGTATTAACTTGGGGAAATAGAGTCAATGTTTAGTGAGTTGTCAGGGCACACTAGGTAACTAAGGCTTTCTTAGGTATCAGCAGAATTTGTTACCATCTTCACCTCACTTGCATCTTCTTTGAACTCACAACAAAGCACATTTATTTAATGCTTTAGTGAAAATTATCTATCAAAGGTTGCAAAGTACAGATCTCTTTCAAGAGATTGTCTTTTAACCCTGCTTTGATTTAGCTGTCTCAAGCAGCAGGAACTTTTCATGCATATCTGAGATGTCTTATAATAGCAGCCAGTGCTGCCAGAGGGGATCAGGTCTTACAGGGCTGAAGGTGGAGCAGATATGCAAAAAGAGTCTTAACCTGTACCAGAAAGGTTAAGAAAAAGATGCAACATGAGAGCAAACTGACGTTTGGGAAGTGGGAGGACATGACTGCTCAGACAAAGTGTGCTTTCTGCCTGTTTGACTTAATTTGCAGAGTGCACAGTCTGGTCTATCTATGATACAGATAATTAGGAAACAGCACCAGGGTGTAAGTAAATGAAGTTTTCTAACCTCAGAATGAAATTGTCAGGTTGACATAATAATAAGTGCTTTTAGACGTGCAGCAGGAGGAAAGTAATTATTTAACTTGCCTATTAGTTCAGTGGCTGTGAAAGGCACAGTACTCTTTGAAGCAAGTGGGAAGTCAAGGAGATGAGGTTTGCACTGATCTGCTCTAGGGAGGGTGGGTGGCCCGTGTCTGTATTGGCCAGGCATTTCTTGTAATATCATTGTTTTCAGTTGCTTGTGACTTCATTAAATGTTTGCTGTTTGTGTGTATGCTGGCAAGCAGGGTTCTGGGAAAATAACAGCAAGTAACCATGTAGCCAATAGCTAATCTATGTTTACTCAGCCTGATATGTCATCAAATTCTTCCCAAGTACGTTAATGTACAGCTAAAATGTGAACTAGGGTCTCAACCTCAATCTGAAGCTTGCGTGGGAAGCTGGGCCAGAGATCTAGGCTGAGACCATGGCACCCAGCTGCTCCTGGTTGTGCATTAAAATTAGTTAGGGCTCTGTATGTGGAGATTGTTGACACCTCTGAAAATTTTTGTGTATATTTCTGCTTATGGAATGGTTACTGTTATCCCTTCTGGCATTCCTGGAAGTTCCTCCTCCACCCTTAATAATCAGAACTTCAAAAAAAACCCTTCATTCCTCTGGAAGGGGCAATGAAAGATACTGCTCAGATCCAAAATAAGAAGCATAGCCTTGCCAAGACTCTGCAAAAGTGCTGCAGAGGTATGGCTGGATTGCTCAGGATCCCTCTGTGGTGAAGCATGTGCTTATGCAAACTCCACCTAACTACATTACTTGTGATTGCCAGAAAACCCTTGAGCTAAATAATTAGAACTTTATGAATGCCCTGTTAATTCAGGTGGCTGTCATGGATTCTTGTGGACTATTCAATCATCCAGGTATTTGAACGTAATGTATAAAACTTGCAATAATGCAATAAATCCACCTTTGAAGCCCTCAGTATTAGATGCAAAATGTGGTGGCCACATGGTGCAAAGCACTGGTACTGGCTCTGCTTGTTCAGGTGAATTTGACAGGATAAGTTTATGGCAGACTTTATTGCCATATTGGGATATAATCTCTTTGTGCCACTCTGGCTTCATGCTAGATTAGATAGCGCCTTTCTTTTTTTGTGGTAGATAGCACCTTTCTTTTTTTGTGGCTAGGTTAGCCACAGACACTCACAAAAGTGTTGAATTTTGTTTTCCATCTAAGTAGACAGGGATGCAGTAGTGGTTTGCATCAAATTGTACTGCTTAATGATCTCATCATTCACTGATCCAACATGAAGAATCTTGTAACCACTGCCTTAACCATCAGATAATTTGTTGCACAAATATGTTTGCACATATTTCATAAGGCAGTTGTTGCTTGAAGCTATACAGAAAGGGATGTAAAATTGACCCTATCAGTTAAAAATAAAGAATCAGTCATTAGTTCATGTCAGCTTACTCAAAAAGTAACATAAACCCTGCCAAATTGTCTGTCACCTGGATGGAATCAACACATGAGAAATATGCCCTGCTAACAAATTAACAGCATGTGCTGGAAGGCAAATACACAAGGTGTGTGTCAAGTGACAAGTCCATGGACATGTCTTCTGTGTCATGTGCCTGGCATCTTCTAACTTTGGACTGCAGACATTTTCAGCCTCCCTCAGATTCTGTGAATAATGCTATACTTGCCTACCAACATGCTTTCTCATTTTCCTGCATTAGCCAATCTGTTGTCCCTTTTTTCCTCTGTTTGTTTGTGTTTGTGTCAGAAGTTTGGTTCAGAGTATAGTGGGGAGGAAAGGAGAGTGTGGGTAAACACTGGCATTGCTGTATATTTGTCCTGAAGCAAATAGGTGAGGTAAAAAAATCTGGCATTTTGCTTGAAATGTAAAGTTCAAGGCTTGTGAAGAGGGCAGTGATGTCCTGCTGGTCATGTGGGCACCTGCAGAGGCTTCTCAGAAAGCTCTGTCAGTTGCATTGGCATGTTTTGCTGTGTATTAAAAAGTTTTGTCAGAAATGGCAAACCATCCTGGTTTCCACTCCAGAGCTTTCATTGATCTTTTATGTACATAAGTCCTAGTAATTGAATACCTTTGTGAGTTCCCGGGACCATTGATATGCAATCCAGACTGTAGCCATTTCATGTGTCCCATCTGAGATATGGCCTGTTCTTCATACAAAGAGAATAGTTTCCATAACTGGGCAGAGCAGAGTACTATATGTCTCTCCAAAGAGCCACAGAAGTGAGAAGCAAAGCAGGTCATTAGAATTTTTTTTGATCGTACCTGAGCTCTCTTCTAGTTCATGTGTGGATAATTGTACTTCATGCTGCAGTGAAAATCACTATTGTGCTAGTCTCCATATAAACACAGAGAGTAACACAGACCTTGCAAAGTTTGACTTATGATGAAACAGATGTTTGTGACAATAGAGGAGAAGAGAATAACAAAACAGCATTAGTACATGTCCTACTGCTTGTAGTGGAGACTGCAATTGAAAATGCAGTTCAGGCCAGGGACTGGCATGAGTGGGGAAGCCTGAAGGTAGGTGGGCGGCTGGCAGTGGTAAAGTGTGTGATTTACACACATGTGCTGTGACATGTAGGGCAGAAGAGAGTATCGTGTGCTAGGATGTCACTGCTGGGCAAGTTACCATGAAAAGCATGATACCAGACATGGGGCTGAATTCTGATGGCACTCTTATTTCCAGCAAGTTTTCATAAACTGCATTTGAAAGAAAACTCCCACTTTTCTGCAGTAGAGCCAAAGCAGTATGTCCTGCTCAGCCGTGCAGGTTACAGCGCATGCAGCATGCCCTGACTCCCTCTCTGCCTGTTCTCTCTCTCTCTCCTCAGATGGCCAGTGACCCATGTGCCGATCAGCCCCAGCCCACGCTTGGCGTGCTGGCTGGAATCAGCCCCTGCCACTGAGGCAAGGAGGAGGGAGGAATCACCATGGCCTCATCCCAGCGTGCCCGACACATCGGCCCTCCTGATGGAGGCTGGGGATGGATGATTGTTGCTGGCTGCTTCCTTGTCACTATCTGTACCAGGGCTGTGACAAGGTAAAGCCAATTGCTACTTGTCTTGCTGACGTGTTTGTGGCATTTTTTTTTTTTTTTTCCTTTAGGAAGTGGGTTTGGGATCTCCCCGGATGTCCTACAGCTGCCAGGGTTATTCTGGTTAGGTAAAAACTCCTGCTACATTTTTTAAGGCTTTCTGAAATCCCTAAAGCTGTGGGGATGGATGAGGGATTATGAGCACTCTGGTTTTAGTCTCACCTCCTCTGACAGCTGCTCCAGCTTTCAGCACCCTCTGCTTGATTTCTTACAGAAGCAAGGCCTGGAGCAGGTAGCACTATTTCAGGCTGTAGTGGTTTGGTTAGGGAGGGAGGAATCATGTAGGGTCTCTTTGGGTACACTGTGTCCCTCTGACCCCACAGCTGTGCTCATTTTTGCTAGTCTCACTGAATTAGCTTGAGTCCTGAGTCTATCTGAAAAACATATAAATACCCCCTTCTCCTCCTGCAAGCATTTCAGGTGCTGTCCTGCCTGAGAAGGTCTGAGCCCTAGAGAAGAGGCCCCTCTCTATACCCTTCTGGTATCTGAAATATGCAGAAAATATTTCTCAGAAATAGAAAGAACAGGAATAGACTTCTGCCTTGCATAAACATAATGCAATCTGGGATGAGATTGCTTCCACAGTGACTTTGATGTCAACTTGAGACAGAGGAGCCTGGTGTGTGTGAACATGGACATTTAAGCTATATTAAGCAGAGAGATAAACACCCTGGTAAGTGAGAAACACTGAATCAGTATCTTGCTGGACAGTCAGTATAATGTAAATACAGAGTTTCCTACCTAAAGTTCATCTTTCTTCAAAAATAAAGCTGTCAGGTTTTTAGGAATCTTAAACCTAAGGTCTTGGACTCAAAGCATAGAAGGGGCACTGAAACACTGATACTGAGTGTTAGTTAATGTATGCAAATGTACCAATTCCATAATAACAGTAGATAGTTCCTAGTGGATTTAATTCCTTTTTCATGTGTGAAATGTGTTATATCCAAGAAATCATCTAATGGCTGGTCCACCTTAGACTATATAGAAGAATGAAGTATGTGCAGGAAAAAAAGCTGAAGAAAGCGGTCATTCAATGATTTGCTGGAGGGAAAAAGAGAGGGTGAAAAGGCATCTCTTGTTGATCCAGAAATGAGGATGAAACTGTGCAGCCTTTTAATCCGTTCCCCTGCAGAGACAGTAACACTTGTTAAGCAGAGCAAAATAACCCCTCCTGGAATAATTTTATTAAAATCTTGGAAGGTTCATGGGCTCCTGCAGTGTTTTGGTTCTCTGTTTGTCAGGAGTTGCTTTCCTCTTGTCCATCCATGAACACATAGCTGTCAATGCTGTTTGCTCTGTAGGTACTATGTTCACCAGTTTGTGCATATGTGGAATAGCAAGCAACCAGGTCACTGAAGAACTGGGAAGCTGAGGCTTTGTGTACCAGGGAAGCTACATCATAATACGGGCTATAAATTGCTGGTGATAATTACAACTTCAATTTCATTTAAGTTTAAAATACTATGAGTTATAAAAACTCCAGAGGCAGACACCCCAGCAAGAAACATAGTATTATAACATTCATAATCTCTCTGAAGTAGTTATATGTCTGAATGAGGCTCTACATCAGCCTAATTGTCTAATCCCACTGGTGAGATAATAGTTGGACACCAGTTTTTGATTCAGTTGTTGCCAGTGCAAAGCAAGGATTGTTCTCATATTCCATGTCATGTCCCTCATGCATTAAGGTAGACCTTCTTTGCCAATATCCCTTAGAAACTGTTCAAGCATTTCTCCGTCTGGTTGGCAAACCACAGCTTTGATTTTCCTGGGAGCTAGAGAGTAGCTTAAAGTGGATACTTTTTATACCTGAACAGTGAGACCTGTGTTTCTATGAACAAATATCCCATGTTCAACAGATTGGTGTTCATGTTTTTTGTCCTAGGTGCATCTCCATATTTTTTGTGGAGTTCCAGGCATACTTTGGACAGGATTATGCCAGAACTGCTTGGATCCACTCCATTGTTGACTGTGCTACAATGCTCTGTGGTATTTATTACGCTTTTAAGCCTAATGTGGCTGCTTTTTCATCAGTTCCATCTGGTTTTAGCATGTTCATAAGTTGGTGGAGTCAGCTGGGAAGGAGTGATACTGTGGGCTCTCTGGGGTATGGTATATCCAAGCTGCTTCCCTCAGCAGAGTTGTGCAGGAAGGGAGTGTCTTCATACTAAATAAAAGAAGCAGAACTTTTTTTTGGTGAAATTATCTAAGTTTTCAGAAATGTACTTCTGTTGAAGTTGTGTGGGACATGTCATGTTTTGAGCACGTGTTTCTTTTGCCTTTTGATTGGGGTCATATTTGAGACTTAGCACAGGATGTACATCTTGCCTCCAGATCAAGTCACAGTCATCCTCCTTTTACCACACATGTATATTTACAAATATTATTCTCCCTTAAAAGAAAATTCAGTGATAGTAAAAATGACACGCATCAGTACAGCAGTTGTACCAAATTTCTTGTGGGTTTGCTTTCAAGCTATACAGCTGTGTGAAAATCCAGGCACTAGTCCTGTGGAAGAGGGTTAATCCATGAGAATTGCTAGAAAGGCAGAGGGACACAGCTGGAATGAGACATAGCAACTGACCTGTGTTAGCCAGGTTATATCTGGGGAAAAAAAAAAAAAAGGATAACCTTGCCCTGGCATTGCAGGTGGTAGAGAGAGAGAAGCCTGGTGATGACATTCTTTGGTAGAGGTGGGGTAATCTGGGAGCCATCAATTGCAGAAGAGCAGGAGAAGGGATAGTCCAAAAGATGTGAGACTTTCCTGTTTGGGTCTGACGCATTGCCCACAGGGTTTGTGGAAGGACACCTGAAGTTACTGATGGATGAAGTGCAAATTCTAGGCAGGGGAAGGTTGAAGTGCTGTAAGAATGGAGTAATAAACAATGCGGGCTGTTGCTGTGGCCTCTCTTGACCTCCAGTACTGCAGATTGTGTCCTGTAATAACTTTGATCTATGAAAATGGCTGCTGAGAAAGCTACTGTAAATTGCAGTTTTATCATGACCTTCAGGAAAATTGGTTTTAGAAGTTTTTTTGTTTGTTTTTTGTGGGGATTTTTATTTGTTTGTTTGTAGTTTTTTCTATTTTGGTGTTTTTCTGTTCTTTTTTGGGTGCTCCTACCATTGTAATAGGGGGGATGTTAGAGGGTAGCTGCAATCACCAGCTTCTCCTGCTTGTCTTCTGCTTGCTTTTCCTTTATGACTATTGCAATGACCTGTGTGTGAGGACCTGCCATTAACTACCAGCTTTATTTATTTCTTTGAAGCCCCAGTTGGGAGTTTAATCAGTAATCATGTATCCTGCCAAGTTGGTATCATGCTAGGAGGGCTGCTTGCATCTACTGGACTGATTTTGAGTTCATTCGCCACCACTCTGGAACATCTCTACTTATCATTAGGAGTCCTTACAGGTAGGATGCACTCAGTCTCCTTGTTGCTGCCAGGAACACAACACAGGAATGTTAAAAATGATAGGTGGTCTCTTCTCCATGTCATATTGACACTGTACTGGTCAAATAGAGATATTCAGACCTGTTCTCTCCATTATGAAAGTGAGACTTTGGTTGCCCCTGTGAGAGCTTCAGCACACACTGAGTCTCTTGAAACCCAAATGCACCACCTTGCAAAAGCAACTCTTTTAACTCCTCTTAGAGAAAGGACTATGGATAAAGTTCTGAAATTATGGGAGGTCAAGAAGGACTGCTGTTGCAGGTGATATACATGAAAAGGTTTCCTTTTTGGCCTGTGATTTGGTAAGTTTGTTATAGTAGGAGTCCCAGCGTGCCCCAAAATAGTTGCATGTTTAGGAAAAAAGTTTAAATCAAAACATAAGAGTAAGTAAGAGGCAAAGGAGCACTGGGTGAATACTTGGCACCTCAGCTGTGCACCTTATTTTTGTCTGCCTTACATTCCATTTGAAAAGCAAAAAAGATGTTGGGTGGTAGAATTGCTGTAGCAGCTCTTCCACCTGTGTTCAGGTATGGTGCCAACTAATGTCTTTGCTCTGTCCTATCTGCCTATGTTTGTGCACAGAGAAACTTGAGAGGGGCCCGTGGTCACAATGACATTCCTTCCTCATTAATACTGACCTGGTAGCCACGGTGATATAAGACCTTGTACTTGGTCCCCTGCTGTTTAGTAATGAGTTGGTGGAATTACTCCAGTTCACATGCTGCCAACAGCTTATTTGTTTAAAAAAAATATCAATCCTTATTGTAGTGCATGGCACTCCTGTATTATGATGTTAATCTTTGACAAATGTGTTCATAACAAATTAAAAGGTTTCTTGTAACTTGAGGGACTGTGCCACATACCATGCTAATGCCTCTGAGGCTTCCTTAGTGGGACTGAGGTGGAAAAGCAGTTGCAGTTTGTACATGGACTTGTAAAGAGACAATTCTACAAGCAATGAACTTCAAGTCTGTAGGGACTGGTGGGCAGAGAGGTGAACTCTTGGTAAATGCTAGAGGTGGAGCCCCCAACCCAGAGAGGAGGTAGGACCATAACGGGTGAATGTCTAAATCCATAAAAGCTTCAGCACTTTAAACAGTGAACAGTGAAGCAGAGGTGAGACAAGGGAGTGTCAATAAGTAGTAGAGTTCCTTCTAAGAAGTATGAAAATGTTTTCAGCCCTAAACTTTGCATTTCCAAGTTTCACAGAACATTGAGTGGCTTTTTGGGGATCTACTTTCCCCTGCCAACTCACTAAAAAAATCAATGATGTGTATGCCAAATAGAGTACAATTTTCACAGTTCTCAAGTGATGATGTCTAGCTCAAGGCTGCTCCTTTGGCTCTGCTGCCTGTACAGGTCCAGCCTCAGCTCTGTGCCCTGTTTCTACCCTCGCCTCCTGAGGGGTGTCAGACCAGGCACCCACCACCCAGAGTTCCTCTAATCCACTTACTCCATCCTGGCAGGTTTAGTGCCTGTCCTACACAGTGTGGCCTTTGAGGAGGACGTGGCAAGCTGGTTACGGCACTGGGTGATTATCTCCTCTGTTGGCAGTGGGATCTGTTTTATCCTCAATGTAGGACATGCTCTAAAACTCTAATCAGGAACTCATTTCTATGAGTGATTCAGAGAGTTCACTTTTAGTGCTAGAGCAACCACTTGATGATTAAAGTCTGCTTTCTGGTTCTGCAGCAGAGACCACAGTATTTTTCTCAGTCCAAGAAATGAATCTTATTTGTTTACTCAACTGGATCTGGCTTTGTTTTCTGAGTCTTTTCTCCCCTCTTGCAGACAGGGATTTAAAATGGTCAGGACTCCAAGCAGCTGTTGTGTGGAGTTTGTTTAGCTGACCAAGAAGGGGTTTTTGTAGAATATTAGTAACAGACTTTGTACTGTGTTTCAGAGACCTGAAAATTAATGTTCAGGGTTGCAACAGACCAAAACACAAAGTGGTGCCTCATCAGGACAGTGTGTCCAGTGCCAGCATTGGTGCAGACTCTGGGGCAAGACCTCATCTTGCATGCACACAATTTCTCTGATGTTTAGTGATTGTCCTCGTTATTAAGTGAACCCTGTCACTTATTTCTGAGCCTTATTATCACAGATTAACAGTCATTAGTTAGGTTTGTCAAGGCAGTGACTTTTTCACTGGAAGAAAGAAGTCATCCCAGTTTCTTATCGCACTCTGACTGGGCTGCATGATAAAGAATCAGAAAAACTTTCTATTCATTTGTGCTAATGAAAAGATGTTATGTGCTTTAATATGTTCCATATGTCATGCTTCGTATTAAGCCATCTGCACTGTGCTTTCTCTTCTAGGACTTGGGTTTGCACTCTGTTATTCTCCAGCCATTGCGATGGTGGGCAAATACTTCAACAAAAGAAAAGCATTGGCGTATGGAATAGCCATGTCAGGAAGTGGAATTGGTACCTTCATCTTGGCCCCTGTGGTCCAGCTCTTAATTGAGCAGTTTTCCTGGCAAGGAGCTTTACTCATCCTAGGAGGTTTTGTTTTAAACCTCTGTGTCTGTGGTGCCTTGATGCGGCCCATTTCTCTTAAGGAGGATCGTAAAACTGTTTCTGAGTTTCTTGACCAGGATCGTGTCCCTGAAACAGAGAAAAAAGACTTAAAGCGAATGTCCATCTGTTCACCTTTAATCAAAGTGTGGTCTCGTGAATGTTTATGCTACTGTTCATGGAAGGAATATGACTTTTTACTGATGCCGGGCTTCATGGTGCTGGCAGTGTCAGTTTTATTTATGGCATATGGCTGTAGCCCTCTTTTTGTCTACCTAGTACCTTATGCTTTGAGTGTTGGAGTGAGTCACCACCAGGCTGCCTTCCTCATGTCCATACTTGGTGTCATAGACATCATTGGTAATATCACCTTTGGATGGCTAACAGACAGAAGGTAAGGGCTTTATAACTAAACAAGTGTAAGCGCTAGCTGGTGGGAGGCTGGATGCAAGTGAGGTACAATGCATGTAAAAGTTAACATTATGGACTTTTTCTGTAGCATCTGTAACTATAAGAAAAAGCCCCCAACATACAGTCTTAATTTTCAGAAATGCTTACTATTTAATGTTTTTGTCTCTTCTGAGTTTGTTCAGTTCTGCTGGTTTAATATCTTTTTTCCTGAAAAAATTTCCTGTTTGTGCATTTGACAGTGTAAATGTAATCCCCTGCCTGAGGTATGTTGAGCGTGATTCTTTGTATGTGTTTCCTAGAGGATTTCACCCTGCTTCCTCTGACTTTCCATCTCTTCTGTGCTGCTGGGAGGCACAGAAGTTATAGAAAAGAGTCAAGAGTCTGGCCTAACACTGTCAGGCACATACTCAGAAGGACTGACCAAAAATTGTTGTACATTTTCAGTATGTAGGAACTCACCATGCTTTGTGAACTCAGCTCACTCCAAACACCATTGCACAGAACTGCAAGATCAATAGATTCTAGCTAAATTAACAAGGATTATGATTCTAAAGGATGCATTCTTTGTACTTATTCGGTTTGTGGGAAAAATCAATTATTGGTTTTGTGGGACAGGAATTGCCATCTTGCTTAGCTCACACTAACTCGTGTTTAAGGGCTGATTGGAAAGTGATAGCTAAGAGAGGAATACTGCAGTATTTTATGTATAATACTGGGAACACCTTGCTGAGTTGAGATGTAAAGTCCAATGAAATACTGCTTCAAACATTGAAACTTCAGAAGACTGCAAAATCCTGGCAGCAGGGTGTCTTCCCTCACTAGGAACATCCTGAAGAACACTGCAGGCAACATGGAATGCTGCTTGCCAGATGTTTCTGCAGCTGTTGGTGGGCAGCTTTCCCTAACCTGGGCTCGTCAGTGCGGAGCTTTTTATCTTGAAGACTGTGTAAGAAAATTGATTTAAATTTGAGCCGTATAGGAGAGAGACTGAAGCACTGCACGCCAGGGCACAGAAACTGAGATGCTATGTTCAGTGATAGTATTTTTCTTTTCTCTTTTGAAATTTACAGGTGTCTGAAGAAGCATCGGTACTTTTGCTACCTCTTTGCTGTGGGAATGGATGGCCTTTGTTGTCTTTTCCTGCCAGTTCTCAAAAACTTCCCTTTGCTTGTGCCTTTCTCATTTACCTTTGGCTATTTTGATGGAGCCTATGTAACGCTGATCCCTGTCATGACAGCAGATGTAGTTGGAACCTCTTCGTTATCATCAGCACTGGGTGTTGTGTATTTTCTCCATGCCATACCATATCTAGTGAGCCCACCTGTGGCAGGTCAGTTCCCAAATGACTTTCCTAAAATCTTATCCATACTTTAGATTTACCTATTAGTGTGATGTAACAGGAGGGGAAGGACAGCAAATGCACACTAAACGTGGAGGTAGCCTCTGGGTAGAGAACTAACACACCTAGATCTTTGTAAGTCCTTAGATCTGCCATCCCTGTCTTGGTGGGATGATTTTTACATACATAGAGAGATGAAATTTGAAGAACAAACTACTATGGAATGGGCTTTTAAGAGCTCTTACATCTCCACTTCACATAGTTTAGCTATCAATCGTGCAAGTAGAAGGAGCAAAATATTTCACTGTAAAATTAAAAGATTTTGAAAGTGTAACCTAAAGGGAGTATAATCCCAAGTTTGGGGGGGTTTTGTGGTACAGAATATTTGATCTTTTAATCTCCAAACTGCTTTGAACAGGTGGGTGAGTCAGCTCCACTCCTGTTTGGTTGCCAGCTCATGACTGTAATATTTAACCATCATTTTTCCCATTGGTTCCATTACAATGAAGTAAGGATGAGAGCTGTACTCCTATTAGTGTTCAGAAAGAACTTGACACAGTTTTTAATATTGTGGAAGGTCAGAGATCTTTTTCAAACAGCCAAGTGTGTGTGTGTATATATATATATGTCTTGTGGTTTTGTCTGCTGTTGACATCAATTCCCAATTAATTACTACTTCTGAAGCTTTTAATTTTCCATAGAAAAAGTACTGCAAAACAGAATTATTTTAAGTGGAGCATGAGCACAAGGCATAGCTCACTAAATGTTTCTGTATGAGGATCTCATGCACACACTATTTAATCCAAGGACTCTGTAAACTTGTCTAAAAACTGCCAGTTAAATCAATGTGGTTGGAAGATGTTTATTTAGTATTGTGGTGATGACTGTTGTGCCTTTTCTCATGGATCTGACATTTGAGGCTCCAAACAAAAGCCAATAAAAATCTTACCTGCCTGCTGAGGACAAATTCCTCCCTGCCCCAGGAGGGAAAAGTATAGTGATGATGATGTAAACCTGTATTGTTTGATTGTATTTATATGTGATAACTTGTAAGTTTACAAGTTGGTAAGTTTATAAAACTTCCATTGATCATAGGATTTGAAAATTATCAGAATATTGGGGACCTTTAAAAAGGCTTTTTTTTTCCCCCTGCAGGTTGGCTTGTGGACACAACTGGCAGCTACACTGCATCATTCCTCCTGTGTGGATTTTCTATGATATTTAGTTCAACACTATTGTGCTTTGCAAGACTAGCAAAAAAAATCAAAAAAACACATTTGCCGTCGCTCACCAGTGATACAGGCATGAAACAGCACATGTGGACAAATGGAGCAATAGCTTATTCTGTCACAGCAGAATTAGACCAAAAGGATGTTGAATTTTTGGCTGTGGATGCAAACAGCTGCAGCAACAGGTGACAAGTGCCATCAAGATTCAGTATGGCACAGCCATGACTGAGACAGAGGTGGATCTGTAGTGTCATACTGTTGAAAATACTACTCCTGTGAAACAAGGCATCTCTCAATTTGATTTTTCTGTCATGCTTTAGTTGACTAAAATCTACATACAGCAACAGTAATACCAAGTTAATGCAGTAATATAAGAAAGCTAGAATGAAAATAGAGTTTGTAGATACAAATGCTCACAGATATAATTGAAATGCAATGTTCACTCCACATGTAATCAATAATTGTCTATAATCAACAGAAAACTATAATCAGTCACTAAAACTGAACAAAAACATTTACATTATTTCAAAAATATTAATGACACAAGCTTTTTTGTGTTGTGGTCTAGTACGTTTCAATGGACTAGTCACACACACCATCAAAAAACCTCCACATTTATCAGTCTGCATTAAACTCTTTGCAAATAACTGTTTCAAATGCCAAAACCATTTTTTTTTTCTTTTCTTTAGAAAATCTGGCAGGAAACTGTGATCTATGCTGAAAGCATCTCTGGAGCAGCTTTAATTTTTACAGTGTGCCTGAACTTTGTACATATGTTGCAATTTAATTTCAAATATTGTTTTAGACCTACTTTCCCAAGCCCTCTACAGACAAAAAAAAAAATTAAAAATTCTTGCTGGATATCTTTAAAGCTTGAATTTCTAAGAATTGACATTTCAGGTATGATTTTCGAGCTAATCCTTGTCTTGAGGGTGGAAAAGGTGCTGTGGCAGCTCTACTTATCTGAAGAGGAGTAAATTTGTGCCAGGGGACTAGGCATGCTAATAGACAAAATGGCCTTAGCTGCATTAGTTGGAAGAAAGAATCCTAAAGGCAGCCCAGGAGACCAGAGAAGAGGCTCGTGTGTTTTCAAATACAGAGCCTCTTCCTCTTGTAAAATCAGCAGCTGTTGGAGAATTTTAGAGTCCATGCAACCAGATGACTGAGAGACTGCTCCCTCTCCAGGCTATGAGTAAAGAGGGTTGTTCTGTGTATGGCAGTGGCAAGTCTGTTTTTCTGGACCCAGAAGCTGTATCTTCAGGGGGTGCAGCTTACTTGTTTGTGCCATCTGAAGAGCTGTCAGGTCACTTGTCCTTGATGACCGGAACACAACAGCTGAGACTTGGTGGTTTCCTGCTACTTGTGTGAGGAATCTACTACAGCTGGCTGCTTCACAGGAGCTGGGGACTGAATGTAGCTCATGGGGTAAATTACTGATGTGATCTAATAAATAATGGGATGTTTCTACATTTCTAGTGTGAAAATATTGTCAGCAATGCAGGAACTTCACATTCTGCACTACAAATAATTTCAGTAGTTTGATGCTGTCTAAATCTGTGTTCTGTTTATTGACAAATTGATCAGAGTTCAAATAGTTTTCGTTAACACTGACCTAGTAGTTTTATTAATCATCTGCAGTGTATTCAGTGGCTGCTCGTGGTGTCCTTTTCCACTCTGTGCCTCAGAAGGGAAAGCAGCATAGACTGATGTTTGCCAAATTGATTTAGATCAAGCGTACAGCCATAGGGGTATAATGTGTTTTTTAATATATATATGAATAGCATGTGTATCAAGTAGTTTTATTATTCACACATGTTTCAAATATAAAATATGAAAATTGTTTGACTTCAGTTGTTTGTGCTTAAATAAAGCATTTCTCCCTGCCCTGCTTCAGAAGTGTAGTCAGAGCCAGTAGTATGATCTACGTGCACAGACCACAGAATAAGAGATGGGAGTGCAAAAATTGCTTAAAGGTAATTACATAACCTTTCTTCAGCTTTACATAAAAAGTGTGTCTTCAGCTCTGTGTGAAAATTGAGTCCTGGGCCCTAATTTTGTTTTTAACATATGTTCATAAAAAAAGACAAAAATTATCTATGCGTGTTTCTTAGTGAGTTAGGAAAAATATGCAAATTTGGAAAAAATGAAATGGTTTTATTAATTAATACTGATGAAGATAATGTTTTAGATCTTAATGCAATATTTTAATTTTAAAGAAGTAGGGAATAGTATGGTCTACAATGAATGTAAGTTATTTTAAACAAGTTATAAATAGCTGCTGTCAATTATTTTACAAAAATTTAATTACTTTGTTTACCAGATCATAACACATCACCAGTTGTTTGTGTCATAGCTTCATATTATAAAAGCCTGTTGAAATAGTGCTATACAAGTTTTTATCATAGTAAACTATACTGTGTAATACATTATTAGCATTTTCAATTTTTTATGTCAAGTTTTTTTTCATACACTTTTCCCTTTATGTGTTTAAGGCAGTACTTCTCATTTTAAATATCTTATTTAGCAAGAAACATTTAACTGGTTTTATACACAGACCTTTTGTAGAAAATAGTAAAATTCTTTCAGGGTTTTCTAACACTGTTTCTGCTCTGACTGAAGTCAGTGGACAAAAGCTTATATATTGGAATGATGTTTTCTGTGCATAAAACACTGTGAAATATCAGCCCTGTCACAAATGTCTCCACTAAGAAACAGAAGGAAGGAAGCATAACAAGAAATGACCTGCAAGCAGAAGAAATGAGGACACAATCTAGACTGGTGAAGCATCATACCAAACTTCTACCTCCTAGTCCACACAACCCAAGATGAACAGTTCATCTTTATCCTACTATGTGAAACATTTCAGGCAATGCATTATAGAAGACTCTGGCTGACACTATTTTTAAAGAATGATTCATTGTATTGCAATATTTTTTTAAGACATTATAATATTCAGGCTGTCCTTCAAGGTTGCTGTTTCCCAGCATGGCACAATGCAGCAGTAAGCTGAGATATCTGGGCTAGCTGTGAGCAATTTGCCGGTATAACACAGCATGTTCAATGATCTTAGGGGTCTCTTCCAACCTTAATGATCCTGTAATTCTATGTTCCCGCCAGCCCTGATGGATACAAGCATTGATGGATATGAGCTTGGATGGAGCACTGCACTGCTGAGCCTGTCTGGCTTCCCAGGACAACATGGTTTGACTTGATTGGGGTAAGATCTGTCCAAGACAGAAACAGAAAGATTCTACCTCAGATGAATCCTGCCTGGGATAATGCTCCATTCTGTGTAGTGGATGGAAATTCAGTGTAAGTACATGATACTGCTTACAGCTGCTGGAGTTACCCCATCTGTTTCCATGCCATGAAGTTTAAAATGGGTTGATAATAAGTATTTTGAAATTATTTATGTTCTAGTGATAATCTGGAGCATTTAATAAGTTGTACATTGAAAAGTTGTGTGAAAACAACATTGGAAAAGTCAAGTACCTTCTTCTGAAGAATTGCTCTTTTTTTTCAGAAAAAACATTCCTGAAACATTCCTGTCAGCTTGGGTAATATAATTTATCTCCTGAAAAACAAGGCTGTTTGTGCTATTATATTGTGAATATATTTTATATTGCCACAACAACTCCCTGTTTGCTTTCTAAAGTGTTACAAATTTATGCAAGAAGAAATAACTTGTTTCAGTTAATTCGCAACAGTACTTGATGGCCAGCACAGCAAAGTCCTTAGCTGGGATGGCCTCAATAAAAAATGCCTTCTTCTAAGTGACTATTCTGGTGTATTTCAGTAGAATTTTTATATAATTTAGAAGGTGCTTATGACTCATAAATTAATACTTCCCGAAGGGCTATCTCCAGTCATTTTTTCCCTGCACTGCTAGCATAAGCACCAGCGATATATTCATATTTGGGTGAAAATTGAGATGTGTTCAGCTTCCGTGTGGTTCTGGTTTTACACTGTGGACTTGGATGCTCCAAAATGCCTTTCATTTTGTTCACCCCCGAAGCTCAGGCCCAGCCTCTTCCCCGCGTCGCCATGCCAGGCAATGCAGCAGCACCACCCTGTGGGAGATAACATTTCTCCTCGTTTACGACACACCATGCAAAATCCAGAAGGTTGTGTTTGCACAGAGCATCCCCAGGTACTACAGCAGTCCGACACACTCCTTCAGAGTCCAAAGGAGGTGAGGCACAACAAATACACTTCTTGCATCATTATGTCTCATAGTCAGTTTTTTCACTGTGCAGAAGATCAAACCACTCTGACTCTTCATAAGAATTCAGGTGCTCATAATTTATATCTTATCCTTATTTCTGCAAGGTTCTTTTTCCAGGAGAGGTCCTGGTGGCAGCATGTGGAGAGGAGAATGGAAGTGCCACCATGACTTCAGGAATCTGCACCACCTCTTCCTCAAATCCTTCCCAGCTGCCCTCCACCCTCTATGCTCTCAGGAGGGTTTAGATAGCAATGATGCTGAGCTTCAAAATGCTCAAGATTGAGAGTGGCAGTGAGGTCGCCTAACATACCCTTTTGGCCACATAGAGCTGAGCACATTGCCATAGATAGTCACCAGTTCCTGATTTAACCCCCCTGTTCTTCCTATGGGCTTTCAGGAGTGGTCTGTGGCCTGCTCCCAGTCCTTCCTGTTCTCTCTTCTCACTATTCCTTTCCTAGGTAAGGCTGCCTTTGTAAGATAGAAGCTGGCACGTGGCTGGGAAACAAGGATTGATTTTTCTCCAGCATTTTCTTACTAAGAAGGTGTGTTTGTATTACGTACACTGTTAAGCTCCTAATCACTTTTGCTCATATTATGAAAGATTCTCTGAGGGAGAGCTGAGAAGGAAGAGGTTTATTGAAGTGTTCTGACCTGGCACTGTGCTTTACACTCTTTTAGGCTTTCATTCTGTCTGTACAGGGATACTGTTGTGGGACCAGCAATACTGTAGGATGGCTGGAAACTAAAGAGCACCTCCTTCCTGACATGGGCTCTGTCACTGGTTTGCTTCATGCTACACTACTGGCCAGGGCTCAGAAGTGTTTTGGAAGTATAGCATTAGTTTTCCCTGAGAACCGTGGTCTATCATATGAAGGCACACTACTGTGAAATTAGGCTGGGCTGTTGTAAAGAGTATTGACTTTTAGTTAAATATCTGAAGACAAACACCTTGTCAACTCATTGTGTCATTTCAGCGCTTTATTCCATTCAGTAGACTCTGTGGGCATGCATCCTTTTCCACATGCCCCTTGTGTTCTGCTGCCCTGCTCTCTGGTGCTCAAGCAACTCTTCTCTCTAGCTATGCTCTGCCCTCCAGTTCAGTTCATTTCTTGTGTGTTTGCTATCCTCACCTTGTTTCACAGGCACAGATGACCATCTCTTTGGCCGCTCATAGATTGCCTTGTCTTCCTCTGCAGATGCTTGCTGCAGCAGCTCCTGAGAGTGTGGTTTTGGGTAAACTAGACAGATGCTGTTTTGTGCACAGTTTAATTATTTGGTGCAATGCCTCCAAAGCCAGCTTTGATGAGGGTCCAGGGAAAATAAATGGGGCTGTCTCCTGAGTCTTTTCATATTCTGCCAAAACTCTATCTCTGTCACTTTTTTGAATGGCCATTTCCTTTTTATTTAATCTACTAGCATGAAGACTGGTCAGGAGAGAAATACCAGAAGCAGTAGTTGATGGATTCAATGCTCTTTAGTAGTTTACAACAATAATACACTTTTTGCAAGCTTTACAGTCAAGTAAAGTCAAAAGTGCTCATTTTTCATAAGTAAACAGCATACAAGGTAGTAAACTGAACAAGCCTTCAACAAAAATTTCTTGTACAAAAGATATTTTTGAAATATTGAAAAAGCATCAGAAACTCAATTTCTGTTTAAGCATGCCTTTCAAGTACATAGACAAAATACTACAATATGATTCCCTTTTTCTCAGTCGTTGATACTTCATTTTCAGCTTAGAAGTTCTGTGTTCTGCTGATCATCGCTTAAAGACAATCTTTATACCCACATTAGTATTGAAGACTAAGTTAGATTAGCTAATGCTGTATGGCTATTATTATATGTTATACATTATACATATATATTATTAGATGTTACATAGTTATCCAAGCATGTTCTCTGTTAGTGAATAAACAAATGAGCAATCATCATCTGCAGTTTCTACATTGTCACCGGAAAGTGATACCTCTGGTGTTTCATCTGGTCATAAAGTCTACCTTAAAACAAAAACCAACCAACCAACCAACCAACCAACAAAAAAAGTTTAGAGAGTCTGTTGAAATGCCCTGGGTATGAAGGATTTTTGTGAACTTTAGCTTGAGATAGAAAGTCGTAGCTCAAATAATGCATTCTGATATTCTTCATTGTTGCAATCCAAAGCAATGGCTTTCTCATAGCACTCAACTGCTTCTTGTTTCTCACCATTTAGGGTATGAATGAGTCCAAGTGTAGCAAAATCTGTTGCGTCTCCTAAACCTCTCTCAAATTTTTGTCTTAACAATGACTGCACAGCTTCACTGCACTTGTGTCTTTTATAGGAGTCTTTTTCAATTTTCAGCCCTTCTATATAATACTTAATGGCTTTCGATTCTGACTTCATATTAAAATGCTGAAAATTGGCATAACTGAAGTAGAGTTGTTGTTTTTCACCACAGGATAGATTATTTCTGTGAAACAGTTCCTGAAATATCTTCTCTGCTTCTTCATACCTCTTGCCTAGTGCATACATGATTGCTAGGTCAATATGGGCAGCAAGAAATTTTGTCTTTTTGTCTACCGCTATTTTTAAATGAAAAATGGCAAGTTGGATGAAATTCTCCACTTGATCTTGAGGTGAATTTTTTGTCTTTCTCCATTGAAGTACCTTTCCTCTGTAGCAGATTCCTAGTTGGTGATGCAAAAAGCTAGAATTTGGTGTCAGTTCTAGAGCCTTTTTCAAAATCTTTACTGCCTCGCACAGTTCTCCTTTCCTTCTGTAAAATTTAGCAGCGTATCGCAGGAAATAAGGAAGATCAGGGGTTTTCTGCATAGCTTCTTCAATGTACCTCTCCCCTTCATCCACTTGTTCTAAGTCCTGAAGTTTTAATGCGAGTAATGCCATAAGGCAAGTATCCCTTGGATTCAGTTCCACTGCCCGCTTCAGGGCCTCAAAGGATCGGCTTGTCTCTTCACCGTATCCGCAATCTAAACTTTCCAAACGATACAATGCTGTTGCATAGCCGGCATGAAAATCTGCATTATCAGGCTCATCCTCTAGAGCATTTTCAAAGCAATTCTTTGCTTTCTCAAAGTAGTTTCTCCCAAAACGTAATAATGCCCATCCTTGCTCAGCATAGACCTCTGGGAGCCGAGTTTTGCAATGAGCAGTATTTGAAAGCTTTTTGCAGATGTTTTCCACTTTGCTTACATAAGTTTGAGCTTCTTCATATCGCTTCATGTGGTAATAGATCCAGGCATAGTTCCCCCAGGTTACAAGACTTCTCCTGGCAATTTCATCTGGATGATGTTTTTGAACAACTTCTTCAGCTTTTTGGAGATTTCTCAGGGCTTCCTCATTTGAATTCTTTAGGTGACATATATAGGATAGCAGATTATAATTTGTGACGTTGGATTCTATGAAAAACTTGATCTGATTAACTATTGTTTCCTCTAGGTTATCAAGATCTACATCCTGCTCCAGTAAAGTCCATGTAAAATGACATTCTAACTGCAGCAGGGAAGCCTTCAAGGAATTCTTGGAAATGGTGCTAGAATGAATCAAAGAAAAACATATTTATACTCTGTTTGCTTTTTGCTATTCTTGTTTTTAAACCAGACATGACAGCCATTAAAGACAGGCAATACCTCACCTTGTGCCCCTTGTCTGCAATACTTCAAACGAGCCAAAGCTGTGGGGAACCATAGGCCTAAAGTGCTGAATAGTTATTTTAGTAATTCTCCTTGCCAGTATATGAGGTCATTTCTTACACAGCAACAGAGCTGGTGTTCTGGATGTTAAAGAGGAAGGCTGGTCCCTGTGGTAAAGCTGGCACACCTCTGGGCCTCAGGAACATATTTCCTGTGCTGGAAACAATTCCTGAAGCCTACCCAAAAGATGTAATCACACAAGATTCCCCTAATGTATAGAGAAAGTGATTTAGTGCCTTTCCTATGTCTCTGTACATTTTATGGCTTATATCATAAATTTAATTTTTAATTTCCTGCATTTGTAAACACTCATTTGTTAGATCATAACACCATTCTTATATTATGGTTATACTAATGTATCCAGGAGCTGGCTCCCAGATCATACCAGTCTCCCCATTTGCTGACATTTGGGTGTAGAGGCCCACGAGGATGCAACCCCACTTTACTTGCTGCTACAGACCACATGCTCACTCACTAACACTATGGCTCCTCAGAAGCTGGCTTTGGACATCCAGTGGCTGGTCAGGGAGCCTCTACCTCCCCAGGTGCCTCACCCCTAAACAAACACACACACTTACTGACCAGACCCTGTTTACATACAACTGGTTCTTAATACCCCTTTATCCCTGTTGTGGTTTAAGTCCAGCTGGCAACAAAGCACCATGCTGCTGCTCACTCATCCCCCTCCCCACTCCTACCCTGGTGGAATGGGGAGGAGAATCAAAAGCAAAACTTGTAGGTTAAGATAACTGTTTCATAATTGAAACAAAATAAAATATAATAATAGTAGTAAATAATGGTAATAAAAGGGTAAAATAAATCTCAAGTAAAAACAAGTGATGCACAACGCAATTGCTCACCATCACCTGCTGCCCAATGCCAGACCCCATCCCTGCACTCAGATCATCTCCCCTTCCAGGTAACTCCCTCAGGTGATACACTGAGTATGACATGCTATGGTGTGGAATATCCCTTTGGCCAGTTCAGATTACCTGTCCTGGCTATGATTCCTCACAGGTTCTTTGTGCACCTCCTCACTGGCAGAGCATGAGACACAAAAAAGTCCATGATTTAGGATAAGCATGACTTAGCAACAAACAAAATGTCACTGTGTTATCCCTATTATTCTCATACTCAATCCAAAACACACAATTGAACCAACAACTGAGAAGAAATTAACTCTTATCCCTCTCTATTTTTCAACAGTTTTTTTCATCCCAATTCACTCAGATCCCCTGATTTCCTGCCTTTGGCCCCCTCCCCAAATATCCCATAATAAGTCTCATGCAATCCCCTAATGCTTTTCCTCACATCCCGTAATGTGTCCCATATCCTTAGGCAGTTTAGACTGTAAGGCACTCCTGCAGACCCCTGGTGATGCTTGGTGTCCCCGAGCCCATGGGGCTGAGGGTCCCGTGGGCTGCCCTGGGTGGGGGTTTGTGTCCCTGTCTGAGGTACTGAGGAGCCCTCACCTGCCCTTGTGCCCGGTGGTGGGCTGATGGCTCTTGGTCAGGCCTCAGAGCAGCCAGGGCAGGGTGTTCTATTTGGGCTTCCCCTCCTGCCATTGTCTGCATGTGCCTCTGTGAGGATGCACAGATTGGCTCTTATCCCACAGTTGATCAAGGACACACCTTTCCAACACAGAGAAGATGACATTTTAGTCCATATTGTGCTCTCCCTTAAAGAAGGAATCACATACAATTTTATTACTGGGCTTCTCAGTCAAATCCTTCTTAGAAAGACTTCTCTGCTGTCCCTCCTATAAAAACTAGTGGGTCTAACAGTGTGGCACAGTTTGCTGCTGCTCAACTGCATGATCATGTCTTTTGGGTAAAAAAAGTGAGTGGAAAGGTTGCAAAATTAGGAGGAGGTAAACCAAGGAGCAACTGGGAAGAAATTCTTATAGGTTCTGGGACAATGGGAAAGAAGGACACATTTTCACCCAAACCATCTGAGACAGAGGTACTGGAGAAAAGTCCATAAATATAGTCTGTTAATGCATAACGTTTGTCTTACAAACTTCTTTGCCTTGCTCAAATAATCTCCTCTACCAACTGATGTTTTGATTGTTATTAACAATTCCTAATTAGAAGGCTGTATGTGAGGTTATTACAGTTCTGGACTGAAGGGAAAGTAAGTTCCTGCTATTATCATATCTTGTTAGAAAGCTTTGGCTACAGGTGAATACCACAGAACAGATCTTGGCTCCCAAAGTAGCAGGAATACCGTTGAAGCTTTTAAATAGTCCGATTCAATATGAAATGTATGTCATTTTTTATTGCCTCCCCTGAGAATCATGACAGTGTCCATGGCTGAAAACAACAGTGTAGAGTAATTAATGCAAAGATATTTGCAGAAAATGAATATTCATGAATGTCACAAACCCAGGTTTGAGATAGAGATTACAACCTTTTGGGTGGGCACCAGCCTGGATTTCATCCCTGAACTGCAAGCACAGAGTTTTTCTGACTTTCTGTTCTGTTTACATAAACTGAACCTTGCTGGATAAGCAGTAACAAGACAATATTCAAAAGCATCCTTATTTTATTTTGATTCTTCTAGAGAATATTCTGTAAAATATTTTGTCTTGTTTTGATGCTCAAAATCCCTCACTCCTTACATTTATGTAAATGATAAGCATTATTTTCCTATGGCATAGAGAAAAAGCATCTTTCAGAGACTGGGTTGCTATCTTACCTCATGGTTTTCCTTCTCTGCTCCCTTGTCTTCAGGTAGTCTCAAAGCCAAAGGAGTGCTGCTCACTGTTGTTATGCATTCCATTTTATATAATCCAGCCCTCGTGTGGTCTGTGACTAATTTCACGGGAAACAGAAAGTGAAACTGCAGCTTTTCTCTGAGTCTGCCAAAAAAGGAGAACAGTCTGCAGCTGAAGAATCGAAACTGAGTCAATAAGCTGCTCTTTTGCAGCCTGGCTCTGTGCCATGCATTACTTTGTGTTGTGGAGAATGTGGCAACTGCTCCTAGTGCTCCCAGCGTTTACTCTGTTCAAAAGCAGAGGTGTCTGTGATAGGGGGAATATTTCAGCAGTCTAGTATGGGCTAACCCGGTTATCATGTATAGGCTAGGGAAGGGTCATTTCCCCTTCTTGCCTCTGCCTCTGCATTCTTGCACACCTGTGTCATGCTTTAGGCTCCTGTTTTATTGGTGTTGTGTCATCCACGCAACACACACACAACCCCTTAACACTCCTGCCTGCACTCCATCCTGTGCTTCCATATTACAAGGTCTCTGCTGTTGTACCAGGACTGTGTTTCTCTGCACTATGTCATTGTCTAAGAGTACTAAGTATCTCATCCCACCTGCAGGAACTGTTTGTTGCTGCTGTCTGCATAAACCCACAGTTGATCTGTCATAAATCAAATTAGATATAGGCAGTCAGTTAATGAAACTGCTGTCACAGTTGTGCCAAGCAAAACAAAGTCACAGGCAGGTCAGAACAAGGTCAAACTGAGCAGACCTGGCAAGCCTCAGTCCCGGCCAAGCAAACTCAGTGCAAAGCTTATGGCCTGCTGCTGGTAACAGCAGTGCCATGTTACAGGGCTATGCACATGGCAACAGAGAGAAAGGCATGGCTTGGGGACTGGAGCACCTATGGATATGAACAACTCATTGACTCTTAGTTTTAAAAAAATAAAAAAAATGCAGACTGGCTTTGTAAAATTGATCTTAGGAGTAATAAAGAGATCCAAGAAACAGTATCTAACATACATAAATGGCACTATATACATTAAATTCAGATGTAACCTAAAGCTGCAGACCAGTAAGAAAAAAGAAAGTGCAAAAGTGTGGTAGCAAAAATAGAAAAATGACTCAAAGTGAATCTGGTGAGAAGAAGAAACCACAACCATCAGCATCATGACAAAGATGGCACTGCCTGATAACTGTTGGTGTTATTCCCTCCAGCAGCCTCAAACTACTGATTTAAATGCTCAGAGAAGCAATTTCTAAGGGAAGGAATAGAAATTAACAAGTGTCCATGCATGCACATGGAATAGAAATTAACAAGTGTCCATGCATGCAGATGTGTCTGTAACAATTTTAACCGTAATATTACTATTATTGGGACTTTTCTCTGTAAATAAGTACTTTAACTGCATTATTTTTGCCTCTTTTTAAAATAATTAGATCCAGACTAATTATAATTCTTGTACTAGACTAAGATTTTCATTAAACTAACAAAAACTTCTTGTCTTTCTCTATACAAGATTTGCTTTGTCTTTACCCATAAACATCACAGAATCTCTCTCCATTCCATTTTTAAATATGAGAGCATCATGTTAAAAAAAACATGTTCAATTATTAATTTGAGGTGCCCATCCCCTCCTGTTTTGTAGGAATAAGCAAATAAAAACACATATAAGGGTGCCTCAAGTGGTTTCTCATTACATTAACACACACCTCTTGTGTCTCATTTAAGTGACTCTGTGTGTGTGTGGAGTTGATGTCTCAGTGCAAGATAAAGATTAGTACAGCTATTTCAAGGTTCGTGCAACCAGGTGTTTGGTAAGTAATTAAAAGAGGCAGTGAATTGAGAAGGAAAAAGGACTAGGGTGTCCACAGAAGTTCATGTATTTTATGGAAAATAAAGTTTGATGGTAGTTGTACAAAAATGTGTTTAAAAGGTCTGCAATGTCAAAATCAAATGTGGACACTAGTGATTCATTATGCTGCTAAGTATCTCTGGGTTTCTTGTCTCTGCTTCTGTCCTAGGTGTCTGTTTTCTTTGATATATTGCTTGGTACATATGGGAAAATGCAGCAATTTTCCTCCTGGAATGCAAAAATTTGCCCCAGTTTCCTGAATTTTTATGAATTTAGTTGCATCTATATGCTTCGGTTTGACATGAATGCCTATTAAACAAAATAAATGCAGGGAAGTGCTTAAAACAGAGTAAGAGAACAGTTATGCAATGCCTTTCTGCAGCCATCTTTGTAAGCTGCTGGGTACAGCACAGGAAAATTCCAAAATCCTCCTACATCCCTGCTGCTTTCACTTCAGGCAAAGCTGTAACTGGGCTGACTGCTATCAGGGAGAGCTGCATTGCATAGAAGAAAACAGAGAAGCTTCTTAGAAAACACATGCTCAAAAAAGGGGTGGGAACAACAACTGCATTCATATTTTATACTAAGTCTTTGTTTACTTCAATGTTCTGTACACACACAGGAATAGGAAACAGCTTCAAAAATATCTGCACATTTTATGGGAGGAAACTCATATCTGGACATTTCCTTGGAGCTGAAAAGGATACATGCTGACAAAGAATTCCTCCCTTCTGTCGTTAGCCAAGCCAAACAATTGCCTGAATTTTCATTATTAAAATAATGTAAATGAATGATACCATTAAATGGTATATATGGTATAAATGACAGGATGACTTTAAATATCCTATTTTATGCAGGTTTCAGTTTAGGCTCGGTTAGTGTATAATTGCTATGTTTGAAAGCAGCAGTTGTGGCACTTTGTAATGTGGGTTTTCCCCCAGGAGGGAAGAATACTCTGTAATTAATTTGACAAAAGACCCGAGTGAATCACGGGTCAACATTTTTGCTTCCCAAGTTCTTTAAAACCAAACAATCTTTAGAAATGGGATTCAGGAATGCAAAGGGTCACATAATGTCACTTGACATACCCACATATCAAAGCAAGGGGATGCTATGAAAATTTCAATGATTTTTAGATGAAAATCTTAATGCTTTCTAAATAAACAGAAACATTTCAGTTCCTGACACCCTCCGGATCTACCACTGTGTGCTTAGTATCAGGTTTCTGTATTATTCTGTGGATATTACTGGTGGCCTGAGCCTAATAACATGAATATTTATATTAAAGGATTGAATTTGGTCCAAGTGTTTGCAAGCGCGATCACACATCCCCTGACCACAGACACGCTTCTCTGGGAAATTACAGCTATGCAATGCAGTGCCTGCCAATTAGTTGCCTCAGAGCATGAAGACGAAGCAGATTTGCAGGAAGCAGTGAAGATAACCCTGCTGTAACTGCGTGCCTGCGCGTCACTTGAGCCCACTTGTATCAGGTTTGCTATGTTTAGACCATGCCCACAGATGATGGATGGGCGATCTGTTCGTGCAGGCAGGGCGGGGATGCCCGGCCCGGTCCGTGGGGACAGCGGCACTGCGGGCGGCTCAGGGCGGGCCCCGCCGCACCCCCGCCCTGCAGGCTGCCCGGGGCAGCGGAGCGCGGCCGGGCGGGGGACACACACAGGGCGGCCGGAGGAACGCTGAGTCACGGCGGCTCCGGGCCCGGCCCGGCAGCGCCAGCGGCGAACGGGGCTGTGCGGGGGAGCCCCGCCGCCGATCGGCCGTGCCGGGCAGGGCAGGGCGGGGCAGGGCAGGGCCTGGCCCGGCACGGCACGGCACGGTATGGCCCGGCACGGCCCGGCACGGCCCAGCCTAGCACGGCCCAGCCTAGCACGGCACGGCCCGGCACGGCCCGGCACGGTATGGCCCGGCACGGCACAGCCCGGCACGGCACAGCCTAGCACAGCCCGGCACGGTACAGCCCGGCACGGTACAGCCTAGCACGGCCCGGCCCGGCACGGTACGGTACAGCCTAGCACGGCACGGCCCGGCACGGCCCGGCACGGTATGGCCCGGCACGGCA
>JAWWEE010000159.1:18196099-18223963 GCA_035221455.1 Xenops minutus | reverse complement strand
GCCCCCGCCCCCGCCCCGCCGGCCGCGCCGCTGCCCCGCCCTGTCGCTGGGCGCCGGCACCTAACCAACGCCGGGCGGGCCCGCTGCCCGCTGTGCCGGGCTCTGCTCCGCCGCGCCGCCCCGGACCCCGCTCGCCGGGCCAGCATGCGGGTCCTGCTGGCCGCCGCCCTCCTGCTGCAGGGCATCGCCGGCGCGGGCGCGTTCGCCGCGGGGAGGAGGAATGTGGACCCCGAAACCAACATGAACATCGTGAGTGGCGCGGCCGTGGGCAGGAGTGCCCGAGCCTTGCGAGCGGGTGCGGCCCCGGCCCCGGCCCCGGGGGTGGCGGGGCGAGGAGCGGGCCCGGGGCGGCCCGGCTGGGAGCGGGGGCTGCACCACCTGTGCAGCCAGGGCTGCAGCCGCTCACACCCGCTGCTCGCCTTCCCTTCTCCTCCTGCCAGGTCCTTCTTTGTCCCCCGCTCTCTGTGGCACGTCTGTCTTTCTCACGTATTGTCTGACCCAGGCTTGTGCTTTTTTGCCGGAGTACGGACATTCTTGACCGCTAGGAAAGCGGATGTTCCTGAGGCACGCTGGTGCTCACAGAGCTCTTGGCCACAGCTGGTTTTTCATTCAGCATTCACTCTCTTAACTTTTTTCTCCCTCTGCTGCAATAGCCAACTCGTGAACATATTTGCTGTTGGTTGTTGGTATTACTTGCTCTTTCTTCTGCCCTATCTAAACTGTGCCACTTTTTTCACATGTGCAACAAGATACTTTAAGCTAGAAATGCTCAAGGTGTGTAAGAATGGAAGTACCTGGATCATGCAAATACAGTTTCAAGGACTGAAAATAGTAATTGAGTGTAAGGCTAGTAGTAGTTGAATAGAAGCTAGCCTTAAAATCATTTTGGAATGTTAATGTCACTGTGGATAATTAAAGATATATTTAAAAGATGCCTAATTAAATTCTGCTCGTCTTCCTTGCCCAGCACTCTAAGAGTAGAACTCTGATCAAGTCTTGCATTTTTTACATTTTCTCGAGGCATGGTTGGTGTCATAAAACCAATTAAATAGCAAGGTCACTGCCCTCATGGAGTTGCATCAAAACATAAAGCTCAAGATGTAAGAGATGGAAGATAAACCTAATAATGAAATTATAGAGTAAAATGTGTGGAGATTTTTATTGTTATTTTCTTGTTTGATTTGTCAGCAAAGTCACTTAAAAACTCTGCAACAGGCATAAAGTTCGAGGAGAAAGGCAAGTAAGAAATGGCACATCCTCTCCTTCTGTATCCTGCAGTGTTGGCAGCTACTTTTTTCTGCCCTCACTTGTTTGTTACCAGAAGATACTTGTTTCCTTGTGTGCGGACAATTTCAGTTTTTATCTGCCAGATCTGCATCTTGGTGTTTTGTCCTGTCACCGCAGTCTCCTTTTCAACACTTCCTTCTTCTTGCTGTAAGCACCATGTGGCTGGGGAGAGGCTAGGAAGTTCTCCCAGATTCCTAGGCTAGGGTCTGTGTCCTGGCTAGTTGCTGACTTTGTACTGGGGTAAGTCGCCTTAAGAAAACCTGCCTACATTGAATAGGCAGGTAGTATTGCACATTCGTCCTATGCTCTTTAATTTCATGTTGCTGTCTTTAGAAGAAATCCAGACTACTTTGCATGTGTTCCTGAACTCAGGAACCTCACAGTCTGGCTCCAAGATGGTTTCTTTTCTTTCCTCAGAGTGAAATTATTACCTTCAGGGGATACCCTAGTGAGGAGTATGAAGTGACAACAGAAGATGGGTATATCCTTTCCATTAACAGAATTCCTCATGGAAGAAAAGGGCACGAGGAAAGCAAAGGTAAGATTTCTGTCTATATGAAAAAATGGGAAGTAGTGAAAAAGCTCAATCAATTTTAAAAAACTTTTGCTCCTGTAATAATCCAGAAAAATATTAAAGACTATGTAACTTATACAGTTAGAATATTTTATTGGTCAATGTTGTGGCGAGAATGGAATAGGCACTTGTAGAGTGGCTTAAGTAAAGGAAGGAAGGAGGAGGTAAAAGGCTATGTTTTCCTGGCATTATCTTTTTGAGACATTAATACAAAGCTGGTCAGGGTGGGTTGATTCTTTTGGCAAGTGAAAAATAAGGGTTGAGATTTGTTGTGGGGTTTTTTTAAGTAATAAACTCCCTTGAAAACATATAGGTTGTAACATTGTTGGGTGATTTCAAACCCCATTTTTAAAAATGCTTCTTTTTAGCAAGTAAGTTTAAAATTCACGATCATTTTCAGAAGCAGGGCTGGATCATGTACCTCTTTTGTTGCAGTATAGTTAAGCTACACTGCAAGTTTTCTCACTAGAATGTTCACAAAGCAATTACTCTCTGATTTTTGCATAATATAAGAATTTTTTCCTTAATTTTAACCTCTATGAAGCTCCCTTTACAGTAAGGTACAAGCCAGACCAATACCGCATACTACTGGACTGTCATATTTTACACAGCTGCTTAAATAGGTTAAAAAAAAAGATTGTTTCAGAACATCTTGATTCCAATACATTAGAAATATACTGCAAATTAAGATTTGTAACAGGTAGTTAACAACAGTAACCCCTGACCAGGTTTGTTTTATGGACGTGATTTGATGGGGACTGGGAAGAGCATTGGCATGTGCTACCAGAGCACTAGTACAAGCTGTAAGGATCACTGTGAAAGCTGGTATACAACCATGGAAGAGATGCAGGGGGTGTACAGGTGAGGAGGTGGAGGAGAGAAAGGCTAGGGCGAATGAAAGCTCAAACTTACAAGGGACCGATATGGGCAAAGGTTTTTGTGAGGACTGAATGACAAAAGGCTTTCAAATGAGACAAATGGATGTGGAAGATGAGAGACACATACCCTTTGACTTGCTGTGCTCATACATTGCATGTGGCATTAACAGTGTATGTGAACAGCAGTGGCTGAGTTTGGTATCAGTCTTGGCACAGTCCCATATAAAAGTTCCCAGAATCATACAGCAGCAGTCCATTTGCACAGAAACTGTACATATTCTAAGGACTGCCTTGGAATGCTTTGGACAGAAAAAAAACCAGCTAGGGTTACAAGCAAAATCATGAAGCTCACAAAGGAGATCGGTGATTGTCCTATAGCCTTGGGTGTGAATGAGACCTATGGAAAAACCTTCTCCCCTGCCAAAGGCCAACCAACAGTCTTCCTGACCTTATCTGTTGGTTTTGTTTGAGTTAAAGTGTTTGCGCTGTCCATTGCCTCTCACAAGGGGTGTGTAAAGATCAGTGCATGGATGAGGCTTGTCAAATCTGGCAGGTCTCTTTACTAAATTTCAGAGAAGCCCACAGGAAAAAGACAGGCTGCATTTATGTCTGTTGATTTTGTTGAATCCTTCATTGATGACATAAGCAAACAGAAGTTTCCTGACCTGTGGGAATTTTCCACATTCCCCTTGCCGCACCCTTGATCCCAAGTTCACGTTTTGCAGAGTGCTTTAATTTTAAAAACAAAGATTAGTGAGCACATTTGTGGAAGTGTGAGCTCCTGGGAGAATGAAGATTTCAAAGTTCATGTTGATTTTAAGTTTTTATAGACTTGGTATCTTTTCTCAGTAAGATACCAGTGATGTGTTACTGTTGACTTAACATATTTATGTCATATTTTTCTTTTGCAATACCCGCATAATGTGAATAGGATCCCTTGAAATTATGTATCACATGATGTTTTGGAACAAAACCTACAGTTCTTCAGGAGGAAAAAAAAAAGGAAATAAAAAAGAGAAATGTCCAGAGAACCTAAAAGTAAAACATCAATGATTTTTTTGATTTAATATTAACAAGAAACCTAAAACAACTGCATAGCATGGGTAAGAAAGGCATGGAAATAAGTCTGTCCTTAACTTCTTGGGTTTGTAATGAAGAGAACAAAATGTTCTGACAGAAAGGGCAGTTTAAGGGCCTGCCTTTTTTATTCCCTCTCTGGGGTTTTTGGAATCACAGGTGATAGAAAATAATTGTTGTTATCCAAGTCAGTTTGTCATATGATTGTGCAGTTCATGTGGAGATCTGCTGACTGCTTGCTAAAGTGAAAAAGGAACTGGCAGGAATTAGAGGTTAATAGGAGAACAGAATTAAAGCAGTTAAACAATCTTCCCCTTCTGATGTTAGGAAACCTGCAATAGCAGTTTGAGGAGAGCCTCTTCTTGAAATTCGGTGTTAGATTTAAAAGTCCTTTTTGTAAGACAATTAAGCATTACTGCAGCAGAATAAACACTTATGTTGAACGGTACTGTCTCCAATGTCAGTTTGGCAGTGCTTGTGATTTGGTCTACTTGCTTGGACAGTATGCCATGTGGGCTTTTTTAACAAAATGGGGAACGCAGGCACTCAAAAGGTTCCTTGTCACAAGATTGCTAGAAAAGGGGATATTACTAATTTGGATTTTGGAACTTGCAGCAAATATTTATGGATATGACCTTCAATGAAGGGTATAGGTGACTGAAACAGTTGTGATTTGGCAGTTTCTGCTGAATGGAGGAAGTGTTGTATGAGTATTGTAATAGAGTGATATGTCACTGGAGAATTTAAATTCCTGAGTCTCTGGCACGGAGGTAAACTTATCATGTTACCTGCTTTTAGTAATTGAAGCAGAAGCAAAACCCAAAACACCCACGCTACTGTGAGACCCAGAAACAGGTCTTTGTATTTTCTGAAAGTCATGTTTCTCCTAAAGGATTATATGGTAATTTATTTGTGTAGAGGCAGGAACCTTCAGTTTTTACATCTGTATTCCACATAACAGTGTCACTTCCCTTTTCAGGTTGAGGAAGTCAAGAGAGAGTCTTCCGAAATTATCCTTGGGTCTTAAATGTGGTTATTGTAACTATTTAAGTTAAGGGGAGAAAGTTCTTTGAAACACAGATTACTTTGTTGGCTACTATATTGCTCTTCAGGTTCTGCCAGAACTTTGGTAATGGAAGGGAGTTGCACAGAGATAATATCAATACCAGTTGCAGAGCTTTCCACAGCTCAGCACACTTGTTTGGCATTGTCTTAACTGGAAAACAAAGATCTCAGTGGCATATGTGTGGGAATGCCTTCCCCACATGTATGGGCAGGACAAGGGTCCTAAGTACTTCAACAGTTTCTGTGTTTGGGCTACTTGGCTGAGCCTTCATGAGCTTGAAACAGTTGTAAGAACTACTTGTATTTTTCTTGTAGCTCCTGCTTTTCTCATGTTTGTGTTTTGTATATTTGTTGTCTGTGTTGAGCTTCAAGTTAGGAAACTAACAAGTTGCTAGTTTAAAATCCTTAATGATAAAAAGTAGCTTTTTGTGAAAAAGCATATGATTTCATAGCATTATGGCAATTATACACAGTGCTAGTCATAGTAGATTAAGTCAAGTATATTAAATACTCAAAGTGCAAATCTAAAACAGACTTTCAATGGCTCGCTTGAATTACTCTTAGGTATTCAATTTTAAATGAACTGGCAGCTATGACAAATGTTTGTTTTTTTTTTCAGGTCCCAGGCCTGCTGTGTTTCTGCAGCATGGTTTGCTTGCAGATGCCAGCAACTGGATTACAAACTTGGATTACAACAGCCTTGGCTTTATGCTGGCAGATGCTGGCTATGATGTATGGCTGGGAAACAGCAGAGGGAACACCTGGTCCAGGAAACATACGCACTTCACAGTGAAACAAGAAGAATTCTGGGTTTTCAGGTATCCTTGTCTTGCTATCCTCAATTACATTGTGAATGTACAAGATAGGTTTTTTTCTTGTGGTTACATATGCTGTCGTGTAGAGGCAGTAAAGGGGAGTTTTTTGGTCAGTATAGTGTGATAAGATTCACAGGTGGTCAATAGAACATCAATTGCTTTCACCAGTGCTTGGTGTGAAGGCTCAGTCACCAGTGTTCTGCTTCATCTAAAGGAAGCTTTTCTTTATGTCCAGACAACTGATTCACAGTTCAGGGAGCTCTGTGCAGCTGTTGCTCACTGATAACTTTACTTACACAACTGACTTTCTGTCTTTGCTTTGTAGCTTTGATGAAATGGCCAAGTATGACATTCCAGCCTCAGTGGACTTCATTTTGGAGAAAACTGGCCAAGAACAAGTGTTTTACATTGGCCATTCACAGGGCACCACAATGGGTATGTGAAGAGATGCATTTGTTGGAATATGTTGTGTTTGAAACTGTATCAAGTTCCACATATGTGGTTTAATGATTAAAAAGTAGGGCTTTTGAAATCTGCTTCTGGTTTTTAGGTACTTCCTGGAATATTTATCAACATTTAAGTGAAAAGGCTTAACCTTTTGTGTTTACTTAAAAGTGAAAGGCTGTTGAAATGATAAATTGAAGCAATGGGTAGCCAGCAGTATGGCTTCTATTAAAACAAATTGATAAACTATGCATAATAAAATTAGACTCATCAGGCACATAGAATTAAGATTCCCATTTCTAGAATATTTTGCTGTATGTAAGGCCTGGCTCATGTGCTTTAGATCTTCTAATAGAAAGAGTTAGACATGTTGGGTTGGTAAGCTTTTTGGAAGGAAAATCCTTCTGAATTGCCACATTTAATTTGCGGTTTTTAGTAACTAGATTAATTTATGTTATCTAAACTGATCCTAGGTACTGCAATCAAACTATCAATCTAAAAATGCGTCTGCACACTTTTTCATCGATTTTTGTAGAATTTTTGTCAGGTAGAATTCTCATCTAACTTGTGTCAGGGAGGTTTATTAATTATCTTGCATCATTTACAGCTTTTGCTGCTTTTTCAACTTTGCCACAGCTGGCTAAGAAAATCAAAATGTTCTTTGCCTTGGCTCCAGTAGCTACAGTCAAGTTTGCCACTAGCCCTCTGACAAAATTGGGAGTGGTTCCTGATCTGCTGCTCAAGGTTTGTATTTGAGTGTAAACATTTTAAGCCAAATGAGGTATTCCCCTTTCTAGTTGAAAATAGCATAACAAAAAGCTGTGGATTAGAGAGTAACATATGCCAAGAATTCTGGGTCAATTTTACCATAATGATGCTTTTGAAGTCAGCGGTGGCTTCTGTGGCTTTATTATAGTCTAGTGAGACAATTTGCATATGTTTAAAGTAGTATGTTACAATTACAATTTAATAAATGGAATAAAGTTTCATTTTTCCATTAATATTTTTCTAGAATTTAAGGTGCCGAAATCACAATTAATTAAGTAGCTTCTCTGTTTTGGAAGAGTCATATGATATCTCTGTACAGAATACTTCTGAATTGTCGTGCACTTTAACAGATTTGTTTCACAATTAACCGTCTAATTTTGGGAGACAGCCCTTCAGAGGGTGATTAAGAGCAGCAGCTTTATTTAGATGCTGTGAATCATTCTCTGGAGGAGTTTACCTTTTCCTCATTAATATCAAGGGGAATGTAGGCAGGCTGCAGAAAGTGCCTGAAGTCAAACATTGTGAACACCCTGCTGTGTGTCATTTTTAACCATGCTTTCTTGCCACCACCCGTGTTTGTTCTGTGAGATAAACCTTCCTGTAATGTACCTTTGCTAATTTAATGTGTCTGCATTATTAGTTCCCCTCTCCAAAGAAAGTTAACATAAAAGTGACACTAACAATTGTGATCTCCTGTTTCTTGCATAATGAACTGTGTCTAATGAGACTAATGGCTGTGCAGATGTTCATGTTGTGCTGAGGAACTTAATTCTCATGGTGACTTGCAAAAAACTCAAGTATGTGGAGTACCTCACAGTGACAAACCCACGGGTCAGTCATCTTTAAAGAGCTGTGTCACTTTTAAGGAAGTTCTCAGTGGGCCATTTTCAAATCCTTGAACATTTTAAAAATATCCATCAAGAGAAGTGGTCACCACAGCTCATGCAACTTGTTTTTCTCTCATGATTTGAAGAGAGGAAGTTGCAAGTACAAAGTTTAGCATACTTTAGCCCTAAACAATTCTGATGACAAGAAGCTGTACAGTACTCCTGTAAAATACTGAATTTAAATTTTATTTGAATTTGAGATTAGGTTTGGAATTATTGAAAAATTTTTCCAGTTCCCGTGTACTTTTTGAGGGGTTAATGGACCGCACACTTTGTAGCAGAAGCACTAACTATGACATTCCCATGGGATTGTAAACAAGGCTGATAAGGAGATAAATTGTTTTCATAGGACACTCCTGTCAATGGTGCAAACGGAAATAATTACATCAAGAATGTTGTAATGTAAAAACTGAAAACAGGTCATTCTATGCAATTACATGTTTGTACTGTGTGTTTATTGTTTTGTAGGACATGTTTGGAAAGAAACAATTCCTCCCGCAGAACTCTGTGCTGAAGTGGCTTGCTACTCACATTTGCACCCACAGAATTCTTGATGACCTTTGTGGCAACTTATTCTTTCTTCTATGTGGTTTTAATGAGAGAAACTTGAATATGGTATATTCTAGTGACTTTTTTATTAGCTAAGTGGTGGTGAACTCTTAACACAGTAATGACTGTATTACTGTACTGATGGACCTTTAGTGTAATTCTCAAACGATTAATCTGCCATCATCATATGGACTTTGGATGAATGTCCTTCCTTGGTATAGATTTAGTTCCCCAGTTGGGATAGACAGAATTAACCTTTTAAAATGTTTCTGGAAAACTAAAATACATTATTTTAGATCTGTTGGGTAAGAGGGTAAGAGAAATTAATATGATTGGGCAAGTATTTACTTGCTTTTGCAAGGAAGTGAGGAATAAAGTTTTTAAGAATACTGTTGAAGTTTCCTGGTCTCTTGGTGAATGTGTGCAATTACTTTCTTTGGGACCAGAATGCTGATGGCTTCATCTGCATCTCTGGTTTCAAAGGATTTGTTCAGAGAACTTGTTTTGTTACTAAAAGCTGGTTAACAGCAAATGGCATGAGACTACATTTAGTGTTTCCAGTTCCCTGAAATCAGTAGAAGCTGGTATCAGTTTAACCACTGGTAGATGAAGGCTGAGAATTTTTTAATTGGAGCAAGATAATTATCTTTTTTTTAATCACTGTGTGGAAAACCATAATTTTTTTTGTACTTTATATCAAAGTAAAAAGTACAGTTTTTTGATGTTTCCATGCCTGCCCAAAACATACAGTTTTCATGGGTTTAATGGTTGATGATTTTTTTTTCTGTCAGGATTTAAGCTTCCCCTTGATATTTTATACTTCTAAATAAAAAGAGTATGAAGTTCTGAATCACTTTGAACTGACAGCTGCTAGTTTAAGTGTAGAGTAGCAGAAGTTTTTTCTGAATGTCCATTTAAATATTGGTTAATGTGCTCCCAATTCCTACATTACTAGCACTTTTTTTTCTAAATATCTAAGAAGCTAAAGTGATATCATTATTAGGTTTAAATTTCAGCTTTAGCATTTTGCAGTTAATTGTAGTTAATCCCCCAAATGTTTGAACCTTTTATCTCATCTGTGTTGGTGGCTTAACTTTTGTTTATAAGAGGTGTAAGAGAAATGGAATAATTTCTGTTAGTTGTTCAGGAAGGATCAATGGGTAGAACTGATGCACTATGAGGAGTAAACCATGTTCATTATCTTGTTGCAGAGCCGAGTGGATGTGTATTCAACACACTGCCCTGCGGGAACATCTGTCCAAAACATGATCCACTGGAGCCAGGTAGATTTTCCAGAATCTGAAATGTCCATGACTGTTTTTGATATTTAAATGGAATAAAATGCCAAAAATATACATGCAGCATAGCCCCAGTGAACTTTTGAAACTACTGATTGTCAGAACAACAGGTGCTCCCTGCTGTCATGGTAAGGGCTTATGTTGGTTCACACATCTTCCCTATTTCTTTGAAAATAAGCCATAAGTACTTCAGGCCAACAAAAAATACAACAGAATAACTTAACTCAGAGAATTGCTGTAACAAGTATTTGTTTCCCTTTTAGCAAACCCTGTTTTAATTACAGGTGATAATGCCAGTGAAAAGCAGCAGGTATTCTATTCTGTTTGGCTTCATTTTATATTTTATTAGTATATTTTGAATTTCATCTCAGTGCAGTTTCACACCTGTGATGCTGTTGTGCCAGAAGCTTGCTCAACAGGCTGGCAAATGAGACATTTGACATGAAAGCAGTCATCAGTACCACCTGTAATCTTGTGGCTGGACTTGGTCATCTGATCAGAAGCAATGTGTTCTGCTGTACAAGCCTGCTTGACTGTTGGCTTGGAAAGAAATTTGTGAAGATCTGAGTTTTTTTCCAGATCTGTGTTACACAGACTTGTGTTTCTCAAAGACAGATGGTAAATCATGCAGAGTAGGCTTTCTAAGAAAGCTCCATGGTGTGTTTATACACATTCAGACAGCAAGATGAATGTATCAGAAGTTTGCATGGAATTGCCACATCTTGGCTTTGGATACACTAAAACTGTTTTCCTTAAACTTTTCTGCCATTGCTATGAAAGAGCATGGAATCTTAAGGAACAAAGTCTCATGATACTGAATGTTATTGTTTCTTGCTCCTGTGACACTGGGCAAAGCAGTGGCACTTGTCCTTGTTAATACTTGGCATTCTACTGTTGCTTGTGTTGGTTGCCATTGCCAATTCTCCAGAGGACCTACACTTTTTAATTCTTGTGGTAGTGTTGCAGTTCTTTGTATGTGTATTTGTTTATTTCTAGGCTGTGAAAACTGGAGAACTCAAAGCTTATGACTGGGGAAGCAAGGCTGCAAATATGGCTCACTACAATCAGGTAGGCATATTTTACAGATATAATTCCTGAGTGTTACAAAAAGTAGTTCTTGGGCACTTCTCTGGGTGCTGTGTTTATGCTGCATGCTAAAGAGCCATTAGTGTTACCCAGTAACCAGGTTATGGAATTCATGCTTGGATATGAAGTTGTGGAGGCACACTCTTGAGGGCAAGTCCTGCCAGCCTAGAGCATGCATGCAATGCCAAATATATTTTGCCCTTTGTCTCTTTAGTGCCTGTGAAATATTGCATTATGATACTTTCAGAGTCACTTTTGGTCTTAGATTAGGATTCAGAAATACCTTGAACAGATTGCATTCTCTGAGATTGCTGCTACCCTGCTGTCTTTACTGCTGCACATACTGTATTAATGCAGGGCTCTTGCAGTTGCATTGTTGGTTGAGTCAGGACTCTACCTCCATCTCTAGCTGACTAAAAGAGAAAATGAGAATCTGACACATTCTTGCAGTTGCTAACATGTTATGCTTCAGAGTGGAATCATACCGAGGGTTTTCTCTTTCTAATGCTTTTGTTTTCACTTTGCTCCTCCTCAGTCTACTCCCCCTTTCTACAAAATAAAAGAGATGACTGTACCAACTGCAGTGTGGAGTGGTGGACAGGACTGGCTGGCGGACCCAAAGGATGTTGCTATGCTGCTCACTCAGATCACAAATTTGGTTTACCACAAAAACATTCCAGAATGGGAACATTTGGATTTCATCTGGGGCCTTGATGCACCATACCGCATGTATAATGAAATAATTAACATGATTAGGAAGTATCTCTAAACTGACACGGTACTTCAGAGTAATACTTCACCAAGAATTTGTCTTCTTTTTGGAAAATACACTTTTCTGGCAATAATGCTACATTGTTAATATGTTGCATTTTTAAAATGCCAGCAATGTCTTCTGAATTGAATTCATATTTGGTTGTTTTTTCCTCAGTATTATTTCTGTCATAGTATTCTGCTGATTTTGCACACAGTGGCATGGTACTCAAAACACAGTAGTAGGACCTAGCTCAAAAGGAGTATGTCATGTGCACATAAATTTAATGATATGTCTGAAAGACAAGTTAGTCCATTCAGCACCTCAGGTGCTTGAAAATTAAAAGAAGTAGTATTTTCACTGTGCCTAAAACACTGCAATTTCTCAGTATGTTGCCATTTCTGAGTACCTTTCAGGAGTACTCCTTGTACTGCAGTGACCCATTTGGTGCTGGCACTTTACAAAGCACTTAGTGACTTTTTACTCTGTTATTATTTTAGCTATCATGTAAAAGCTACCTACATCAGATTACTTTCTTTTTCAATACTGCTCAGAACTGTCATGAAGCCAGAGATGACCACTGTCAGTTAAAATATCCTATTTTGGGACTGATTCATTGCTACGTTTTCTTGATTTAATGTTGTCCCTAAAGTCTTTCATGTTTCACATACCAGCTATGGGTACAGGTCGTTATTTGCGTTCGCAGATTCCTGGAACAAGAGTAGAGGTTCAAAGAAAACCACTTTCACTTAACTTTGTCAACAGGTTATGGCTTTCAAGGAGAACGATATAACATACTTGCATTTTGCACTGACCACTAACTTGAAAACAAGCTCTCCCAGCAAACAAAACATTAATTCTACAGCTTGAGTGATGTAATTTGTATGGACTTGCCCTGCTGACATGTGCTGCTTTGAAGATCTGTTTGCATTTTAACTGCTTAAATGGGGCTCCCCACCTGCGTGTTCAGGAACTGTACAACAGCCTGGAGAAGTCTGACAGTATTAACAGCAGCTCCATTTGTCGCAGTTTCCACTTCAAACGGGGGCTAAGCACCCGTTTAATGGGGAAGAGGATTCACATCTGCCTCAGCATTCTGACTTTGGAGCTCTTTCTATTGACTATGTAGAGGACTTTGGCTCCTCTCAGATGCCTAAAAATTCCATGCCAAATGAGGAGTCTCCAGAGTTGATTGCCTCAGTGCAGGTGATAGCTTTGGTGTCATGGTTGGATTCAGCCCAGGTTTCTGTCAGTAATACTAACAGGACATAGGAAATAGTCTGTTTTAAACTGAGGCAAACTTTTTTATTAAAAAAAATTGCAAAAATATACATAAACCATGAATTAGGGCTTGTTTGTTTGGATTTATTTTATTCCTATTCAGACTCAGGGAACTGTGAGGTGGTTCACGGATTCAGGGTATTTTAGTTGCAATTCCTAGCAGAACCTCTTAAGTTTGCTTTGTATTTGTATCAGCCAGATTTGCTTCACCTTGCTGTGCGGAAAGTTTCTGTAGGAATCCAAGGTTGCTGACTCAGTGGTTGGGAGGATATGTAATATGGCAAGAGCCATGTGCATCATGTTTATTATGCTTGAGATATTTCAATAAACATGAAACCTGCTTGGCTTTTGCAGTGGTGTGGTGTGTTTCACTTCCTGTTTCATGAATGCATGTGAATCTTTGGGACAGAATCCAGAAACCCAAGTGTAGTCACAGCTATTCATCCATAAAACAGTTACAATAAAGTCAAATAGCTGAGTAAGCTTCCGTTTTACTTTTTCCTTGAGAGAAGTTTTTCCCAAGCCTAAAAGGCCATTCTTGTTGTTTTGGAGGACACCTCGGAGACTTTTAAGTAAAGTACTAATTGTAAGTAATTGCGCAGAAGGCAGAGTAATTTTTAAGCCTCCAGGTGAGGCTTCTTTCAAACAAGTGACATGGTGGAAAGCTTCTTGTATCATCTTCTTAAACCTCGGGTAATTGGATTGCTTAACAGACTGTCTGTTAATCTCATAAATAGCACTTAACCACACAGTAAGGCAGGGAACTAATCTTTGCCATGGCACACATGAACCAACTTTTGACCTTTGTCACCTTTAGTAATAAATATGCTGAGTCTGTATCTTTCTGTACATTCTGAATACTGTAGTTGTGCAGTTGAGACTGCAGACTATGTTAAATACTATGTGTTGCCATTTTTGTCAACTGAGGAACCCCCTGTGTGCCTGGAAATAAATCCAGAATAATGGAATTTTTATACAACAGCCTTTATGGAGCTTCTCTGCCTCACTGGAGCAGGGGTGGTTATGACAATTGTGAGCTGCTGTGCTCTCCTTGGCTTGCTAATGTTACAAGCACTGTGTGACACAAACTTGAAGAGGTGTCTGTGGAAAGAAATGTGCAAAATAAGACACCCTGAACACAGATGAGAAAAGGGAGAAGCTTAGTCTAATAAGAATCAGCAGTGATGAATGGTACATTTTTCTAAGCAGATCTTACATACTTAGCGCCTGTTCTATAGCCAGCTGTGTGTTACACATATGTGCATATATTTATGATGTGGAAGGTTAGCTGAATATCAGCTTTGGGTAGTACAAAAGTGCACTAGTTTAACAGGGCATTGGACACCTTCTGCAGACTTGGTCTCAGGATTTAGTGATGTGATCAAACTTTGCTAGAAAGCCACGTGAAAGTAGTCCCTGTTTAGCTGATGCATTGTCAGACTCACAGAGCTGTGTGCATCTGAAGACAGTATACAATCCAGGGCTTTGACTTGGAGATGTACAACAACTGGACATACAAGGGATAACACAGATATAAAGAAATGTTTTTGCCCTCGTGCTTGGAACCTGAGAAGAATTTTTTTGTAGTCATCTGTTTTGTAGTCATTTACACTGTTCATTTCATGCAGAAGGCATGGTGGAGTGTGTATATGTTAGTGGAGTGTTCTGAATGATGCATTAGCTCCAGGCAGAACATTTTTACACTAGTTAGTGATTTTATGGCTAGTGAGAATACTGACAAAAGTTTGTATGAATCAACTTAAGCAACACAGAAGTGCCTCAGTATAGGAAGAGGTGATAAAACAGTTAAGCTTAGATGGGGAGATGGAGAATAAGAATTTGATGAAGAAAATGTGTTAGTTCTGTTAAGAAAAGTGTTTTCTGCTTAGGCTAAAGTTTTTAATCAAAACTGAAGAGGAATGTGTGTTCCTCATTCTCAAATTCTCAGCATCCTCATGGTCTCAGGGTTCAAGTCACTTACCTGGGATGTGAGAAGGAGAATCTCATGTCTCTTCTTTGTATCCAGAATACACAGAGTAACTAAACGGAAGGGGACTATAGGTTAGAGCAGTAGAATCATTTAGCTCGGAAAAGACCTCCAAGACCACCGAGTCCAACCGATGACGAAGCCTAGAAGGCACCCCTATGCCAGGGTCGCCCTGTCGCGGGGGCAGCGCTGTAAGGCAGTGCCAGCCCCGTGTCCGCAGCGCCCCGCGCAGCTCCGGGCGCTGCAGGGTTTGTGGCGGCCGCGGGGCGGCGCTGCTGCCGCGGGGGCGGAGCGGCCCCATCGCGGGGACCGGGACGGGAGGACAGCGGGCTCGCCCTGTGCGCCCAGCACGGCAGCAATCCCTTCTGAGACCAGAGCGGGACTGCCGCTGCCTGCCTCTGCTCCGGGGCTGCCCTGCTCCCCCGGTACTGTCCTGAGCAAGGCACCGTCCCTCTTCCCCGTTTTTCCCGTTGGAAGGCTCAGCATGCACTGGGATGTTGCCTTACCTCTGGTACAACAATAATCCTGCCATAAAGAAGGAGAGAAGAGGAGGAAAGAAAAAGAATTTTTCCCTCTGCTGCTGCATTAATTTCAGTATGTCGACTCTAGCTTTCTAATTTTCTGCTAACTTTTCCCTTATTTTCCTACCCACGGTAGTATTTTGCTGTTTACCTTATAGCTTGTACCCAACAGCGCAGCCTGGGATAGGTGCTTGCGTCTTGTGCTCATGTGGAATCTATTTAAGACCCTTTGCAGGGCCTCATACCAAACTATGTGCCCTTCAACCTAAACTATGTAGCAGGAGGCTTGAGCTTTTGAGAGAACCATTTAGATTCTTGTAACACATGGGAAAGTTTGGCAGCATTGTAAGTTGAGTGAAAAAAGCTGGGGTTGTGTTGCTGAATTAGGTACAGAAATGACTTGTGTGTATTTAGTCTTTTCTTCATGTTGTACCTTGCGCTGACCAAGAAACTGAAGTTAGTGGAACGGAGATATGTCGTAAGTGCATTTTGGTGGCTGAGCCAAAGGGCTTGGACATGGCTTCTGCAGGATGAGGGTTTGCCCCCTCTGGTGCCTGAGGATTCATTCTCCCGAGCGGGCCGGGCTCCCAGCGGGGGAGCCGTGCGGCGGGACAGAGCCCATCCCCTCGGCAGAGCCCATTCCGGGGGCAGAGCCCATCCCCGGAGCAGAGCCCATTCCCAGGGCAGAGCCCATCCCCTCGGCAGAGCCCATTCCCTCGGCAGAGCCCATTCCCAGGGCAGAGCCCATGCCCGAGGTGCCGGGCTCGGTGCAGTCCCGACTCAGGGCGGCGCCAGCCTCCCAGGTAAGTGCTGCTCTCTTGCGCCTTGCTTGGGTTTTATGTTGCAGGATGTACGAGTAACAGGAGTGCAGAATTCCGTTATTTTTCCTTAAGGGACCTCAGAGTATTTTTCTATGACCTAAGCTGCAGGCAAAATGCCTATTCTTTAAAGTGTAGCTTGTAGGCAGCAGTGGTTCTAAAACTTGAGCCTTCATATGGCTGTAGAGATTAGTCAGAGGAGTATGTTTAAGACAGCTGAACAATTTCTGTCAATCTTCCTTTTGGCAGATTCAGAATACATTATAGAATAAATCTACTCCTTGCATAATTCTAATAAAATAGAGAATCATATATCCCATCTGGGAGACTTAATTTCTGATTGTAGATATCTAAATCAACAGAAATCATATGAATATTCTCAGGTGCAGATGCTGATTGTGTTACAAATGTGTTCTTCATGTCTTTTTTTTTTTTTTTTTTTTTTTTTTTTTTTTTTTTTTTTTTTTTTGGTGAAATAAGAAGTCAGGATAAAATACAGTCAGATTGAAATCAAGCTCTTGGATATATATCCTCATCTTTTAGATTGGTGTCTCTCACTGGGTTTTAATTTCACTATAATCAACAGTCTGAATTAATTGAATTCAACAGAACAGTCTCACAACAGCAAAGAATCTGAATTTATTTCCAAAATGTAGTGGAACAGGTAGAGACCTGCCTCCAACAAAGAACTTCTAGTGCCTAAATAATAGCACAGGTAATGTTACTGTTTCAGCAAACCCCTTGAAGCCTAAGGAGAGACCAAGACCTTCCTTAAGAGCAGAATCCATGGCAAACAGTTGAGACTGAAAGCAAACTTAAGTGTTACAAGTTCATGCAAATTCAGAAATGTGCACTGCTGTTTAATCATTCTTAATTATTGAGAAGCAAGGAAATTCTATCTCCCATTTCCCCCATCAGATTTCTTTTCTGATTAGCAAAGAACCAAAATCATCTGAACAAGCTAATAAAGTCATCCAGGAAGTTGAGCTCATTTCCAATAGTAGAATAAATGCTGTATCTACAAAAGAAGTGAGTTCATAGGAAGCTGATGGCAAGCTTTGTTTCTCTAAATGTTCAAAGCTTTGTTTTTCTTTTTCTAAAAGCACAAAAGAAGTTATGTCTTAGTGGTTAAATCAAAACTTCCATCGTTTACCCTAAAATATTTTTAGCAAATTAGAAATGTTGGGAGTCAAGCCTGCTGGCTTCTGTCTATGATGTGCTTGCCTGTAGTCACAAGAAGATCCTTTAAAGGACATAGGTCTAACTGGTGCATCTTTTAATTGCTTACATTAGTTTGATACTTGGGTAAAGGATCATTTCCATATCATCTTTCTCAAAGAGCTGTTGAGATGACGAGTGAATATTGTAATAATGCAATAATACTTGTCACTAAGTATCTGTCTGGAAGCATAGTGAGATTTTACCTTGTATTCTTTGCAACAGGGAGATATTTTGTTCCTCAAAAGTTGTTGGCTCATATTTGTATCTAGTCAAGAATTTTTCCATGTCAAGTGCAAGTGCGTAAAGGAGGACATGACCTCAAAAGTAGATGCAGATAAGTCATAGCCACTACATTCAGACTGGAAGCATAGTGTAATTCTTCTTAAGGTTTTGACTAAGCCTGTTGTATAAGCAAGGGATCATTAAGAAAATATGTATTTGCACACATCCATTACCCACCACATATCCACAGGTCAGACTAGGTGTTTCAGTACCCATACATCTCTGGTAGCAGTCACATAAAAAATAAAAAAGGTAATTTGTATTTCCTTACCTATAACGGCAGAAAGATAATGAAGGATGATGACACAATTTAAAATCAGTAAGAGAAAGCAACTTTTCAAGTCTCTGCACTAAGTGGAGTGGAAAATGTTCTAATCCTCTTTCTTTGAATTCCAGTGTTAGAGTTCTGCACTTCTGCTTGTTTTTCCTACTTTGCGAGTCTCTTGTAGAGCTTTATGATTACTTTGGCCAGCTAATTCTGTTCTGAGATTGTAATGCATTATATCACCTTTGTATAACAGGAAAGGAAACTTCCTCTTTAAAGCTGCGTATTACTATGTAAGGAGGATTTCTGATGGGGCGGAGTTATTCCTTGAGCAGATAAAGGCTGCAGGATTTACAGACCTTCCAGACTACACTCAGCATGAACTGCAGCCTGCCAGACGGAGTGCTGCTGCACTACATGATGGAGGGACGGCGGGACAGGTTGTGCCTACAGTCTCTTTGGGACTTTGTCACAGCAAAGGAGCCATTGATCAAGTCACCGTTCTTTCCAGTGCTGTTTTCCTTTACAGCATACATGGCTTTCTGTCTGCCATATGTGGCACTGGACTTTTTAAGCATTAGACTACCAAACTTGAGAAAATACAAAATCCAGCCACAGAACTATGCAACTCTTGGAATGATGGTGCCTTGCATTATTCAAAGTGTGTATCACCATGTTGTTTTGATCTTCCCGGTGACTCTTCTCCACTGGTACTGGAGACCAATGAATCTACCAGTGAGAGCTCCAGAGCTGCCTGAGGTCCTGCTGCAAGTAACAGTTTGCCTGCTGCTGTTTGATTTTGAGTACTTCCTGTGGCATTTGCTTCATCACAAGGTGCCTTGGCTCTACAAGACCTTCCACAAGGTGCATCACAAGCATGTGTCAACGTTTGCCCTTACTACACAGTATTCCAGTGTATGGGAATTACTCTCACTGGGATTTTTTGCTGCTATTAATCCACTGCTCCTCGGATGCCATCCTTTGACGGAAATGATTTTCTTCCTTGTAAACATTTTTTTGTCAGTGGAGGACCATTCAGGATATGATCTTCCATGGTCAACTCACCGACTTCTGCCTTTTGGTTTGTATGGAGGAGCACCACATCACGACCTCCACCATCTGAAATTCAAATCAAACTATGCTCCTTATTTCACCCACTGGGACAAACTCTTTGGGACATTCACAGAGTCACATTCTAATTAAGAATGTTTAACTGTGGAAAAACTCTTCTTTTTTTATAGATTGAACAGGGACATTATTTTTTTAAAGACATACACAAGATTGTATATTTGAAGCTGCCTATTAAAGCAATAGCTATTTATAACAAATCCTCTTAATATATCTGTATTTGTACATGTACTTGGAGCTGCCTGTGTTAAATGACTGCAAATGGGAAGGTGAATATCTATTGCTTAAATTTGAGTCAAAGGCTTATGGGTAGCATTAAGAGACATTCTCTCTTTTCTCCTTCTCTCCAGCTTTCATAAAGCATGTATCATGTTACCGTATGATGTTTTATACATACGCCAAAACAATTATCTTACTGTTGTAGGATGATTTATGATGTAAACAGAAAAGGTACACATCATGGATTTTTTGTAGAGTTTAATCTGCCAGAGCATATTATTGCGCAATGATGTTGTAAAATATTGCTGCCAAAATAGGGTAGTTGTCTAACTGTGCAATAATTTTGATATTTATATTTTCAACCTTGATGTACTGTCTGTTTTTAAGAGAAAATAAATATGGTCATTCTTTTAAAACTGTATTATGTTTCATTTTATTCATTCCTCTATTCATATTAGGAACAGGTATGTTTTCTTTTGCATAGGTGTAATTTATTTGAATTCTAGAATCATAAAATTGTTTAGGTTGGAAAAGACCTCTAAGATTGAGTCCAATCATTACCCTAACACTGCCAAACTCACCACTAAACCATGTCCCTGAGTGCCACATTTACACATCCTTTAAATACCTTCAGGGATGGTTAGTCAGCTGCTTCCCTGGGCAGCCTGTTCCAGTGCTTGCTAACCCTTTTGGTGAAGAAATTTTTCTTAATATCCAATCTGAATGTGCCCTGCCACAAACTGAGGCCATTTGCTCTTGTCCTTTCCTTTGCTACCTGGAAAAAGAGACCGACATCCACTTCAGTTTCAGAGTTGCAGACTTTTGTTATTAATATATCGTAATGTTATTTCAAAGTAAACCATCTACTTTTTCTCCAGAGTCACATGTTATTTTAAAATAATTTTTAGTTTAGTAGTAGCATAATATTGAAGAATGCAGTTTAAAAAGCCATGCTGAAGTTTTATTATTATGTTTTTGAGAAGCTTGTATAATTTTCACAAGACTTGTGGTGTGAGAGCAAAACATTAAACAACCCCTTAATAAAAGGGAGCACTGATCCTTCACAACCACATCAATTAATTGCTACTTGGGAAACCTGGGAAGGAATGTAAACAGGTTTCCTACAAAGTAGATGATTCCTTCAACTAGGTTCCAGATGAATAGAACCAAACCTTTCAGGATCCTACCCGCAGAACGAAATGGCTACATATTACTAGAAGAGCAAAATTTAAGCATGAAGAGTTAAACAAGTCTTTGATGTCTCATTTAGCAGAAATCAACACGGACTTCTAATGTCTACTACATAACATTTCAATGCTTATAGTCATCTACCCTGTATTACTAACAAACTTCTCAGAATAATGATGGAAAGAGAGAAAGTGCAAATAACGTAGAAAGTGTGCAGAGAACACTTACACATCATCGTCCAAAAATGTCTTTGTCCTTATGTTATGTCTAGAGGATTGTGTGACCTTACAGAGTCTGTTTGTCCAGGAGAAGAGAGAACCCTTAGTATTTCCAGTGATGTGAATTTATAAAGGGAACAGCACTTTTGAACGCTGTGTCTTTGATAACAGGAAATAATTTTCAGAAGCATCTTCATAAACAGTACAAAATGCTGCAATCTTAGTACTTAACTACTCCCTCTCTTCTCTGGATAACATAGAAGAGAAGCCCTTCTTTTCCATGGTAAGAACATGACACATACTGAAAGCAAAAACAGGCTTAAAGGAGTACAAAACTGGAATCTTTGCCATTTATCTATTCAGCTCTAAGTAGGAATTCCCAGTCTTTCTGATGATTGTAATCTTAAGTATTTTGGTGTGTTCTACAAAGAGAGAGAAGTACTCTATTTTCTGCCAAAACAGGAGGCAAAATATATTTTCTGATTTCTTTGAGCTTTTTAGCTGTTTTGAGGTATCGTAAAATTATCCTTTCAGTTCTAGAAATCCCACTTAATTCAGCTTGGCAAATACTGATCATCTGGTGAAGATAATCTGTGTTTTCAATGAGTTATACCTTATACTATATGTTGGGTTTGTGTGTTATTGGCTCTCTAAGTAAGCAAGGTTACAGCTAATTGGTACTTTGATCTCTTGCTATAGGAAGCCTATGAGCAAAATCAACAAGAAAAGTTGCAACTGAACCCATGGGGATTATTCTGCTTTTTGCATGAAGCTTAAGAGTTGATATAATAAGTACTTTACTCCTGGAGAGAGTTCTAGTCAGCTGCAGGCAAAACTACCCTTGCTCTTGTCAAGTCAAGTGAGATGATAGTCTCACTTGGCATTGACAGCATAGCTTAACAGCACTGAGGATGATCAAACTGATAATGGAAGGAGGCAATGAACTACATGATGAATCTGCCTACTCTCTCCCTCACATCCTTATCAGTTGTGTAACTTCAGACACACACCAAGAATGCATTTCCTCAAATATGGAATTTCCTCCAGGTTATATCTGTATCGAAGCTCTAGACAATCAGACCTGGAATCTCAGTTTAAAGACTCATTATTACAAGAATTTGGAATACTGAAAAAAAAAAAGGAAAAGGTTGTCAAATGACAATTTGACTAATATATGTCAGGAATGGCTTCTTTGAATGCCATGCTAGAAACATCTGCTCTTCATCATCATAACATAATCCTAGCACACCTTGTCCCTATTTCTCCACTGTTTAGGTGGGTGTATGAGAAAAACTCATGACCCAAAGAAGACCCAAATAAACATGTAACTTCAGACCTTTGCAATTCAAAGAAAAGAAAAATGTAGACAAAAACATATACTGAAGATAAAGCAAATAAAGGTTGTTTTTTTTCCTGTTTTCATTGAAAGTTCAGCATATACTGTGCCACTGAGCGTGAGAGGACAGCAAGTTCTGTGTATTGATAATGCTGAGATTTTAAAAGAGGGCTTTACAGATGTTACTTCCTATATTTGCATTTCCTCATGGTCCTTACCACAAGTCTTTACTAGACAAATGGAAAGGCATGACACTTGTTTGTAAGGGTTTATGTAAGAAAACCAAAACCAACTTTCTCTCTTCTGTTCCAAAATTCTCCTAGCTTCCTTCCTCTTTATAATGTGACATGATGTGCCACACAGACTTCCTGTCTCATCTGCTGAAAGCTAAACTGTGGTCATTTGTGAGTAAACAGAGGACATTTGCAGAGACACTTGAAGCTATAAAATGAAAATTTGTAATGCTTTATATCTTTAAAATGTAATAAAACTCAAAGAAATTTCTCCTTTTAAGTATATCTTCATTCTTAGGCACATGGTTAAATATTGAACTCTTTGATCTTACAAATTGCAGAAGCTCCCAAATTCTCACTGGAAATTTAGTACTACACTTCTCCTGAAATTTAGGCCAAATCTTTCAAATGATACCCACTTGGGCAATTTTGAGATAACAGAATCTACCACTGCAAAGGGACAGGTTTTACTTAGTGGGCATGTTCTCAGCACCACTGGAAAGTGGGCTCCACAGGTGCTTCGGAGTGAGCACATGATATCTATAGCCATTCACCTTAGGAAAAGGCTTGGCTCTCCCTCATGTTGAGCAAGTGCAAGTACTTTACAGGGGAAAACCAACACAGCCTACAAGTATGATTTCTTATAATTTGAAAAATAGTCTGTATCATTAATGGATTTAGTGACTTGGTTAATCTAGTGGATTAAATGAAAAAACTAGAATCCCTTTGGGCTATTCTATCTCTAAATTAGTTTTAAAGTAATTAGTAATAGCAAAACACTTAATTGTCATCTGTTGCCCCTCAATATCATAGGAAGGAGTGAACAACACTTCGATGTGGCTTTATCTTGGAGAACTCAACAGTCACTTCAGCAGTTTTACTTATTCTTGCTTTCATGCACAAGTATTAAGTTTCTGCTATTACCTGCCTTCATCCATGCAACACATTTTGGACCAGTTATGGTTCTGTAGCTGAAAAAATCAGCTATCTTGGACTGTCTCAAAATACAACCCCCCACTGGATTTATTCACAGATTTCCTTGGAGGAGAAACTAATCAGTGGAAACTGACTATCACATTTACATGTAAAATGTGTCATTTTACATGGTGTTGTGTGCTCAAATATTTACACTGGTCCTACATTGTTCAGTACAATCCAACCTGAAAGATCTTTGCAGCACAATCTGGAGTTGTGTTTACAGCATGGCTTTCTTGTAAAAGCAACTGCCAAACAATTGTTTTCCAAAACTTCATGTGTTTCTGATTTATGGAAATTTGAAGTTGCTTACAGAAAAAAAGCTCAACTCCCTACCCCAAAACAAACCAACATAAGCATTCCAGAGTTTAAAGGGAACAGAACCAATGCAGAGGGCCCTTTAGCTGTGAAAAATGATGCTGAGTTTTTAACCACTCTTTTCAGACTTTTGTCTTAAAGAGAAGATTTGAAAATCTTACAAATCACCTCATCTCCCTGTCTGGAATGACTGCCATGATCAAGGCTGGATGTGGACAGGGGGAGAGGAGAAAGGAGAAAGGGAAAACACTTCAGTAGCACACAGTACTGTCAGGTCTGGATGAAGTGCTGCCCTGATATCCTTCCCACGGCAGCACAGATGCGCTCAGCCCTCAGGTTCTTACTGCTGGAGCAGTACAGACTGCACATCCACACACAGCTTTTTCCTTACCATTATCAAATTCTGGAAATTCCCACAGCAGCAAAACACAGTGACCTGAAAGAGGGAACTCCGCTTTTGGTCAGCATAAATGCAAAGACATTTTTGCATCACCAGAAATAAGATCAAGTTTAAAAAAATCTACAGGCACATGGAGTGTAGCATGGAGTGCCTCTTCCATGCTCACTTTTGAGATAGCAGTTTTACTTGTGGAAAACCAAAAAGCTAGCAATTTAATTGGATGGTTAGAAGATCAGACAGGCAGAAACATGACTGTTTTGATTTCAGTCTATTGAGAAAGACTTCAATACTACAGATATGTGATGTAAAGGGATGTGAAAGGAGGTACTTTTATTTGTCCTCAGAACACAGCAGCAAACAATTCAAGGGATTAAGTAGTCCAAAGTCTAGGATGAGCTATAGAAAATCTGTTTTTAAGGTGAGAAATATGTACCCTCTTTATCAAAAGAATATGAAAAAGCACTGCTTGAAATTGTGTTGATGTCTGTTTACATACCTCTTCAGTCATTCACAGTAGCTGTGGAAAATTATACTCCTAAGAAACAACACACAAGGATAATTGCACAGCCCTTTTAAGGGATTTATTTACAAAACTTCTGGAGCTAGTCTAAATAGCTGAGACAACAGAATTTGTCAAGCTATCTGGACAAATGAATATGGGAAATACCTGGGTGCTAAGTGCTGGAATGATTTAATGCTGTCAGGCATGCTCCTCTCACACTTCCAGCTTACAAATGGGCAGGATCAGAGGTGGCCTACTCAGCTAAGGTTACAGAAAAAACAAATGCCTACCAGCTGCCTTTCCTCTGTCCTAGCAATCTTCTCCACTGGTATTCTCTTTTCCTGGTAACCCCAAAATACTTCCCCTGAGCAGCTGCTGACAACCTTCCCTAAAGACACTGGCCAAAGTCTTGCTGGCTGCTTTACCAGCTTTGCCACATTTTGGCAACTTAAGAACCTGTAAAGCATTACACACACAAGTTCTACTGCAGATGAAGGCTTACTCCTCACAACCTGCCCTGGAAAACTATGTGTGTAAAACCAAGCACTTGCTCTTTCCTCTTCTACTCAGCTCCAGGCAGGCTGCCTTACATTTCAGGTGTTTTCTATCCAAGTCTTTCCCCCGGCGGGTGGGAGAGTCTCCTGTTACCTTCCCACCTGCCTCTCCAGAACCCACTTAAACCCAGCCCAGCTCATCTCAGCTCAAGGGAGTAGGAAGGAAGATTTTCCCCTCCTGACTGGGGAGGTGTTGGTTTGGCTCCGTGTGATCACTGAAATGCCCTGAGCTCATGCTGGACTTTACTGTTATGCAGGTATATTAGTGGCAGCGGGGAAGCTCAAATACTCCTGTGTGTTGTCTCTTCCTTGGGCGTAAATCAAGCTTCCTCCGGTGAGGAAGCTGAGGTTGATGGTGCATGAGGGGAAGGGGGTCCAGTGAGGCCATGACTGTTGGGTCAGGAGTGCCATGCTGACACAGAGCTGCAGGATGCAGCCCCTGAGGGTGTCAAAATTTCTTGTCAGTAACAGTTCCAGTATGAACAGGGTTAACCCAAGGTTAGAGCCTCAAGAAAGTTGATAATGGCTTAGTAGTTTTGCTACTGTTGTGGTGAGGAAAGCAAAAGATTATGTATTTACTTGTTCTGTGAGTTTGATCGTTTCCAGTGTCTTTCCTCTGTTTCTGTAGCCATGGCTCATCCTGGATTCAGCACTGTCTGATTTTTCTTGTGACTCACCTGTGCAGAATTGTTTTCCCAGTTAATGACATTGCCATTTTGTATTATGTAGCAGGCCTCTTTCCTAAACTATCAAGCTGAAGCAAAGTCGCTAGCTTGGATCTTGCAACTGGCTGGCAGATAACTAGTCTGTGTAGCAACACTCTGGCAAGTACCGTGACTGGGAGCTTACTATTTTATCTGTTTTCTAACAAATCCTGATGCTCTGTTCTTAACTAAAACTCCCCTTTTACCCCTGTTAAACCTGGGCTCTAAGCCTACTGCTCTGCTTCCTTTTCTTTCTGGAGATTAATTGCATAGTTTAGCTAATGTGCTGTATGCATTTTTTTCTCCTCTTTTTGTGACTCAGATTTTTATCTTGAATAATTGAACCATTTTTGAGAAGAAGGAATTTCATTTCCCTCCACATTTGGCACAGCTAGCAGAAGAGCACTGTTACACTCTGAAAGCTCTGGACAGATAACAAAAGAGCAGAGCATGTAACATGTGGAAAGGCACATGCACTCAGCCATAGCAGCACAACAAGCTGATTCTCTGTTTTCTTTCCTTTGTCTGTTGAACTTCAGCTTACTGCTTCACTGCTTTTCTTTTAGACCTCTCAATCATAGGGTAATGGGATAAATTGGTGCTTATGTACTAACATCAGTACTGTTTCTAGAAGTTAACAGTTCTGATAGATCCTCGTATTTGCAGTTAGCACTGATTTGATTACTCTTATTTATTTACAATGTTATTCTGAAATCCTGACCAAACTCTAGGTGCCAGGAGGTATATAAACTCAGAGAAAAAACACTGTCTCCTAAGAGGTTAAAATCATAGTATGGGCCTTCTGCATTGAGAAATTACTTACTCCTGGTGGCTACACTGAAGTTTTGAATCATGATGAAGAAATCTATTGTGTGTATTTTGTGAAAACTGTATTTGCTTCTTTGTTAGAAGAGTTTAATCAAAACTTTCTCAGTACAGGTATCTAAATCTGATTTGACAGTAACTGGTCCTTGAGGTACCTGAAAAGCTGATGGTTGTGTATTGCCTACAAAGTACTAATACTCAAATAATGGGGCTTTTTTTTTTTTTATTTCCCAGTGGTGTTGTTACAAGTCCTGGTTATTTAATGTAAACATAATAAGCTTCCTGCTGGCTGTGGCAAGGAGAGGGATTTAGAAGCTTGTTTCACTTGTTGCAATACACATGAACAGAGATATAAAATCTGGTGTTGTAATAGATCTCTAATAATTATGCTGTTAGAGTCATGTACTTATGGTACCTCTGCCTTTCAATGTAAAAGTTCCTGAGAGAAGCATAAGAAAAACAACTTAGGATTCAAGGCAAAGTTTGGATGCAAGTCACAGAAAGGTAGCTGGTGTTTTAGCTAACTGCCTTTGCCAGTGGTTCTCAGGGTATTAACTGCATTTTTGTTCTGCTGGAATGGGAATTCCAGGATGAGATTACTAGAAATGGATGTGGCACTTCTAGTGATTTTCCACCAATATGTGATGTAGCTTGTGATGTGTATATATATCTCCATTTTATTTCTGTATACAAATATATGCATATAAATAATATATATATAAATGCCCTATTGCTTTTTTTCTTTTGGTATATCTGCATCTCTCTCTCTCTCTCTCTCTTGATATAAAACTATGGTATATAAGTTGTGGTGTAAGAAAGCTGGAGATGACAACAAACCAGAGTCATGGCTGGTAGTTAGTTAAAGACAAACATCTCCCAAAAAGCCTGTCAGGAAGAAGTGATGGACATACATGCAGGATATGGGCATGCATGCTCAATCTTAGGAGCAACCTAAGAGTTTTTTCTCCCAGGTAAAGACATGCTGACAGGAAACAAGACAGCTGAAATTTGTGTGGTGGTGATAGTGTTGGTTTTTGCTCAGTTTCAGACGGAAACAACAGTTACGCAACTGCACTGTATGTCAAAGTCTTCCAGTAATTTGTGGGCTTGTTACACAACAGAACTGAGCAGAGGAGGAGAGGTCCCAAGATAGTAAGTGCTCTTACATTTTATGGAAATGACTAACTGGGCAGAGGCAAGAGATATTTACATAATTTTGAATACCCTTTTAGGCAGGAAGCAACCCTGTTTCACTCTGTGTGAAGGCAGACTGACAGCCCTGCACAGGAGTGTAGTTCCAGATTAACTGCAGCATGTAATGTCTGCTCCTTGGGTTAAGGCCAAGTGAGATACAAGCCAGATGTTTGGGGGGGGGGGGGGGGGGGGGGGGGGGGCTGGGGGTATTTGTGG
>JAWWEE010000159.1:18086844-18195999 GCA_035221455.1 Xenops minutus | reverse complement strand
GGGTGTATTGGTGGGGTGAGCTTTGGGGACATAGGAGAGGAGTGATGATTGTCTGTGACAGTATAGAAAACCTGGAGGTAGCTGGAGATGCTGCTGTGTCAAGGAGAACCTGACAGAGGTTCTGTGGCTTTTGTGGTTGTAGTGTGTAACTCACAAAGTCAATAACACACAGGAAACAAGGATTTACAAGTCTCAAGCAGTTTCTTTGATTTAAACTATGCCTCTTGTTTTCTTTTGAAAAGAGTGACAAAATCAGGAGGCAGTTCATGATCCCAAATGAGCAGTTCTGCAGAAGAGACCTAGTGATGGCTCAGCAGTGTCATGCTTCTTCACAGGAAGGTGAACTCCAGAGCTATGACCTCTTTTTGCTAAAAGGAAGAGCAGCTCTTGGTCAGTGTTGTGGGAGAGCGAACAGTGTCAGACTGACCAGAAGGAAAACCGAGTGGTAGGAAGCCAGGAGTAAATCCTAGGAGGTAGCTGGCTTCAGAGCCCACAGTAGTTTATAACTGGTAATTGTAGGCAATGATGTTGTACTATAGAATGGCGGTAGTTCTAAGTGAAAGCACAGAAATGTTGTGATTTAATTGCACAGATATGTAACTTTCTGTGGTTTTAATCATTTCTGACCAAAATCTGTTTCTGATATCATTACTGTATGCTTTTTTTTTTTCTATGTCAGTCACTTCTCTTTTATTTTATCTAGTTTAGATGAGTTTAAGACTCAAGATTGCATTGTAGTAATGTAAACCATTATAAATTCTGGGAGTAGAGACATTAATTATCAAATTAAGTAATCCTTTATGAGAACAAAGGTACTCTACATTAAGTGGACATGAAATCAATGTGAAGAATTTTCTTAAAAATCACAAATTTCTTTTATTTGTCCTTAACAACTGAGTAGATTAATCAGGAAGCTATGTGTAGATTCAGGTCATATTGGTTTTTCTCCTCATAAAAGACTATAGATCCAAACAGATCGGTCTGTCCCGAACAGAGTATTCTGGCCTCCAGTCTCTGACTGTGGCAGTTCATGCTGTCCTCTCCCTTACACACCTCATTGTTCAAGTATCTGTGAATCTCTCACCTAATCGAGCCCAGCCTTCTGCCCAGTTCCGCGTCTCCACCTTCATAAAGCCTCTTTGCACAGAGTAGTTCCAGTTCTTTTCCCATACTTCCCTCTCCTTCTCCTGCTCCTACATCACTTAGTCCATTTTCAGAGGGGGATCAAGTGCTGTAGCATATCTGAAAACAAAAACACTCCAGCTTTTTTTCTTTTTTTGTTTCTTTTTTTCCTTCATTTTATTTCTCTTTAGCATTTTGCTTTGAGCTTGACCAAGTGACAGCTGTCTAGAGCATTGTGTTACTGGTTCCAGAAATGCTTTGTCTTTTGGAGATTGGTTGAAACAAGCTGCTTTATTTTGCTTGAGCAATACTCTGAAAGCATTCTGCGTTGCCTGCAGGTATTGCATTGACCTAAGTTGTGTCATCCTGGCTGATGTAAGCTGTTTAGCATCTGGAATAGAAAAAATAGGGAAAATAACCTACCAAAACTGAGTAAGCCCTAATCCTTTCCCTCAGGTAGAAGCTTGGTTTTGGCTTGCAACCTGTCAAGATGAAGATTAAATGAAGATTAAACCTCCCCTTTGAGAGAAAAGAAATGCTGATGAAGAATTCAACAATGTTTCCCGTGAGCCGAAATTGACATCTGAATCTGGAAGGGTGGGGAAAAAAGCTTACTCAAAAATACGAGGATCTGAAACGTTTTCTGGGGTTTTCTCAACTTTGTAATGCAGAAGGGGAATAACAGTCTTTAAGAACAGAGAGAGTAGAATTTTTTTGTGGCAAAGGGGGAGTTTCCTGTCCATGTGAAATCCTGGGTTAGACCTCAAGCAGCACTGAGAAGGTAGTAGAAAAAAATCTGTGGAAATAACTAGTTGGCTAAGGTTAACTATCTCTGCAATAAGGAGAACTGCTTTGTGTTGAATATTGATATTTTTGTACTTACAATTCTTTTTCTCTTGAATGTTTCCCCCCTCCCCAGACTTCTTTTGCACGATGTTAACTCTGCAATGCTAATTTTCCTTTCAAAAGCTTTCTGGTTCTTGGTCAGCTTTATTACTAGGACTCCTTTTGATGGAATGAAAACTGAGAACAGACAAAAGTGATGTTAGTTTATAACTCTTCTAATCACACTCTTCTAACCCTAGGTAATAATATTTTGCAACTTTTTGTTTTGAAATTGGGATAATTGACATATTTTCTTGGAGATCAACACAACTGAAGCAAATTCCAAACTGTACTGAGGCCATTAGGTGACTAGACTTCATTTACTTGAAAATGCTAATTACTGGTTCTTTAGGAAGTAATGAGTAAAACAGATGCTAAATCTTAGTTGAATATGTTCTACATGGTTCTGTGGCTGGTATTGCCTGTGTCTGTTTTACTTCACAGGATGCAGGCTGGCCATGGGTGGAAAGGAAAGGGTAGATTCAGCTTTGAAGAAGGTTGAGTGCTGATGTGATGGTCCAGAATTGCAATGAAGAATGTGTGACTTGTGTAGGAAAATTAAGCAGTGTAGATAAAAGACTGAGAAGAAAGAAACTCACAAGTGGTCACCTAGTGATAGACTTGCTTTCTGTCTAGATACTGAAGCTGCATTTTGAGCACATCATGTGCCTAGCATCCAGTTTGACCTCTTTTTCTAAGGCTGCAGAAACAGAAAGCCTGCCTCCTTGCTCCTTTCCTAGTCAGGTGAGCTGAGGACTAAGATGTTAAAACTGGCTAGTAGGGGGGCATATGGGCATATCAGCTTAATGATAAGTAAATATTCTGCAAGGAATAAGACTGATTAGTTATCTAATATAAGAATTTAGATAAATTATATTTATGTAAAGCTTGTTCTGAAGTGAAAACAGAGACTTAATGTTCTGACTTCATTGTGATGCAAAGCTCTGGTACTTCATTTCAAAAGTACTCGCTAAAAGTGTCTTTTGGTGTTTTGTTTTGGTTTGATTTTTTTGCCCCTCTCTTCTTTTAAGCTTATTCTATCACATAAAGTTTTCCCATAGTATCTCCACATTGCTCCTCATGACCAGTTCCACAGACTCTTCCTCTGCCCTCAGACTCTTCTCCTCCTCCTTAACTTCTGCTGTTTCTAATCTCCAGCTCCTGAACTCGCAGAGTAGCGTAGCCATAACTCATGGTGTCTGTGCAGCAGACACAGCTTCATAGCAGCAGGGGAGCTCCTAGGGGGGACAGGATCAGGGCTGGAGCAGAGCACAGAGCTCTGGTGTCTGCACCTGCCTCTGCAGGGCACGATTGTGGCCTCCCTCCTCTGGGGGACACACGGGAAAGGTACCCAGATGTGCAGAGCTGTATAGAAACTTCTGCACACATAACATTAGAGTCAGTTTCTGTAACTTGATTTGCCTCACTTGGAAAAACAGTCATTTGGAATCAAACGAAGTAGGATACTGTGTTCCGTTTTTAAGAAGGAAAGTTACATAACCTATTTCTTGGCACTTAAAAATTTTTATATTAATTCAAAATTCTTGTTTAATTTTGAAACAAAATTAAAAGCATTTAATTTTGAAAAATAGAAAGGAATCATAAAGGTGTTACTTGAAAAAACTGATTTTTAGCCCCAGTGAGAAAAATAGAAATTTCTTATGTGTATTTATTAATCCAAATATGCATCTTTTCAGCAAATAAAAAGTTTGTTTTATTCTGAAAAAAATCACCTAGCTTCTCTGTGATGACTTGATGTATAACATCATCTCTGGAGGATATGTTCTCACATTCCAACTAAAAAAAAAAAAAGTGTTTTTCTTTTAAATTTCTTTACTCTGACTTATTTTTCTAGTATTTTGTAACAACCAGGAATGCACATAAGACATCTATTTGTTTTCACATTATTATGCATATTTCATCTACACCTATTAAGTTTCATTGCATATTTTAATCCTTTAATTTATTTGGATGGATGATTTGAAATCAAGAGGGAATGAAAAATGTAGTCAATTTTGAAGGTGCTGTGCAAAATTTGTAGATTAAATTTACATAAACCAGATGCTGAAAATAATGACATTTTTACTACTGGGTGCTCATTTTACTTGAGACTTATTTTGTCTTTACAGTTTATCTAGAAGCAAAGCCTGTTTTTTAACAGTGAGAGCAAAACCCTCCAGACTGCTGCTTTTAAAAGCTGTTGGTCATTCTGTATTTTGCAGCTGAATCATCCCTCTGTGTTTATTTTACAGACAGTCTGAGGTTTTTCCACCCTAATTGCTGTGGGGTTTTTAATACCCAAGAATTATTTTGCCACATGCAAAGCAATATCATTCCTGCTTGCTTAATCTGTTCTGATTGTATGTCTTCTAACTTGACAGGACTTATAACCATGGGTGCTAGATCCCATAGAAAACAGCACATATAATTCAGAATTGAAGCTAATTATTAGTTCTTTACTAAAGAGGTCACTAAAGCTTGTATGAGTTTGGTCTAAAATGCTCTTTTGTTGAGCAATGGTTTTTTTTCTCTTGGCAAGTGTAATCCCTAAATGTGGATTGCATGAACAAGGGCGAGACTGAGAAAAGAAACTCCAAGTAACATGCTGGGCAGGTTGGAAATGGGCTGAAGTGAAGGGTGGCCTGTATTTCAAAGAACTTAAGTCACACAGAGTTCAGCATCCTGAGACACTGCTTTCTGCAAAAAACATGATCAGAAACACAGCTGAAACTCCTAATGGTGCTCCACAAGTTTTAAAGATGTTTTAGATGTGAGACTGAAGGAAGACAGTGTATTCATCATTGTCTTTCATTTTCTTCACACACAAAAATACCCACCCCCCTCAGACGAAAAATAAAATTAAATTTAAAAAAAAAAGCAAGCTTCTGTGATGGAAGATGGAGTAGCTTTAGGTGCTACTGTTTTCCTTAAGGAGGAAAGAGACAAAATCCTGATGGATTATATTGATTGGAAAACCAACTGAAGTCATGAGGAATGTGGAGCTGAAGGAAATCATGAACAGGGAGTAGAACTGGGCATGGTGCAGACGAAAAGGTTGGAATAGCAGGGCTATCCAGTGTGATTTTATGGAAGAGGACAAAGATAGTTTAAGGTAAGCTTCTGGATCCCCAGTGAGGGTTCTAATTGTTGTTTAGAGTAACTTATTGTGAAATTGCCTAAGATAACTTGTTGTTGTGACGTGGACACCCACAAGAAGGTAGATGAAAGTAGACTGCAACAGTGGGTAATTCTTGAGTTTTTATAGTGCATTTTCTCACTTAGAGGTAAGAGATGTCTTCCCTACAAACTCGGTTTAATCAGAAACATTCCTCTTGTATTTTGAAAACTTGAAGGAGGATACTAAAGACTGTTAAATAAAATAGATCAACATCATCATCTTGTTTGCCCTCTCCACTAAAAACTGAGAATTCTCTGACACCATAAAACTGACTTATTGCTTCTTTGAGAAAGTTTTTGGTACTTTTCAATCTTCATGTTATGAGAAATACAGCTTTTTGTGGCTCCATACTAATGTATTGTTACATAAATCATTGTAAGAGGATAGTAGATCTCTGATTACACCTGCCATGAGGCCCAGGTCTGCCACATAACTTTCCAAAAGAAGCAGCAGAAGACTCCTGCAAGGTATTCATTGTACTCTGCTTTTCAGTCAAACTTACAAATAATGATAAGGAAAAATTACATTACTGAGATGATTCATTGCCAAAACATTAGTTGACACTGGCTAATAATAAGCTTAGCAGTAGGACCAGGAAATTAACTAACTTTGTTGAATGATTCCGTTTACAACATTTCTGCTGATATTCAAACAGTGATATAAAATATAAATACTGAGACATTTCAGTGGTCATTTCAGCTTCCACTCTGTAATCGGTTGGTTTTCATGCTCACCCAAAGTCCAACTTTCAACCCCCATCTGTATAAGTTGATTTTTAATACTTTTCAACAGTTAGAACTGCAAATCCTTAGTGAATCAGTACATATCTGTGAAAGGGCATTAGGATGACCATCTTCTTTATGAGCTTCTGAAAATCTAGGTCAGAGTGTATTCAAATTCTGACTGATGTAATCACTTCTGGTGGCAGAAAATCTAATAGAGCAAAGCTATTTGTACTTGAATGTCAAATCAAATGCTTCCCATACCAAGGCTTTTGATATTGTTCCTTCACGAGCAGCACAGAAGAAGTCTCTGACACAATGTCTTCATTGTGCAAATAACTTTTGGCACTTTGTCTTTTTATTCTTGCAAATGAAGGGGCTGCTTGGCTTTTCAGCAAATAGCATGCTGCATCTTGCTAAAGATGTGGAGAAACAAATGTGTGTATATGGTGGAGGCATCCTGAGTCCCATTGATTGTGGCACTATGGGCATTCATGTGGTATGCTCAGCCCAGTTTAAGGCACCTTGTGTTTCAATTACTAGAAACATTTGATTTCAACTCAGGCCTGAAACCTGTGAGCTTTCTGTGGCTGGCACAGAGACAAGAGCTCTCTGAGGTGCTATTTGAAGCTAGCCCCGCTGTGAGCAGGAGGTTGGACTGGGTGATCTTTATAATTTCCTGCCGGCCTCCAGAATTACATGGTTTCCTCTGTTTCCATATGGGCCTGAAGCAGCCAGTTTAGTGCTGCTCTGTGCCAGGCACTGCTGCTCCCTGGAGTAGTTGGTTGACTTCTGAATTTTCTCCAGTTTTCTCTTGCTCCCTCTCAGTATTTCTCACCTTTACCTGTGTTCAGTTGGAAGAGGAGCAGTGAATACCAGAAGAATCCCCTCCCAAATGCAGAGTCTTCTGTGTTGCTTTCATCTAGCAGAGAGATGAACTTTTCTTTTAAATTTTGGTATTGTTTTACATGGAGTTACAAAACTGGCAGGTGAAGCTCCCCAAAAGGAGTCCTGACCCCCTTCTCTCCACTCCCATTGCAATGTGATGGGGTGGCACTATGCCTCCTCCTTATTGGTGACGTCATTGAAGGTGGGCCTGGTTGCCTTTCCTTGGCATCTGCTGCAGGATGGCTGGTCCTCTGAACTTGTCTGCAGTCAGTCACAGAGTGTAAGACAGTGAGTGCAGTCATCTCAATAGGAAGGTGCTTCCTGGGAAGCTGTGAATCACTTTGTGGGGCTGCTGTCATGCTTTACCTTCTTTATCACAAGCACAGGAGCACCTGACACCCACTCAGTGAGGTGCCAGCAACTGGGGTGCATCAGTGCAGGGATCTGCTCCAAATTCCCAGCGCCCCAGGGAGCATTTTTTACAACTTTGACTGCTTCTATGTGATGAGTGGCAGTGGAGCTAAGGGTTGGGAACACCAGGAGTGTCCTCTTCAGGGGAACAAAGCTGGAAGGAGAGCAGCTGTGAAATTTATGCCGTGCTGGAGAGGGAGTTGGCACATGCAGTCTGGATCTAGAAGCCTGTCTGCTGGATATGCTCTTACTGTTTATTGTTGTAGTGTCCAGGAAGTGCACTGATGGATGAAGACCTCTGTTGTGGCTGGAACTGTGTAAACATATGGTGCCTACAACATCCTTCCTTCCCCTTCTCACACCCCCTCCATTACAGTGTATGCACTGGGTGTAAAGCATGGGATAACAAAAAGGTTCAAGAAGTGGAAAGGAGGTAAGAGAGGGAGCCTCTTATCTTTGTACCAGAGGAAAAGCATTGTGTATCATTGGAAAAGGATAGCAAAATTCTTTTTCTTCTGTTTAATGGGTGCTCCTTGCAAGTATGAGTTTTTGCAAGAGGTGTTTTCCTGAGATGAAGAGTGGTGATGAATAGACTGAATGGCACTGGGAGCTAAACTTTCTACATGGACAGATACACAGGTGGACAGATAGGCAGAAATCAGGAAGGCCTTGAAATGCAGGATAAAGAGCTTCAGTTTCATTTGGGGGCCAGCAAGGAAAGGATGTGATGGAGGAAAGATGAGAGTGTTGATCTTTTCAGCTGCTTTCGAGGTGAATTGAAGCAAGACAAGACTGTGCTTGATAACTCCCAAGAAAAGGATGTTGCAATACTCGACATGATGAGAACATGAATAGGATTTTTGGCTGGCTGACTGGGGCAGGAAATGTCTTAAAAACAACTGCTTTGATTTAGCAGTGGGCTAAACCTGAAGACTCAAAGAGAAGCCAGTCTCCAAGTCTCTTTCCTTGGTTTTGGGTAGACAAAAGGCGTAGCTACACATGAGAAGACAGGAGAACAAGAGGAATTAAAAGCTGTGTTGAAGATACAAATACAGTAATATTCTTTTTGCTTTTTAGGGAACACTTTGCAACAGACATCTGAATTTCATTATTCATTTCACAGTAGCCCCCTTCCTTGTTTTTGAGCCTAAATCAGCCATTTGGTGAACTACTTACTGAAGACTCCATCTTTTTGTTGTCAAAAGCAGAAGGCCATTCATTAATGTTGTACTTCTAGTTAGCTTTACTGAAGCTGCCAGTTTGTAGTGTGGAAGCAAACCATTTCTGTGACATCTAATGTTGTATGACAGATGAGCTGGAGTGTTTACATGGGGTTAGTTGGGGAAGTCGTTGCTAGCTCTGGAAAGCACAAGGGGAAAAATAGGGGATTGATTTAGATTAAAAGTTAAGCATGTCTGGGTAAAAGTAAACAGTTGGATTGCAGCTCTTATTTTACAGGAGTTTTTTATAGCTCTTTATTGAATGGTCACGCCCATGATCTGTATTACAGTTCATTGGCACACTAGCATGGCACATTCTTAGGTGGTTTGATTAGGAGCCTTTTAACTCATTTCCCTCTTTCATTATATGTTACTCCCTTTTCAGTTTTATGTACACTAGATTGAAGCTTGCCAAAAAACTTCCATTATCTAAGTTGTCTGGCAAAATTATGAGAATAGATAACAATACTTAGAGGTAGAGGATAAAAACTGGCTATTGGGGTGTGCCTTATACATAGAGAAAAAGCAAAGAGGTGGAATGAAGGGATACAAGAGGTCAGATATGTTGCAAATAGACTATGGTTAAAATACGGATTTGTAGGAATATAGAAGATATCAAGGACTTAGCATGTAGGTGGATTGTGCAGGCTAATTTTGTAACAAGTGTTTTGGGTTTTTCCAGAGGATAAAATGAAAAGCAGAGGGAAGAGCTAAGCAGAGAACATGGAGTGTGAGAATAGAGTTCAGAAAAAGCAGTGGAAGTCATAAGGTGAAGTGAGAGAATTCTGGACTATACTGATACATCTGCTCTCCTGTAATGAACAAAACCAAAATTAAATGTACTTCTGTGAACCCCAAAATTTTGAAAAATTACGTGTCATGTTTGTTTGCAGCACTGAGGTTCTACTTGCAAGTCTACAAAAGGTGGGGTTTTAACGTTTAGTTTTATCTTATTTTGTTACCCTATGTTTGATCTGAACAAATATAGTGAGTGAGTGAAAGTGATTAGTGTTAAAATATACTATCGGCTATTTACAGTTTATTAGATACCAGTCTAGGCTAGGATGAATCAGTGCTGAGTGATGCACTGACCCTTTCACTGTCTTCGTAGTGGGGCTCAGTTTCTCATTAGCAAGGGTTTGTCCATCAGACACACTGCTGAGAGGATGATAGCTTCTCACAGACAAACATATGTTACAGGAAACTGTCTGTTCTGCAGGAAACTTGGAGAGAATTCTCTTGAGTTAAGCAGACTGTCTGAACCTCCTGTGTTGTAATACCCAGCCTCATCTCCACCACATACATCACAGGGGAATACATCAGTCCTTGGTTTTCACTAAGAGGAAACTACTGTGATCTTATTAAACTTTTCAAAATATATTTTCCAATGTTTTAGAATCTAAGTGTTATATTTTAATGAAGATTTGGTTTGACCAAAGCACAGAAATAGGTCATGTAGCCCTGGAAGTTTTCTCACTTTTATAATGGATTTGCGAGTTTGATTGTTTGTTTGTTTGCCAGATGCATTAGAAAATTCTAGAGTTCTGACAGATAGAAATGTAACCAGAGGCTTGTGCAGCTGAAATGTTTACAATACAGTTTATAAATTCTCCCGTACAAGAAAATCCCTTGTAATCCCACAAGAAAGTCTGGCAATGGAAGTATGTGCTGGTGTCATAGGACAGATCAACTTGTGAGCTAGCAGCATGTGTGAGCTGTACTGGTGTGAAGCCAAAAACATCTGCTCACCCATAGGTGAGCTGAAATTTTATTTCCTCTGATCTGGTATGCAAGTGGCAGGCAGAAAATTAATTCCTCATGACCCTGACTTCAACTGTCAGAGGAGGTGGTTCCCATCTCTGGATGACGTGGGGGTTAGTGCAGTCACAATACAAGGAAGGACAATGACATGAGGGAATAAATAAGGCAACATATTTCCTCTTTTCCTGTGCTGGAGACCAGAGCTCATCACAGTAATGACAGGGGCACACTGCAGCAGTCCCAGGAGTGACTCTCTTTAAGCTATTTCTAAGTGGCTGGTGAGTAGGGAGGGACGTTCCCCTGCCAGTGGCCGAGGGATCTGTTTTCATTTAACCTTCTGAGTCTGAACCTGATTTCACAGTTGGAAATTTTAACTGATCAGAATTAGACCCAAAGTGTATAATTTTCTTTTAATGATGATAAAGTAGTCCCATTAAGTACAAAGCACATAACACAGGTTGAGTTTTTATCCAGTCAGATGCTTGAGAGGGTTCAGTTCTCATGCAGAACAATGCACAGAAGTATAAACCTACAACATTAAAAATATAAATGAAATGCAGCTCACAATGTTAAAAGTTAACATTAAAGCACTGAAAATCAAAGTACGTATTTAGATACATTTAACACTGGTACCTAAACAATTAATACAAATCAGATTGTAAGTAAAACCATTTGCTATAGAGATTGGCAAATTCACTAGCGGAGATCCCAGCCTTTATCAGTTCAGCAAACATAAGAAACAATGTAACTTTGCATTACTTGTTTTTATTCTAAGGTAAATGGGAGAAATTACTGATCCAGATTATCAGTAATTTTTTTCGGTTTGACTTTCAAGTGAATTTAACTACAGAGAAAATACTGTCTGGTTGGTTTCCTCTGGTGACAGTGTAGCTTTTTTACAGAGAAAGGAGAAAATACCTTTCACAGGAAAATATGAGCAAAACCTCATGAAACCTGATGTGGGAACTTGGGCAGGTATAGCTCATAAAATTACATCTAAACAGTTTCTTCTTTCTTGGTTTTACCCTGACTAGAGTATTTACTGACTGTATTGTTTTTGTCACATTTCCTGCTATGCTCTTGAGTGTACAAGCTGTAGGAGGATTTTTTTCAAGAAAAAAATCCCAGTACATTTTTGTCAAAAAATTTTTCTGTCCTGCACTTGTTGATAGAGTATGCAGTACAAAAGAGTGAGAAATGACTATTACATAAGCAGAATTTGACAGCCTGGTGGTAAGCGCAGCTCTGTATGGTTTGTGTTTGTGCTTTGACACCAGAGCACCTTGGCAAGTACAGTGTATGAAATGAGCTGTCTTGGCAACAAAAATATTACCTGCTTCCTTGTCCTGCACTGTGGAACGTGTGTTTTGTAATCAAGATCAGTTTCCCCCTTTATTTTAGTGTAATCTTTTTCTGTGTTAATTGGTTCTGGGGCTATTGTTTAAAAGGTTACTGTAGTGTTAATAGGCTCTGGGAGGGGAGCTCGAATTGCCTTTGCTGTGAGGACAGCATTGTGTGTGAGGTCTCTGACCATTTTCAGTGTGTGGGAGTGAATGTTCCAATTTCAGGCAAGGAGCCAAGAAGGCCTTGGCTCCCATGTACACTGTTAACACAGACAGCTCTTGGAGAGCTCCTGGTAGCTCCGGGAACCTGAGATCTCAAGATCAATGTAGTTCTTGAGAACACGAGTTTGAACAACTCAACTGCAAAGAGCTTGAGCTTTAATCTTGTTTTACATATACTTTAATCCTGATACATATGCTGTTAAGTCCCCAATCGTATTATTCCAGAGACTTCCCTTGTTTTTCAGTCTTTGCTACATATAGCATGGAAAAATGCAACCAAAGCTGCTTTTCCCCCTTCCATTCTGTTTTTTGTATTTTCTCTGATGTACATCAGATGATTCTGACTTTTGGAAACACATGTTTTTTTAAAAAAGAAATGCACGTTTTTCTTTTGTGAATACAAATAGTTCTGTTTAGTATTTTGTTTTTCCACATTAAACATTCATTTCTAAAATCTACTTGAGGCTAAAAGCAAACTTCATTTGCTACTTGCTGCAGTGATGCAGTCAATAATTCTAAGTTTTTGTCAGATATGCCTTTCCACTTTATTGTGTTGTCGTCCTTAAGTGTCATGTTAGTATTGAAGACATAATATAATGCTTCTTAATACTAAAATTTTCACAAGTGTGTCTGTTATACATACTCATTTCCTACCTTGAAATTTTTTCAGAAAATTTGCCCCTGGTTTGTAAAGTAAGATCTTCATTATCACTCTTAGAGTTTTCTTGGGGTTTTGGAAAAATAAAAATAATACAGAAACATCCCTTTCAAACTGAAGACTTTTTGAAAATTTCCAGAACAGATTAGCAATAATGTAGTTGCTGAAACCACAATGTCTCACAAGTAAGGTCACAGCTAAAAAATGTAAGCCAAACAAGCCCTATTCCCCAAAGGCTGTTTTCGTCTAAGAGAAAATTCTCCTCACTCTTGTATCAGATTTCAGATGTGTATAAAAGAGAGGATATTTCATTTTGCAACTGAAGTAATTCTCCTGAATGCCCCTTAGTTTGGAGGTTATAACCCATTCCAGTACCAAAATTACTTCTGTTCCATACAGATCTATTGTTCCTTTGGCTTTGTTATCAGTAATTGTTTATATGAAGAATTTTGAAATAGGAGTTTACTATGCTTTCACAGAATAACTCCTAAAGAAATGTGATCCCGTCACGAGTCTTCCTTTTGCATTGCATCCAACTTCTTGGCCATGGAATTCTGAGAACTTCAGATGGAAAAAACGTCACCAGTTTGTCTCAGTGCAAAGGGATTAACTATTACTTAGTTCAAACTCAATAAATAGAGCTACATCTTGTGAATTATTACTTCATCTGACTTCATTGTTTTCCAGCTCACAAATCTTTTGGTTTGCATTTTATTTGTTAATATTCTGCTGGTATTATTGCAATGCCAGAAAAAATAAGTTACAGAGGAAGATTCTATTTTGACCATAGCACAGAGTAAAAAGTTACTGCTTCACAAATGTTTTCAGTTTAAGTGTAAAACAACACAAGTGTCTGGAAGACCTATGTGCAGACACAATAGGGCAACAATGTTCACAAAGAGGAACTGTGGTCATTGTATGCCAATTTGTTTTCAATTGTCTATAGGTATCACAACAAGGGTAAGTTTGTAAGCAAGTACATGAAGAAGAATAGTAGTTTTCATTTTGAAAATATTAATGGAAAGAACTTCTAAGTTCTGAGTGTGAAGTGGATATAAACACAAAGGCGGAAGTTTAAAATGTAAAATATAATGTTAGGCAACAACCATCACTGGCAGTGGAAGTTGTAATCTGACCTATGAGAAATGGTGAATATAAATGGATTTTGTTATGAAAAATCTTGAAGGGGAAGATCAATATTTGATGTACTACAGCAAAGGAAAGATGCAAAGAGGACTGAGAAGTTCTAACAAAGGAAAAAAACCTAACTTTGAAATAGCATAGAAATAGCATACAGTCTATGTATGAAAAGGTCAAGCATGTCCTTCTTCAGGAGAAAGACATTGCAGTGATGAAATGACGGCCTGAAGAGTAAGTCTTAGATATGTAAAAGGCTAAGGAAAGGTGTCTTGGTAATGTTATATGAAAAGTGGCAAGCCTTAGGTGTAGCCTCAATGTGAGGACTTAAGAACAAGCCAATGTCAGAAATAGTATAACAAATGCTTTAGTGATGTCAATGTGTTGTGACTCTGAAAAAAGATGAAGGATATTTGTAAGGGAATTATGAATTCTTTTTAGATTTTTCTGGGTTTGAGATGTAATCTTAAAATCCCTAAGGAGATGTTTGATGTATGAAAGAAAGTTTTGTTGGGTCAGAAGTACCTGGTGTTTAGGGATGGATCTGTCAGACCGCAGATGAGAGCTGAATTTGTAAATCTTAAGATTTACTAGAGCTAAGGTATAAATAGAGAAGTGGAAAGGATTGTATACTTCTGAGCTTGGAAAACAGCTGGCACTCAAAAGGGATAAGCATTAAATATTGCTTTTGAGGAGAATTAAAATCCAAACTTGCTCTCACTATTTGGTTCAGGAAGGATGGAGGTGATGGATTGTTGTATGAACAACTAATTTTAGCAAGGAAGAAAGGAAGGAAGCCAAGAAGACTACAAAGTAATTTAACCATTATAAAAGTGAATAACAGCATTTGTAGGAAGCTGTACTATCTTTTGTTAAACCAACCAAAGTTGTTGGAGAATGTCTGGTTTTATTCAGTAATATTGGATTGCCTGATAGAACACAATACCTGAAATAATGTTGGATTTTTTTTCTTATAGCATGTTCAAACCCCAAATATGTAATGCGAGGTTGGTGTTAAATAAAGGTCTTGTCCTTCAAGCATAGAAATAAACATTGCTTCAGAGTAGCGGTTTGATATCAAAATAATATGAAAACCTAAACCCTAAGATTTCACTTACTCTTCAATAGCTTTGGGACTCTTAACAGCTTTTTTTGACCTCCAGAAAACATTCTTGCTGATTGTCTTCTTTGCTTGACACTGTTCTTACTTTATTGGTTACTAGTTTCATTTGTTATTTTAGGTTTTTCATTTGTTATCTTAGGGTTTTATTTTTTAGGTCTGGAACTATAGATAACTCCAAGTGTTAGTAATACAAAATTCAAGAAACAAAGGCATCTTTGCAATATTTCTAGATGAAGCATAGTATGGATTGCATAATCAATTTTATTTTTAAAATAAATATTTATAAAATTAAATTTTATAATTTCACTGTATTATCTTAAATAATTTATTGATATAAGATTATCATAGTAATTATATAAATACAAATATTATTTCATTGTAGTAATATTAGAAGTTATTATTGTTCTTTATAACATTAATATTTAAATTTATTTTGATTAAATTGGTCACTTACTGAGGATTAACTTAGTAGAAACTAGACTTTGTGAAAGCAGAAAATATCAAGGGTGTGTTTTACAGTTTAACTCCTGAAAAGCATCAGGAGAATTTTTGAAAACAAGGCACTGACCAATCTGTGGCAGGTAAAGGAAGGAAAAGTAGTAAAAATTACCTTTAAAAGTATATATTCTCAGAAATTATGGGAGTTTTTTAGTTTTTTTTTTCATTAATGACTTGACAGGAAGTTTCCTAGCATGTGTGTTCCTTCATTCAATCATTTTCTTTCGAGTGCAGTACAAAAGCCTGGCTCAGCAAATATAATGGGGAAAATCAGCAAAGTGAACCTTAATGAGGAAGTGAAATTATTGTCATACAAATTCTGAATAGCATTTCTTTCTCATTTTTCCACGAACAAGACACCATTCTTACATTCTTTGACGAAGGTTAACATTGACATCATTGTATGAAGTATGAGGTAGCCCTTTTCCTGTCCCCTTCCTTGTCCCTCAAAATTTAGCCTTGAAAGTTGGATCTGCTGCTATTACTTATGTGACCCTAGAAGACTCTGCCCAGTTTGTTCAGATGCAGTTTACCCCCCCAAGCCTGTCTTGCTCACACGGGAGAAAGCCTGTACTGCCTGTAAAGACAGGCTTTGAACTTATAGAGTGGGAAAGAATGGCTTATGCTAAATTCAATGGCCAGCTGGGATACCCTGTGTTAGAGCTAGGGATAGTCTGCTGTTTGGGATTAAGCTTAGTGTTTGAGGCAGCTGAAGATGGTGAGAAAGGTTTACTCATGGGAAGTAAAGAAACAGAGCTGACTGCCTGCTTCAGAAAATATTTTCTTTAGGTATGGTAGTGACTGAAGTGCTTAACCTCTGGTTATGAAGAGGATAAATTAGGGTTTTGGTTAGAGAGGTGGCTGAAGAAATCCAGGCCAGAAAGGATGGTTTTCTGCTGGTTATTGTCAGGTAGACTGGGACCCTAAGCACCTGGTAGCAAATACCTTATGCTTGTTTCTTGGAGATGTTGAAATATCTGCCATTTATATATAAAACTGAGTTCAGGGACAGCATTTGAGAAAGTAGGACAAGGAAAGCAAAGCTTGTTATTGATTGTTGTAACGCCTATGAAGAAAAAAGAAAAAGAAAAACTGGGGTCTCTGAAAGCAAATGGCTTTTGTTGCTTTCTCGAATGTTAATTCCAGTCCCGAAACTCAAGGTAGATCTATTATCATGTGGTACTTCAGTCAACTGTAGAACAAAGTCTTGAAAGGGCCTCACTGTTTCATGGTGAAATGCTTATGACAATGCAGTGAGAAAGAGCTTCTATGGCCAGTGAAGACTGTGCCGAGTTCAGAGTCTGCTGAGGAAGGCTTAGAGTGGGTGTTTGTCTTAGAAATAGCCTTCAAGCAAGCAGACCTCAGAAAATTGTATCAGCTGTTTGAAACTGTAATGTTTGCAGAGATAGAAATGAAAGACTGTGTTGCCTGTCATACTTCAGGTACTTGGAGATGGCTGTACCAGGCATAAGGGAAAGGTTTGGGAGGATCTGTTACCCTGGTGGATTTGGTTGGGACGATAGCTGATCATTCCTTTTTAACCACGTGCACCTAGTGTGACTGCGTTTTCATTTGGGCTTTCAAAGTCCTTAGATCAAGAGTTTCTGGAGGGTCCAGATAACATATAAAGAACTATGACTGACTGAAATCTAAGTGCAGATCAAACCAACCTCCTTCACACGTGAACATTAACCCCACAGCCTTAGTTAACTCTGGAATGCTGAGTTGCCTCAGCTTGTACAGCTGGACTGAATTTTCTTGAAGTTCATAGCTCACTTCTCCTTCTGCGGATTTTCAAAATGCAAGGTTCCTTGTTTTTGGTAGTTGTTTTTTTTTCCTCCAAAAGAACATTTTAAGCTCAAGTTTTTTCTTACTATGATGTTTGTTTCCTGTCAGCCTTGACATTTCTCAGACTTCACAATTTCACCAACACTAAGACCCTACCCATATTTGTGGAATATGGATAGTAGGAATATATTTTCACTTGCAGAAGGATCCATGCAAGTGGCAGACTAATCCAGTGAGTGTATGCCTGTGTGGGAGGGAAGGAAGAGATTGACAGTGTATGGAAGCTGAGCTAAGCCCTAAATAACAAGGAAGTTTCCCAACTTGTGCAAGTCATCAGGGGCGACAAGACTTATCATTGCCATCTCTATAGCTAAGACTCTTGGAAGACAATATAATTTCTAATGTTGAAGTGGTGTTCCAGGGGACTTTTCAGTAATTTTCAGGATTTTCAGGAATAATTTGAAGTAATTTGAATAAAGGTGAGAACGACCCTGGCCAGGTATAATGCAGTAGAATCTATCTTTAATTTCAAATCCATTTTTGGCATATGTAATTTGTTCTTTTGAAAAGTAAGGGCAGTGGATTCATTATATATGAGAAGACATGAGCAGGGCTACAAGCACATTTGCAAAACACTTTTTTTGCAGTTCATTCAATAAAGCACAAATTCATTTCTGCACAGGCAAGTGGAAAGCTGCCTTTTATTAATGGATTTCTCTCTGTTGAGCGCTTGTACCAGCTTTGCCTGAAGTACAGCCTTTGCTGACATTAACAAGGAATTGTTGATGGGTAATGTCTCTTCTTTCTGCATTCCACAAAATGCTGATTTCTAATATAAAATTGAGTTAATATTAGTATATATAATTTACTTTCATGTCATATTCCTGTCAAAAAATTTGATGCTTTCAATTTTCAGAAAGCACAAGCATCTTGCTTAAAGCTGCAGTTTTAGTCCTACCAAGAGAACTCTCCAACAAACAGTTATATTATTCTGATTATACCCTCTTTGCATAGGGCTTAGCTATAATTATAGGAAATTAGGGAATTTTTCTGCTGTGGAAACATAATAATAACTTCTGTTAGTATTTTTAGATCTGTTTTGAAAATGCAGTTATGAATGTTACTTGACTTTCAAATCTCACATTAATCACATCTTTATATGCTGGGAAACTCCTGGTTGACAGAGGCAGCCAGAATCTTTTTGGTGGGGTAGACCAATTTGAATGTTCCTAAGCAAAGAAAGCTGAAGGTTTTCAAATTCATTTTTTTAGCAGTAGCAAAAAGATTCAGGAGAAAAGGAAAAGGAAGGCTGGGAGCAGTGAAGTGGAGTTTGGGATAAAATAAAAGGAAGTACGGGAGTTCTGAGAATGAGATCAAAGTAGATTCAATTTTGGATGAAGACAATGTTAGCTTTAATTTTTTCTGGTTTGCCTTTGTCTCCTTTCATCTCAATCTCCCCTGTGCCTGGACATCCCCGTGCTGCTACCAGCACACGCAAGCCTGTCTAGCCCCTTCAGCTGCCTGGTGCCACCACCATTTCAAGCAGTAGTGACCACTCTTGAGTTCTTCTGTTCTCTGCACCTAATTTAAGGGTTACCTTAGAGGACTGACATTCTTAGTCAGCACCCATCTAAGCTGAAATGTAGGTCAGACTAGCCTAATGATCTCAATGGCCTTAATGAGAACAAACACCTCAAGTGGTCAGGGATCAAAATGGTTGAATCTTAGATTCAAGTCCTGGATCACTTCCCTTACAGAAAAAAGCAAAAGACATATGAATCATCTTCTTTCTGGGACATGCGTAAGTAAAAAACTTATGACCTTTTGTTTATCTGAGGTCAAATAAAACAAAAAGAGGAAAGAAACATTTTAGCTTTGGGAGACATAAGGTAGTCAGCTCCAACTTTGTTTCAGGCTTCAGATAGGGACAGCTAACAAGTTTCTGATAAATCTGGCCTTGCACGTTGCTGGTCATATTGAAACAAATTTTAATTCGAAGAACCTCAGACTATAGTTCTCTTTTGATAGTTTCAATCCCTTATTTAACGTTGTGTCTTTAAACACATTTAGCTCATCTTTAGATATGCCACACAAACAGGCCTTAAAGTAGTGTTGAGAAGGCCACTTCCAAAAAATTCTTTGAGCAATGCTCTTTTACGACAGGGCTCATGTGTTAAAATTCTCATCAACTTTAATGGGAGCTTGTTTTTTGGCTTCACCTCAACACAGCAACTATTCCAGAGAAAATAATTCTGTACACTAAGTGTTTCGTCTTGTTTTCAGCTAGTTTTGGGTTTTTCAAGCATTAGAGAGAGCTGTCAGGCCAGAGCTTCTAGGCTGCTTTGTGGATTATTCAAGCAGTTAATCTTTCTGGTCCATCTCCTTGACACCTCCTTTGGCCATTCCATTCTGGTAGCCAGCTGGGAGAAACATGAGAGAGGACAGGCCATTGGTTCAGACTATTTTAAGCCCATTCCAACATGGACAATGGAAACTGCAGCAATTAATCTCCAGTACAGCAATCTGCCTGTTTAGATGCTCTTCTCAGTTCACACAAGCACATTAGTTCAAGCCAGGCACTGAGTAAGGTGCCCAGCATCACTTACCTCTAAAATAATGGAGTACTCCTGCAGTTGGGTGCCAGTTTTAACTGGGTGGACATGGTGCCTGTTGCCTTTCATCTGGGACTTGTAGGCTGACTCTTTTATTTGGACATAACAATAATGCACAAAAAGCTTTGGGACCTCACAGTGGCCTTTGACTCCTGACAAATGTGCAGTGGAAACTGGGTTGATTGGAAGAGAAGGGTTACTTCTGCTTCTGGGAGGAAAAAGAAAAAGCATGAGTTAAATGTCATGCTAGACTTTTCTGCTTTTCATGAACATATTAAAGTAACCCTTGTGAGCTTGATTTAGAGGTATATTAGGCCAGGGCTAAAAGACAGGAGAGTACTACCAATTTATACTATGACCACATTTGGCACTTTGTCCTATAGATAGGTTCCTGCATTTTAAGTGTTTTTATTCTTGGCTCTTTGAGAAGTATAACAGATGTTCTCAATGTTCTACTGCCATAAAAGTTTTCTATTTTGGGAGCTATTCAAAAGGCTATTCAATTTGTGTGTCTTTATGAAATAAAGGGTGAACAATGTTTTGTTAATATACTCCTTTGCAAGAAAAGGAAAGGTGTAGCGCAAGCAGCAAGCTTTTTCCACTCTTGTTTCTGGAGTAGCAATTTACTTCAAAATAGTAAACTCTGAAGGGAACAGTTTATTAGAGGATCATCCTGGATGTAAACTATTGCTTGGTTTTGCAATTTTTCTAGTGATGGTGTCACTACTACCACTATTTTATTACCAATTTCTTCCTGAAGGCATTGTATTCACATGCCTAATAACAGCTAAAATATTATTCATGTGTATTGCTTCCTGTAGAATCTCCCTTACCCTTAAACTAAGTTACTCCATGGACATAAAGGCTCTGCAGACTGCAAAAATGGCCATCAGAATAGACAAAAGTAAGTCTTGAGAAAAATTAAAGCATAAGTACAGGTAGCACACATTTGTTCTTAAGTTTTTATTAAGTTCCTTTTTTTCCTACTTAGCAACATCAAAAGTATTCCATCTAAGAGTCTCTCAGTTGCAGATTACACAGTGGATGTCTTTAATTGAACTCCAGGGGACGTTCCAGATAAGATCACAAAAGTATGCTTTGTCAGAGGTCTTCTGCTTTGTGCTGTTTCATAAGGAAATTCCAGGGCAGATGACACTTAGGACATATACATAATCTACAGTTTTGGATTTAGGCTCATGGTCTCAAGTGCGTTTTAGCAGCCTTCTGTCTTCATTTTCCTCTTGACAAAATGTTGACACAGCATGCCACTCTGTCTTTGAAATGTGTTGTGCTAATCTATAGTGTTGTCTGATTAACACAGTTTCCTACAGTGTTACAAAGCAGAATCTTGCATCCGTTTTCTTGTGGGCCTTGCAGAGCTCATTTTCTTTATGTGTGTTCCCTGGTGATAGTGTTGTTGCAAGAACTATGAGCATATTCAAGATTAATATGTGATTTTAAAGTTAGACAAGATTTATTATATTAATAGTTTCAGGCAAGTCAGTAAGAACAAGTAATCTCAGTGTTACATAAATACAGAAAAAGCTAAACTTTACTGCATTTTCATATAAAAGCAGCATTTACTGACAATTGGATGTCTTTATTTGAATTGCACAGTATATGGATTGTAAATTAACATAATTTTTTTATCAAGTCCTACATGTAACAGGGACCTAGATCGTGTCTAAATATTTTAACTTATTAAATATCATAGACATTCTTATCTCTATGATGAAGCTTTGCCCAAAGCACAGCAAGTACTTGAAATTGTAGCCAAATCCACATATGAACTCCAACTGTAGTTCAAAGCTGCTGTTTCAGACCTTTTTTCTTTTATTATACAGCTGGATAACTCATAGTTTCCAACTTGTTAGAACATTTGCTTCATTTCCAAACTTTCTGCTACTCATATGAATACATGCCTCTTTACTGTACATAGTAGAGATGACAATTTTCAAGTCTGAAGTGGTCTTTTGAATGGTTATGCTCCCTCTCAAGCTAGTTACAGGGTAAAGTCATGAGTGAAAAGGGAGATGCAGGGAGGTATTTTAAGAAAATAATTTGCATTTACATTAGTATCATTTTGCAGGGACATCTGAAATTTGTCAGTTTTTCATCACAGTCTGCTGAAAACCCATGGTGCCTTTTTTTATTGATCAAGCTGAGAGTAAGAATAAGGGTTTTTTTCTATAGTGGTGCTCATTGATATGGCCAGAAAAGTAGACCAGGTGCTGCCCTGATGTGCCAATTGGTTCCACTGACAGCAGGGGACACCTCCTCGTGTTCTGTGTCAGCAGGGATAACCAAAATGTTAGGGTTTCTGTTGTGAGAAATTCAAAATAAGGGGGATCTAATCCCAGAAAATAGTTGCAGAGTGATTAACCTAATGTAAACAATATTTGGGGCAGCTGTAAGTAAAGATCAAATTGAATTTCATTTGAGAAGCAAACACTATGATGTCAAGGAAATTTGTGTGTATTTGCTTCTTTTGTAGTCTTCAAAGATTCAGCCTGCTCCCAGCTGTTTTTTCCATGTTTTATTGGATGTTGCCAGGTCTGAGCTGAAAACCACTGTAATTTGGCAAAGATAGAGATTTAGAAAATTATATTAATTTGGTTTCCATTTTCACTGTACAAAACACAACACCCTTTGTTCTTGAGATTAACTAATGCTGATAATGAAGAAAAATTTCCCTAGAATGTGGTATCTCTGACAGATTCTCCATATTACTCACTTATTGTAATAAGTATATTTATTTTCTTCAACAAATATAACTAAATCAGTACTTCTTGTGAAAACTAGTCTTCTGCTAAAACTTTTGTGTACTTATGGGAAGAAGCTAGGCTTAAAAGATTGTTTCCCAGAAGCAACAAGGTAAAAAGTCCTTTATCTGTCCAGATGTTTCCTCTAGGGATATGCCCTTTTCTCTGGGATCTCAGCATGTCTGGTGAGTCATTAAGTTGTCCCTTTCAGTGTTCAAGCCTTTGTTAAACTACTAAAGGTTTCCTTTTTGGTGAGAGATGAGTAAGAGTAATGTACAGAGGAGAGTTATCGTCTGGAGTCAGGATAAATGTTTATTCTAGTAAGGTTATTAATGAGATGTTTCCTCATGTTAAGTATTAGCAATCTAGCATTTTTGTAGTGGAGTGTTCATTATCAGTGCATCTGACACTTACATTCAGGACCTCAAATGATTTCTCAGGTGTCAGATTTTGTGTCTAACATTAAGCCTTTAGGTCTTTCTCTATTCCTCTGCTCTCAAATTTTACAGCTAAAACACATAAAATCCTTACAGGTTTAATCAAACAAACTAGTATCATACCACATTGGAGTTTTTTTGTTTGGTTGGTTGGGGTTTTTTCCCCTTAATCTGCTTTAATTCCTCTTCTACCTTTCTCTTCAGAGCAGTTTCCCAGAGAAACAGAATTTCTTCATTCATTAGGTGGTTCCAGTGGGCATCTTCCTTCAAATGGGTGAGTTCAAATGGTCAGACTTTCTGCCCACGTCTGTATTCTATCTGAGCTGGCCAGGCCTAGAGCAGCCAAACACTTTGGGTGACCTTGAGACTGATTCTTCATTTCCATATTGCCTCTCTAGGTAGAGTTTGTTTGCACTAAGGCCCCTTATTATGTTTCAACTCACTCATTTGTATAGCAAGGAAATTTGTAGGAATGATCCTGAAGTCTTTTATGTCAGTCACATAACATCACTTTAATTGTAGATGACATAAGTGGAGGCCAAACAAGACTACCTGGCAATAACAGAATATCTTTTTGGGAAAACTGAATTGCCCTAATGGTGGCCTCAAGTTGTATAACAAGAGCATAACTGTCACTTGACCTAGGCTTTTGCAGTTCTTGTCTGTATGAGATTATCTGTAGCTGCGAATTAATGTCTGGCAAAATAATTGGAGTGAATTATGGGTTAATTTTGGGGGTGGAGCCTCCATGTACTATCTTGAAATAACTCTTTGATATTACAGAAAAAGCCAGTGTTGCTTTTTCAGGAAGGGAATCTTACTTTGGTAGTGATGGCAGTGAAATGGCATATATGAACTGAGAAGTAAGATGATTGCAACACTGGTAAGAATAGTGCTATGGATGGGAAAAGAAGGGGTATTTTGTCAGCCAGTAAACACTGGCAAAGAGGTAAGAGAACTCCATCCAAGGGTTCCAGTGTGCTCCATCTAACCAGGCTCCTGGGAAGAGCAAGAACAAAAAGCCCACGTGAATGGATGGAAACAGGATCAACTAGTTTGTTTTACTCTTTAGAGAAGGCTGAGCCTTGGTAAGCTTAGCTGGATGCCTTACTGCATCTCATAGATGTATTTTTTGTTTCAGTAATAGTGGTGATGTTCTGTGGTGAGAATTAATTGATTTTTTTAATGTAAGAAGAAAAATTAACATGACTGCAAATGGGAATTGGTCTAGCTGAAGCAGGCTGTAACTCTGCTTTTTCTCCCAGGAAGGACATCCACCAGATTATTTACTTTGTGGTAGATATTCTATTCCCACTGTGTTTGTTTTTCAACATGTAAAATTTAACAGCATCAAGCAGGGATGAAATATATTAAGAATAGGATTGTTTCTCAACGGAGTCTAAATTAAAATCATAGTTTCAAAATGTTGATATTTCTTTTGCAATTTTCTTCCTTTTTTATTTTAACTGTATTTGATGTTTCTTTTTTTTTGCTTTGAATCTGTACTGCTTAAAACAAGTTGGCTGAAAATAGTGGTGAGATTAGAAAAGTATGTTTCAATAATTTTTTTGCAAGAAATATGTACAGGAAAGCTGTAAGTTTTCCTTACATGTCAGATTTTCCCTCTTTAAAAGTAATTAACTGAGAAGAGAGAGTTTGAAAAAATTAAATCCAAGAGCTCTGAGCATTATGCCAACCTGCGTGCCCTAACACATGGGAAAGAATGTTGGGAGTATTCCTCTTGTTTTATAAGGTATTCCTATTGAAGCTGGATAGATGAATGCAGATTTTGGTAATGAGAATAACTGTGTACCCACGCTTCCCTCCAGCCGTGCCACAGCCAGATGACCTGCTTGTACTAGACTTGTTTTTACTAGGCAAAGTCAGGTGGTTAAACTGAAGTAGGCTTGTGGACTTTCAGTAAGTGAAATGTAATTGTTTTGCACTCCTACGCGTTCTGTGTGTCAGCATCTGAGGCATTCACACTTTCCATTCCACCAGTGAGGTGTTCCAGAACTTATCTGTGCCCTGGAGGGCAATTTGCATAGCTCCATGCAGCATGGTTATTAGATGGACAAATTCTCCTTTCTCATTGCGAAAAATTGTCAATCTCAAATAGCTGATGCCAAATGCTGCCTTCCTTATTTTATGTTAGCTCCTGCAAGGTTTCTTTCTACACTAATAAGTACCATAAACATGTGTAGAAGCTGTAGTTATACATTTTGAAAGGTTTTTATAGGTGATTCTGTAAAGACAAAGACATTATGGGAGAAAAAAGTGCCTCAGATTAATTCATTGCTACTTAACTATTTCAGTTCATGTAATATGTGCTGGCACCACTTCTTTTAAGAGCACCTATGTGAACAAAATAAAAAAGGTTTGTGGTACACAGAGTGGTGATGCTGCATCATTGACTTTGGCCACACCTAGTGTGAGAGGACCAAGGCTGTAAATTGTGCAGCAAGTGTGGTAAAGCCAACTGATGTGGCAAATTGCAGCAGCACTCCTCACAAATCCCTTTCATAGCCCTTCAACATCTGGAGTAATAATATGAACTAGAGATTTTCAGAACGTGACTTGACTAGGCCTTGAGCAACTTGATCTGACTTCAAAAGTATCCCTGTCCTGAGCAGGGGTCTGGAGAAGATGATCTTTGCAGGTCTTCTCCAACTTTACTGATTCTATCAATACGTTAACTGATCTTTTAATTGACTAGCTTCAATGATTTCATGAAATATAATGGGTGAAAATATTCCATTGTCATAACAGTTGGAAACTACAGAAGGATTTTCTGTGTGAAAAAAAGAGCTATCATCGTACTCAGCTATAACATCTGAAGTACATTTATAGGTAGTTGAAAGACATCCTACTGAGCTCATTATCATCTTACTGAACAGGTACAATTAGTCAATAACTTTCTTCTTGAAGGAAAGTACTTGCTCCTCCTTTTTTTTTTTTTTTTTTGGTTGGTTGGGTTTTTTGTTTTGGGGTTTGAAATTTGTTCGTTTATTTGTATTTGTTTGGTGATGTTTTTTAGTGTGGTTGGTTGTGTTGGGGCTTTTTAGTACCCAGGTGGAATTTTCAGGCTATTTGATTTAAAAACAAATTTGATAACCTGATTTTATTTTTTCATGCCAGAAATACGAGATCAAGTAGGCTTTTCTCTTTACCTGAAAATGACAGGATGTCTTCCAATTGCAAAGTTCACTTCTAGATTACAGTTTAGAACTATTTTTCACATTTTTCTAGCAATTTTCATGTACTTTTGATGATGCTTTCTATTACTTCCCTTCCTAGTGAATAGCTAGTGTTAGCTATTTGCTCCTTATCTGGGAAGTTCCTGACCTGCCAGAAGACCTAGTGTTACTGCAGTAAGCTGATCATAGTGCTACTTTTAATTCTACAGTAATTTTTTTTATATATATCTCCATGTATACTGTTGACTTCAGCAACTTCATCTGCTTCACCAAAAAGGAAGACTAAGGGGAGACACAACACTCTTCAAATGCATAAAGGGCTGCTTCAAAGGTAAAAGCAGTAGTGTTTCTTTTCCCCCCTCTGTACCTACCGTAAATAGGAGAAAAATAGTGAGTTTCAATTGCAATAAAGGAAGATTTGGTTAGATAATAGAGTAATGTAATGTGTTAGGAAGACATATGAGCATTAAGGATCACATAAGACTGGAAGATGATTCTCAGGGGGGTTTTCAATCATCATCATCAGAAAGAGCAGTTCAGAGGCATCCATTAGTATCCATATGGTTTAGTGATTCTGCCCCAACGCAGGGAATGTTAATAGATATGTGTTAGCAGGGTTCTTCTGTTGCTCAGTTCTATACAGTCCTGGGAAAAACCCAGAAGCATGTTGCTGGTTAAGGCCAGTGACACAAATCTCTCAAATGCTCTGTGGAGCATCTTTCTGCCCTGTCAGCAGCTCACTGTTAACCTGAATAGTACTTGAACTCCCACTCCCTGCTTTGTCCACGCATTTACCTCCCCCCTTTCATCCTCTGGGCACTCACTCTATTCAGTTCCTGGTGAACTACTCCTTTTGTGCCTCTATGTAAAAGGAAAGCATGTATAAACTATAAATAGAATTACTAGTAAACCAGGAAACTTAGTAGTTCCATTTCAGAGAAGGAAAACCCAAGTAGGCTGGATGACTGCTGAGCTATGTTACATGAGTGCTAATGTGATCTCACCAGACAGATTTGATATAACTTGGAAAGATTGGTCTCCGGTGAATTTAATTTACTTTCTCTGCTGGCTGGATTTTGCAGCTTTCTGGTTCAGTGTCTCTGCATTTATAATCTCTTTCTTAGCTGGCTAATGATATAACATAGTTGTCTCCTTTCTGTTACATAATTTGTATTTGCTTCTAAATATGAACAGGGACATGGATAGACAAGACCTCAAATCTTGAGAAATTCCCTGTTCTCTCTTGTGACTGTTTCTGAAACCTTATTTTATTACCAATGTGGTAAAGAAATGGGAATCTTTCAGTTGCTTTTTTTTAAAAGTGACCTTTCTTGGTTTTCCTCAAAAACATTTTCAGTTCTTGGCAGTGCCAAGTGTAGTCTGTTTGACCTTCCTTGTATTCAAATACTGCAAACAGTCTCTGCTGAAAGCTGGAAATGTCTTCAGATTTCTTTTAAGAAAATTATTAGGGCTTCTACCCTTTCGTGCCAAGAGAGACTGTGTAGTTGACCATTTACTGTCACAGTTGCTATCTGACATGAAGCTTTTACAGGCTACATCGAGGCCAAACTTCAACAGTTCATCCCTGCAGACCACCCACCAAAACCAATTGTACTTCAGCGAGAGTATATGAATAGAATATATAAGTATCTATGCAAAGATGCATGATATACTCTTGCTCTCCTTAGTTAATGATGTGGTCAGAAATTACCTCCAAAATCCTGTAACTTTGCACACAGATTTACATGGGATGCATGATCTTTTGCCAAACTGTGCAACACTGCAAAGGACAACTTTGTTTATAGTACAAACCATAATAAGTAAAAAATCTGAGCCAGTCCCCTGTGAAAGTCACTGCACAAAATCTGCTTCAAATACTTCAGTGTCAATCATTCCTCAAGATTAGGAGGATAAAACTGAGAATAATTGACAGTGGATTAAGTCCCATAATAAACAAACAAAAGAGGTAGGTTTACATTAGGGATTGAGAATGAGTTTGTTTGCAATGCTAAAACTATTCTGATGATGCCTTCCTTCAGGTGGTCTCTTGCCCTTGTGCAGAAGCCTCAAATATAAACAGAGGGTGCTGACCTTTAATCTGTAATAAGTATGTTGCTTTTCTAATGAAAAATGTCACAAGTAGCTCAGCACTAGCTTCTCAAAATAGAACATCAAAATTCTCTGAAGGTCTCTCATGGCTCAGCATGCTCAGTTCTTTCTGACTCACAGGGGCAAGGGACTGTGAGACAGTTCCTTATGCTTGATTTGGGTGTTGAGGAGTCCAGAGCCAGACCAGATGGTTGGGAGGGAAAAGACACAGGAGTGAGATGAAGAGTGTAAGGCTGTAGTTGGAAGAAGAGAAAATATAACTTTTTTTTTTCCCCCCACCACTTCTTTCACCTTCTCTGTCTCTGAAACCTGCCTCACTGTCCTGAGAGCCTGTATGTTTTGCACCAGTCTGTGAAAAGCATGGTGTGGAGCTACTGCCACGAAACACAGTATGAGGTATAGTATGTTTTAAAGATTATGGGGGACAGTCATCCTAAGCTAATGAGCATTCTGACCTGGTTGGTCACATCTGGTCTCAGTCAAGGCCAGTATACTTTAAACCCATTTGAGAAACAAATCATCTGGATATCAGGACAAGAATTTTATGATTTCCTCACTAATTTCTCTCTATCTTGGTTGTGATAAGCAAATGCTCTTTTACCTGCATATTATCTTTAGCCTTTAGTATAGGTTTAAAGTGACTCAGAATTTAAGTTTTTAACCAACAGGAAGGCTTTCCTCATCCATCTGTTTAGTGGAACTGATGAGCTGGGACATGGCCTTATCTCAACAACAACCAGCTTTCTCTAGTGCATTCACCAGCCTATAAGCAGCGTAAACCTTCTGGATTAGGAGTAGCCTGGGATGTACTGGAAACTCCTCAGTGTGCAGCTCAGTGCTGGTGTGGATGCTTGGACAGCAAGGATTGCAGATGAGCCAGACCAAAAATTTCTAAACCTTTTAAGTTCTTGCCTTAACAATCACATTATTTCTTTTAGATCCATATGCCACATTCTAAGTCATCTTTCTTCACTTTGATATGACTAGTTAGTTATAAATTTTATCCTCTCTTCTCTCATTGCCTTTCTTGTTCTCCCCCTTATATAATTGTGTACCCTTATTTTTCTAGTTTTTGGTAAAATAATAAGTTTGGTCTGTCTTGAAAAGCTTAAGTGAGTCACACAGAGGAGCTTAAGCACTTACACATTCACTGAAATCACTTACATGTTTAATAGCTAAATAGTATTTTGGTGTTCATTTAATTATGTCTGTGGACTTCGCACTTAAATGTCAAAGGGAAACATAACAGGTGGAATACATTTTCACTAACTCTTCTCCCTACTGAGATCTTCTCATTGCCCCAAAATTATGTTAAAAATTAAAAGATTAATTGTGGGACAACTACTACAAGTCACCAATCTCTGCATTGCAAAATGGGACTATGGCAAAAAATGGGTAAATATGCAGTGGTAATGCTCCAATTACAACTTTAGGAGATAATACTGACCTATTCATTACTTAAATACGTTGGGTTTGGTCATCTATCTGCTTTGTTGTGTTGTATCAAAGAACTGAGATAATACAAATACCTTTCCAAAACTGGTTGACGTAGAGGAACAAGCCCTTCTACTTGACCAAGAGAGGTAATCAAGCAGGAACATCCTGTGTAAGAGGCTCTATGGCTTTGAAAGCTATGCTTGAAGAGTAGAAGTGTCACAGTAGAAGGATAGGGACTGTTCTCATGCCTGTGGCAGTATTCCTGGCAAACCCAGGCATTCCCTTTTGGAATTCCTGCATGTTAATGCAGGTTGAACCATCATCAAATACCCTGATCTGATCTGGAACACAGTTCCTGGAGTGATAAACAGAACTCTTACTGAATGGTTGACTGTCTTGCTGAAGTTGAGAAAGGGTAGGTGGAAGAAGATGTGATAGGATCTGCATGCCAAATGGAAGTCCAGAAATCAGTGAAATGAGCTCTTAGGAGCATTTAAAATGTGTGCATGGCAGATCTGCCAGTTGAAAAGTTTTGAGACAGTTTAAAGTGTGGTTGCAGCTGGATCTGACTCTGGTAAATAAGTTCATAAGAAAATGATGATTTTGTGCTGGCATGAGTTACGACTGTGTTGTGTTACTGATTTTCTGTTATACAGTCTGTTCCCTCGTGGGGATTTTGGAGCACTTTTCTTGGTGGTTTAGCCCTCTCTTTCTCAGATCATTTACTGTCTTGGGAAGTAGCTTTTCTAAGCAATGTCAGAGATAGTCATTATTTGTAACTTGTCATTGTGAAAGTAGTGTTCTCCCTTAGCCTCCTACCAAGAATTACCAACCCTTGCAGCATGGATCTTGGCTTGGCCAAGCTTCTGCAGCCTCTGTGCAGAGAGAAATATGTTGTTGTTTCTTGGCTTCCTTCAGTGTTAGGCAGAACGCAATACAGAGAGGTTGCAGAGTGGCAGCACTGGATTAAATCACACATGGAGTCTGGCTGATGACCAGACACAAGGTATGTTTTACAGCCTGCTCTTGGTCCACCAGATCATGGGTCCTGTTATACGTCATCCTGTTATGTGTGTGCTGGAGGGACTGGTGTATGGAGCAGAGATAAGCACAAGTCTTGGAGAGGCAAAGAGGTCACTGCTCTAGGGATGGTCTTATCACTGCACTGCATCAGCCTTCAGCATTTTCTTGCCTTGTGCTGCTTCTGTGTGATGTGCAAGACCTCAGAGCGTTTGTCATGTGGTTCTGATTCATGGCAGCCACAGAATACTCAGCCCACATCACGGTCCAAGGGAAGTGGCTTTCGGTCAATTCTCTGTGCCTGGACTCTGTGGCTGTAGATTAGCTACTAGTGGTCATCTAGCTTTGAGAATGTCAGTACTCCTGAAACGAGAAAATGAAACCTATTGGTTTCATTTGCTCCCCATTGGCTCTTCATTGTACTGATTTGTTCGAAGTGCTGCAGTTCTCTGCTTGGACCAACTTTTGAGGTGGTTGGCACTTACTGAACAGTCCAGAGCAGTGCTGATCCTGTAACGGAGTACTTCTGGGGAAAAGTGAATGCTGCTTTTCTGGAATATGCATGGTTTGATAGTAGCTCTAGTGGTACTGTGATTCTTGGCCTAGATTTCTTATGTCAGAAGGATAGACTGATAATATGGGATCCAAGGAGTAGACAAGTCAGATGCAAAGGAGAAAGGAGGTTCCACAAGTATCTTTTTGCAGACTTGCTTAATACAGCCCCTATTCATGATAGAACTTGCCCAAGACAAGAGCAGATGGGTCCAGGCAACGTGAACAGAGAAAAGTGTCGTCAGAGGGCTAACGAGGGCTCTGGTTGTGTTGGTATATCCTGTACCCGTGTCATAAACTGTGGCTTAGTAAGCTACTGCTGTGGCTGTGCCTGTCTTGTGACTACACATCTTAGCAAAAACAGTAATCCTAATCCAACCGGTAGTGGAAGCTCCACTAGCATGCAACAGGGACCTGACAAATATAAATTTTCTACAGAGTGCAATCCAGGATTTCTCTGATTTTGAATTAGCCTTTCTCAAAGTCTTTCCCTAAAGCTGTCCTGTTTAAAACAGAACACTTGAATAATCTTCTGCTTGCATAGGAAACTTGTACTACCCTGAAAATGGTATGACCTCCATTATATTCATATTTGAGAAAGTCCTGTGTTTACAGAAGCTACTTTATAAGTAAACACTTCTAGAAATAGCTTTATTTTTGACCAATTACTTTTGTTTTATTTTTGTAATCTTTGTCTAAACAGAATTATGTTAGTGACTAATACAGTTGTCAACTATCTACTCGCTTCCTTTCCCCAGTAGCTTCCCACCCAGCCTTTGGTGCCTTCAAGCAAATCTGATGGTGGCATAATAGTCTTAGGGATAGCAAGTTTCTCCAGGTGTGAAAACACTGAATAGTTAAGAACTGATTTTGACTTCCTGTACTGATGACATGCCCACTTTCCCCAGATAAATATCCAAAGCCCTGAATGTTCCTGTGGGCGTGACTGACAAAATATTGCACAAGCACCAGAGTTAATGGCATGCCTGTATTGTGGAGTCATGACTTGTGCCTGGATTCCCCAGTGTTTAATCTAAGTGGCATCCCCAATATAGCCCTTTCTTCACTATAAAATCTGCTCCCCATCATCTGTTTTTCCACAACCTGGCAAACGCTTTTTCTGTGGCTGGTATCCTATTGTCACATTTGCTTGAGGCTGACCAGAGCATGCAAAGCTATTGGGAAAAGAAGGCAACAACATGAAAGACAGACAGACTTCCATGCACTGTCAGAGTGATTACATAAAATTTCATGTTGAAAGTGGCAGTTTTACTGCCCTGTGATGACAGGAAAGGGAGGCAGAGTGGAGCAGAGGCATGATGATGATGGGAAGTTCTCTAGTCCTTACTTAGCATGCTTTGAATAGCTTTCTCCACCAAAGCAGACAATGGGCTTTGTAAGCTGCTTGCTTGTGACACTGGCTAGGTTGTCCTTGTCATAAACCTCTTGAGCAGGTTATGGGTTGCAGGAGCAAGTGCCTCAGCTATACAAATGGCCCAGAGTATTCTGTCTTTCTGCTTCTGGGGAGGCTTCCACATTCTGTGGAACTCATCTGCAGGAGGGAAGGAACACTTCAACCTTTGTTGCTAAGAAGAGGAGGAAAGTTGGTGTTGGAAGAGTCTGCTGACTTTTCCCTCTATCTCTTTCCAGAAATCAAGAAGTTAAAGGTCACTTCATGGAATTTCTTCATCCCCAGAAGCCCTTGCCTTGGGAATGAATCCACAGGATTGGGTCCTTCATAAGCAACATAAGCATTCTGAATGTCTGTTCTTTCTTAGCTCCTGATGTTTTCCTTTGGGATTAAAGAGTATGTTGCTAGTATTTGGCTGGAAGCAATTTGGGTAAACTGGAAAAATCCAGACTTCATCTTTTTTTATAACTCTTGCCCTTGGGACAATTCTGAATCCATAGGACTCTACTGGCTTCTCTTCATAACCGGTTCCTATCCTCTGTGTTGCTTAATTTGCATGAGATTAGTAAAAGTGAAACACTGTTTAAAAGTTTTGTGATGGCAGTAATTGAAAAGACAATGTGATATATAGAAATTGTTTCCTATTCCACAAATTTTTTTGAGTGACTTTGTGTTATCTTATTGCTTCTCTGCCATATGGTCTGTAGTTGCTTGTCTTGTAAACGTGCATTTATATGCATGACAGATCCATGGACCAGGAACAGCACACAGACCAACAACCAGCCAAGACCACAGGCACATTCTCTTTGAAGAGGCTGAATAGCAATTGAGGAGAAGTTTCACAATTTGGTGGTCAGAACAATAACACACCTAATGAGTTTTCTGTTGGCAAATTGGCAGGTTTACCACCTTTATGTAACATCACTGACGTCAGCTAAGTTAGATGGCATTAAGGGCCTCTTTGAAGAACAATATTTGTGGCTCTTTTTATGATTTGAATGTTATTTCCAGAGCAACTTGCTGAGACAAAATTTTAAAAAGAAAAGTATGTAAGTTAAGGACCTTGCCAAGTATGGGCACCTTGTTACCTGCACGAGCATTTGCAGGCACTTAAATTATCTTGGCTGCACAATAGAGTCAGGAAGGTCTACAGGTAAAGTCCTGGGCTGTGCCTCTCAGGTGTGCGATATGAAACTTAAGGCTCACTGAGCTGTGGGCTGTGTAAACCTTATTCATATTCTTCTGGGAGCTGGAGGAGACTTGGCTGTAACTCAGTAAAACTGAGTGTTTATGTAAGTGGTGACTGATTTATGGTTCAGAAGTAAACCTGGGCATTTCTCTGTATTGTCTTTTGTGAAATGGCCTTCCTTACCCTTTGGCTGTGCTCCATCCAGTTAGTGCCAAGGCAATCCTCATGGATGCAAAACTGGGAATTTTTTTTTTATTTTGATAAGGGGCAATAAAAATTTCCTTTCTGCAGGCTTTTGAATGTTTTGTGAAAATTTTTAAAATTTAACGCGTCCTATTCAAATAAAGATTCTTCACTAAAAGGTTTTATTTTTACTTATAATTAGTCAAGGTAGATTTTATATACTTCTACTTCCAGGGAACCTACTGGAATTGCTCCCATTGAGTTCAGTGTGTGAAGATCAGACTCGCCTGGCTGGCTGTTTCAGAGTGTAGAACACTTTTGTTTCTGATGAGACTTCCTAGTCAGGTGATTTTATTTGAGATAAAAAACTTACTTTCTAGTTACGTTTCCATTTGAATCTATTAATTTGCTATGGCAAAGTTCCTGAGTAGCCCCTGCTGTTTCCTGACTTCTGAACAAATATTCTGATAGTTTCCTTATTAGCAGTAAGCAGACACAGAATTTCAGATGGGACTAATTTTTTAACAAGGATTATGTCTGGTCTTATGGTTGTTTGGTTGGTTTAATTTCCACCCCCACCCCAGAGGCTGCTCTTAATTCTTATGAGAGTCCTCTCTTATGAGGAAAAAAAATAGCACAGAAGATGAATTGCCACATTAATCAGAAAAGAAAAAATTTGATTTCAGTGTGTTACCAAAAGTTGTTCTTGAGTCTCTGAGGTAGGACAATGACCCTACATTTTGAAAGTACAAGCTCCTGTGACTGCTTGTTGCAGCTTTTGTAGGGGTCACTGGCTCTGATCTATTAAAAGTTGGTGTTGAGAACAAGAATATTCTCAAGAGTGGTCAGAGAACAAATTTACATTTAGATTCTGATGATTCAGATGAGTGCTGCCCCACAGATTTAGGCAATACAGGCAGCAAATTTTCTCATGCATCCGTGTGGATGTACTGAATTCAGCACACCTCCCATTTAATTAGTTTGGAATTTAGATTTTTTTTTGAATCTTGAAAACTTTGAATTGGTTTTGGACTTGTTTCTGCTCTTGATTGCTGGGAAAATATTAGTGATTTCACTGTGAGCTCAAACTACATATGAGATTAAAATTTACATGTCAGTAATTACTTCTTTAATTGCCAATATTTTTTTTTCAGTGATGTCTACATAGTTTTGTTCTTTTATGTTCTATTCAATGTATACTCACTGCCCCACTGGCAGTCACAGCCACTCTGGGTCTGTGAGGTATAGCACTGCTCTTTCAGGAATGCAGCTTCTATCTGTGGGTTTGCAGAGATGTTGGTACCCCAGTTTCTGGTGGGAGAACAACACCAGCCCAAAGGGCAAGGAAAGCTATGCTGTGCCAGGGTCTCCAGCAGGATCCTGCAGTGGGGAGCTGGCATACCCTGCAAGAAAATGAAAGAAGTTTTGCTTAGCATGTGTTGGAAGGAAATAAAACAACTGTTCCCTGATTTTGAATGTCAGTATGCAAGGCCAATTAAAAAAAAACCCAAAAAAACAAAACAAACAAACAAAAAACCCAAACCAAACCAACCAAAAGCAAGCCAAAATAAAAACTTCCTGTAATGTTGACACTGGGCCATAGTGTGCTAATGTTTGGATTTGCATCTGACTTTAAGAAAGCCCAGACTAGTGAGGAAGGGAATGCAGCATGTGCATGGTTTTGTAGCTGTCAGAAAAGGATCTGCACACCATTGCAATAAAAGTCTTGCTTAGAATGAGAGTCTAGAGTGGAGGAAACAGACAAATAGTACTAGCAAATGACAAGTAAGCAGCCAGACAAAACCAAACCACTTCCATGTAAACATTCCTGGAAACTGCAGCCAGTATGCCATACCAAGTTTGGAGGAAGAAGCAGCACATGAGATGTTCATACACTGATTCCATGTGAGATATATTCTTCTCTTTCAGTTTTGGACATATCAAGTGGAATATCTGGGGGCAGAAGAGCCTGTACTGCCAGCTCAGTGGAACAAAGAGACAATTACATAATGCTGTTCCGAAAGGGAAGTGAGAAGCAGTGGAGTGGGAAGATGGAAGGACTGAGCTTGCTCTGGTTAGACTGACCAGATGTTTGCATTTTAAGGGACAGAGGAGGAAGATCCTTCTTGCATCTTTTTAAGGAAGCAGAAGATGGGCTGGTGAGTCAGATGAGCAATGGAGGAGCTTGGGGTGAGATCCATATCTCCCCCTATAATGAAATAATGATAGAAGCAGAATAAACATGTTTGGTGCTGCTGCTTAATGGGTGAACTCTCTGTTTCCTGTTGGCAAAATGAGAATACACAGCATCCCGGAGCTTTTTGTCAGAATGACAGAGAGGTCTACATACCCTAGAATTGCCTCAGTCAAGGGGTACAGCTGATTCTCCTTCTTGCAGTGCATATCTATTTCTACAGCATCTCTGTTAGCTACTGACACATGACAAATCAGTCATTTTCTTTTGCTGTTCATTCAACTAATTTTTTTCCCATCTCTCTTTCCAGCATGTTTTCTCTGTCCTTATTTCAGTTGATGCCATAAACTTCATTGCTCCACAGACATATCCTGGATATGAGTTTGTTTCCTCTCACTAGTTTTAGCCTTGTTGCTCCTACTTAGTAAAACAGTCTTAAGAGGTCTGCACTGAAAAGGCAGGAAACAAGATGGTTATGACACTGTGGAAGTACCCTATTGTTTCTCTTCCAGAAAACTCACTCTGAACAACAGTACTGGGAATAAGCTTTTTTTGTGAAGTGTTTTTTGGGAGATGCATTGTGGCGTATGTCATGGTAAATTTGCCAGGCACAGAGATTCACTGCCTTTCCCTGGGGAAAGAGAGCAGAGAGGCACACTAGGCTGTCACAATGGAACAGCAAATATTTAAAAATGCTCCATAAAGGTGCTTTAAATGAGGGCTGTTTCCCTTGGTAAGGGTGAATGCTATGAGATGAATCAAGTGCTGGAAGCAACGTGTCCTGAAACACAGTTCTTCGGATCCCTTCTGCTAACCAGGACAGAAAAGCTGTGGGTCTGGTAAAAAATACACGTCTACTAAGTCCACAGCTTTTCTGTCCCTGTCACTGTCATAGAACATATCTGTGACAGAGGAGGGAAAACTAAGAACCTCAAGGAAAGACTGATAAAATCCCTCTTCTTCCAGGGGCAGCCTTGCATGACCAGTGGAAAGTTTCTGTGCAGAAAGGATCATTGGCAAGGATTCACCACTGCCAGGTGAGAAGCAGATGCCCTCAAACCAGGCAAAGCATCCAACATTCTTCCTGTTTGCCCCAGGTACATATTAGCAGGCTGTGGGAACAAAGCTGGGAACTGGCTCTTTGCCTGTCATCCTGAACTGTACATGGTGCTTTCCCAGATTGAAAAAGAAGGGCATATATCAGACAGGAAGGGCTAAGGAGCTCAAGGTGGCCAAGTTCAAGATATTTGTTGCCAGAACAATTCTTTGGCTCAGTCCCTGTGTGCTCTCAGGTGAATCCTGAGGAAGATGGTGGCTGGCAGTATCTTGCAGGAAATACTCTGGCAGTGGCAACCTGTTCCTTGCTGGTGTCCTCCACAGGCATGCACACACTTCACTGAGTGGGTGCACCATGCCTGAACAAGGCTTTCAAGGAGCATCACACCAACAGTGTGCGTTGCACACCCAGTCTATGTCTGTGCCACAAATCTGGGGTTGTTTTGCAACAGCAGCAGACCCACTGTTCTCGCAGAAACAGGCTCTGCTGTTCCACGTGCAGTTGTGTGACAAAGGAAAGCTTCATACATGGCTACTGGAATGGGCCAAGAGAACCAGCTGGGCACTGCTGTGCTACATAGTGATGTACAGGGCCATTGATCCCACTGCCCCAAGAGAGGCATGGCAAGGAAACTGAGGACTAGAAAATTGCACTTTAGAGAAAAGGCACAAGGCTAGCATACGACTCAGTGGACTTTAAGGTGCAAGTGAATTGATGACCCCTTCATAGCATTGACCAAAAAGGTTTAGATATTTTGATATGTTTCTGTCCTCCACACTGAGGCTGCTAGAGACCATGACAGAAATCTAAGTACAACCCAAGAAAAGAGAGACCAAGGTTTAAGAATAGGTAGATGATGGATAGGAAGAAACATATGTGGCTGTTCTTGCAGTTTGGCACCTTCTTTCAACAGTGAAGGAAGAAAACCAGATATTTGTATTTTTAGCCTATGTAGAACAACTGTTACACTGTTTCTACCACAAAAGTTTTATCTTGCACTTGAAGTGGTATGACTGCAGCAGTTGCAACAGTCTAGCTTTCTGAAAGACAGTAATACCTTTTAATTTTTTTTTTTTAACTTGAAAATGCCAAAACTTTGTTATTGACATTTATTGATGTTTATCCAGTTAATAATAGCAAAACCCAAATATATGCCTTTCTATTTAAATGTGGGTCCTGGAATCATTTTGAATCAACATCTCATGAAGTATAAAACTTGCATGTATTATAGTTTCTTTTCCTTTCTTCTTGTATATTAGGTAATAGTGAGTCCTTTTACTGTGATTTACCATAATGCAACATACTGTAGCCCTTGGTTTGGGCTTTTTCCTACACATCTCAAAACCAGGCTCTTCTTCAGTTCTCTATTTTAATTGTTTCCACACATGGATGGAACTGAAAGCTTCAGCAGCCGTTGCACAATGTGACAGGCACCCTCCCAGACCAGCTCTCTGGAAGATCTAGTCTGAGTCCTGTGCTAAGCAGGGATCCTCCTGTTCCTGATCCCTGAAATTCCGCTCCTGAAATTCATTTTACACAGGTACAAATGAATGAGTTATGTCAGCCATCTAAATGTAAGGAAAATTCAATCTACTAATTTCCAAGAGACTCTTCTAATAGGCTTAGGCTTGATTTAGTGACAACTGTAAGCAAGGAAGCACTTCCTTTAACTGTAGCTACATATCCAAAATTAGCTTGTGTTTAGCTGTATTACCTGCAGCAATGGCATGAGAAACACTTTATATTGGTATTGGTCATGCCAAGGCAGAAAAAATGTCAAATGAATATACAGGCAGCCATAAGACCTGTTTTGCTTTGTGCTTTTGGTAGCATACGTTGTTTTCTTCCTTTGATTTACAGTTACTTTTTTAATAATAAGTAAGTTACTTACTTACTTATGGCTTTCTTTTCATGCAGTCTTCATATTTCCATGGATCATATACCACCAGCACATGGAGCTTTCAGCAATATCTGCAATTTTCTGCCACACCTCAAAGCTGCTGGTACTCATCCTGGGCCTGCTTCACTCTCCAGGTGACCTGCTTGTCTCTAACTTCTCTTGGCAGGGTAACTACTCCTCTTCACCCTCTTGGCACTCAATATGGAACCTCCCTAGGACATACTAAAGTGTAATGAGACTGGTGCATGGAGTACTGCCATGATTAGGATGCTGAAAAGTCCACCTTACTGCAGAATAAGCCTAATAGTATTTGCAGCTACAGTACTGCTCTGGGGACTTGCCCAGTGCACTGATGAACGAGGCCTTAAGATCCCAAAATCTGCCACTTAGCTGTAAGGAGCCAAACACCATGATGCTCAAGGCAATCCTTATACTCTCCTTGGGGAAAGATGGTAGTATAGATTTGCAGGAGACTTTCCTGGAGGTCAAATTGCTGTTGTCTGGTTCTGACGTGAAGGCAAAATTGGGTGATGTCCATCAGTGAATTTGGGGTTCTGGAGTGGGGTGGGATTGTAGTATGGTGCCTTCACAAATTCCTGTTTCAGTTTAGTCAACACTTCCAATCTCTAAGGGTTAACAGTTTGTGTTCCTATGAAAATATAGACCTCTTTTGGGAATCTGTTGGGACTCCCCTGTCCTGTCGTCTTCTCAGCTTGGTTTCTTGCCAGGTCCTTTCCTACTTCATCTTAGGTTCCTGCTTTATCTCAGGTTCCTGCTTGCATCCTGTATGCAATCAGCTGTGATTACTAGTTGGGTTCCTATCATGTATTTACAGTTCTTCCTAATTATTTGGACTGTCTTCCTACAGTCTATCCTGTATCTTCTCTGCGATACTGCAATTATGAATATTCAGAGAGAAACCTGCTGTCTGTCTGCCTGGCTGTCACCAGTGCTGCTAGTCCCAGGGGGAGGCAGCAGGAAGGCATTAGGTTGGTGTTGTGGTACCAGTGGAGGTGTTTGCATCTGTGGTGCACCATTATCTTTGCTGCTTTCATTCTGAAGGTGCCCCTAGCTTTTTGTTATCTGGCATAAGTAAAGTAACAGATGTGCAGATGGAAAAACAGATTTTAGGAAGATGAAATAGAATTTTGACATCTGCTGCTTATATTCTGAACATCTGTACCACCATGGCCACTAAAATGACTCCATGTAAAGGACAAAATATGACATATCTATATGTCTGCAATTACAATACGCTTACATGTAGAGCTCTGTATTTTAACTTGGATGTTCAGAAGCCCTACAAATGTAGAGCTTTGGCAGGTTAGTGAGTGTGAAGAGAGGCTGATGAGATGAACTTCTGTCAGACGCTAACCTATCTCAAACTGCAACACACCTGTGAGGCCTCAGAATGACTTTTTAGATGTTGGTCATGTTTAGTGCTTGACTGGTTTGCTGAATCTGCCTGTGTGTTGGCTTGTGGTAAACACTGTGAATGATGTCCTAGATCCTGGAAGTGTTTTAGCTATGTGACCGCTGGCAGCCCTCTAGCAGTGTGTTCTTCCAAACATTTATCTGTTGCTGTGGCACATGCTGTTTATTTATATTCAAATGGGCTTTCTGTTAAACATTTTCCGTATTTCTTTTTCTTCTCACTTCATCAGAATGCAGCAAGTCTGACTCCTTGTGTAGGGAAAAGTGCCAAAGGAGCCAGTGCCCGGCTTGGATCACAGAGCTTCCCTCCAAGCTGGTAAGTCACGTAGCAGGTCTAAGGATGTAGTTCCAAAGGCCAATTAGATCCCTGTCTAGGTTCCAGCTCCAAAAATTATTTGGAATCCAAACTTGTATTTGTAATAGACTGGTTCACACTATCATTTGATAACTGGTCTTCTTCTGAGAAGTGATGGACTACAAAATAATTGCATCTGTAGGATCTTAGTTTTGTGATCTATATACCAATGACGTTGACAACCCCTGATGTGAAAGGGGTCCCAGCAGTAATGAATGGCACACGGGACACAGTGATATGTAAAATTTAGGGCACATGATGCCTGTTTCTCAGTATTCTTTATTATTTTTTTCAACTAAATTATTGCACGTGTTCTCGTAACCCATTATATATTTCTATATAAAGTTATGCATTGGAATTAAGGATAGAAGTACTTATTTGCCTTGCTTGGTTTAATGCATTTAGTATTACCAATATCCAGTTATCTAACTTAATTTGTTATTTTAGCAATAAGGTATTTTAGAAAGGATTTCCTCTGGTCCTGAGCAGTGTTTTTGTTGGAGTTCCTATCTACACACTTCCTAAGACCTGCTCTGAATAAATGCCTGAATTTGTGTGCTTAGGGTTCTTCCCTAGGAGGTTGAGAATGTTACTGATATTAAAGAGAAAACTTTAATTTTGAATCTAAAACTATTTCTATTTATTTCCCTACTTCTTCTGTCTCTTTTACTGTTATTGTCTGCAGCTACCATTGCTGTGCTGTTACCTGCAGTGTGATATGTGGTGGAACATGGAGCACTGGCTGCCCTATGGGGATGGCAACCAAGGTAGGGCACACCAAAAGTTATGACTTAAAAGAGCAAGTTGGTCCCTTCTTTGACTTTCTGCAGTGTCCCAACAGGGGAGAAGTTCATTAAATATAATGATTCAGAAAGCCACTACAATGATTCAGAAAGAGCTGCAGACACAAAGAGTGTAAAGTTATGGTGAAATTAAAGTTTAAGGATTTATTCTAGGTAAGAACCAACCTTTGACAGGTCACAATTACAACTATTTTCCTGGTAATAGTCCGGCTATATCTTGTAACTAAATATTAAGAAAATGGTTAAAGCAGCTAAACTGTGACACCAAGGGGCAGGAGTTAAAGGACTCTGGTTATCACAAAACGTTACAGTCGTGTTCTTGTAGTTTTGAAGAGATAAATCCTAACATTTCCAGTGATTTAATGACCCCATAAAAAGTTAAGAAATCTATTTAAGACCTGGCACAGTAACACAAAAATGCATCCATTTAAAGAAATAAACTGCATATTTTTGGCTCTCTTACAATACGGATGAGGCAAGAAAGAGAATTTCTCAGCATGACAGCAGAATAAAGGAAATAGATGCAGAGCTCTTTTAGATCATATTTATGACTAGGTGAGTACAAATTTCATCCTGATGAAAACAGCATTTTCCCTGGAAATGAAATCCAAAACATTGTAATATGTAAAGGTTTTGTACAGAACCCAGTGCCATGGAGCTTCTCACAGAGCACTATTTAGAGGTTATGTGAAAAAAGAGCCAGAATAGGCCAAGGCTGGTTGTGACAGCAAACTTTTTCATGTGAAAAATACCCTCACACTTGCAAAATGTCTGGTTAGGGGCCAGGGAAATTAATTTCAGGTGTTATATTTTAGCCAGGTGGAAGTAAAGCACTAACTACATGAATTCTGCTTCCTTTACAAAGGTGATAATGAATACAGCAGAATTAGATTAAAATAATTGAGCATAAGATTTTAAAAAAGAATCCTGTATTAGACATTATATACCCTTAAACATACATACTGCCACATGAGGCAGAGTCTTGTTTAGCTGTGGATTGCAACGTACAGAGAAATGGATACATTTAAAAGCACACTTTAACTTCAGAGACTAATTAGAGAGTTTGAGAGAGGACTGGCAGGTCAAAGAACTGGCATAAATGACCTTTCAAAGTCCTTTCTAGTCTTATGAGTCTCGGAAAGTCACCAGTAGCTTTTAAAGCAGCAGGGCTTTTGTTCATCTATTTTAAGGTGGCTGGAATTTCCAGCCCTTTCTTATCTAAATAGGAACTCCCTCTGGAGTCCATTGTTCAACCGGTAAAATTCCTGGGTTTCACCTTAGCTGGAAGACTTAATTTCCTGTTTTATATTATAAACAGTACTGTGTTCTTAAAGAAGAAAGTCCCTGATACCTTATTAGGAAAAAGAAAAAATCCAAAATGACTGTGTAGAGAGATTAAGTAAATAACTTTACAGCGTAGTACTGCCTTCATAGCATGTTATTTATTCTTACAAACTCCTGCAGTCTAACCCAAATTAGTCCCATGGAAGAATTCATTTTCCTAATATCTCAGTAGATGCCAGTGTCCACAAGTGAGAGTTGTCAGTGCTGAGCTCCTGCAGATTTGCTGGGTTCACAAATGATGATTCCTGGTCTGCCTTTTGAGTGATATGTGGTCCACTAGATAACTAAGGTGATTAACCTAATCATTTAGGCATACTCTGTAACAGAGAGAATCAAACTTACACAGCAATGAATATTTAAGTACACATAGTATAACAGGGTCAACAAGAGTGATGAGAAAGAGATGTCCTCAAATAGTACAGGCTTATGCTTCTGGAAGGGGGGAAACTTGCATGGAATTTTCTACGCGAGAGCAGGGAGGGTTATTCCAGTCAAGTTCTGGCACAGGTCATGTCACCATTAACATCTACTGCACCAATTAGTATGAGGTTATAGTGGAAGAAGGAGGAACTTGCATTTCTGTGTTTGATAGCATGGTAAGACTCCAAAAAGATGGGTGCCATTGCATTTTAAGTCATGCCTTTAGCTCCAGGAGGGCTATTCTAGTATTTTTAGATTTTAAAAGTCTGCTTTGCTTTCTGACTCTGTCATGGTTGCCGCTATACATTTATCTATACTAAGGTTGTCTGTAAGTCTGCCCAGATTTGATAAGTAGAGATTACAAACTGATGACTGATTAGATCCTCGGGTGGAATGCTTCCTAGAAAAGAAAAATTTTCCTTGCTTTCTAGTGATAATAGTTTGCCTCTTCGAGTCTAATAGCTATTTTGAATCCATGAAGAGCAGGATTTCACTTGAAGTCCCATTTTGAGCTACTTACAGCCTCTAACACTTACTTTGCTAAAATTTTATGGAGCTGGCTACTGTCCAAACATAATGCATTGATTTAATTTGAACAACAATATTTTCAGCTACATTTGGAAGAATAATTTCCTCTGTTTTAGAAAAAAGTTAATACATGACTATCTACTTCGAAATAGGTCCACAGCTGAAAGACGAAAGTAGGAAAACAGTATTTCTTTTTGAGAAATGCCTTTGCATGTTCTGTTGTTAGTTTGTTTATATTTGGATGAGTTAGGGGATGTTAAAAACTGCATTTCCTGGAAGATCTCTGCATTTTTATTGTGATGTATGTAGAAATGCATTTGGGGGAAGGAGAAGAAAGCTGGTCTCTGAAAGACTTGACTCCAGCCCTTGCACAGAACAGATGTTTTGTCTTGTGCCTAGCTCCCAAATTCCAGCCCATGGATTTACTCCTCTGTTTTCATTTAGAGATAAAAATACAGCTTAAAAAGTTGCACTTAGAGGAGATTAATAGTCTTCCAGCTGTAAAGATAAGCAGTGATACCAGGACATATAACCCCATGAATTTTCTATGCATCTTGTTGCTGTTCCCTACAGTGTTTACTCCCTGGGTCACCAGGTAAAGGCAGCTGTCCTGCAGTCCATAGGAACTGGGCCCCAAGTACTTTGCAGTGGTGCCACAATTCAGGAATCCTTGGAAGCACCTCTTAGTGTTTACTAAACCATTCCCCTGGGCTCCCTGAAGGTGCCTATGAGTACCTGTCCAGGTAACCTATCATTACTGCTTAGGTTGCAGCATGGAACATTGCTCATTGCTTTTCTTATAGCATCTTTATAGGTTGCTCTTTGGAGCTTCCCTACACTGGTGTGTTTGACATCAGAGAACGGCTTTTGAGCACTGTAGGGAGATCTAAAGAAAGCTCCTACAATAAGGTGCTTTCTCAGGAGAGAAATCTCAGTAAAGGAGCTGTGTACCTTGCACTGCCACTTGCCAATTTGCTGTTTGCTAAAGATATAAATAGAGCTAACAAAAAAAGCACATAATACCTAGAGTACTTTGCAACCTCTGATGTCTCGTGGTACAGGATTATGTATTTGCAAGCACTCATAGTTATTCCAATTTTTCTGATGGGAGCAACAGCCATAGATTTTCTAAGACTGAAAAAAATCTTGGCAATAAACTTCCTGAGGTGGCTATTCCCAACATTTCTGTAGCTAAAACAGAAGTCAAATCTGCATTTAATGTGTAGTTATTTAAAATGATGGGCTGACTTATGAGCCTGGAAGAGAAAGAAAATAAGACCATTGACAATAGCATGTTGTAGCAATTAAGGATATTATTCATAAACCAGTTCCTCCAGGAAGCCTCTAAGCTGCTGCCACCCACCTCTTCTCCTCCCCCAGCTTCTCCAGTTGCTTTTTTACTTAATTATGGTGACACAAAGACTACCCTTCAGAGAGTAAATTTCAGGACAGCCATCCTATCTTTCCTAGACTTTCACAGCCACAGTTAATGCCTATCTTTGATCTGTATTTTGGCAGTTGCGGAAGGAAGAATCAAAATGAATGTCTATGTCTCAACTGATCTAGGGATTTTGTGAATACTTATTAAGACTTCACTGCAATGCATGTTCATGTTGGCACAGGTAGTGTTGCACGTTCTTCAGTCACAGGGCCAATTCCAGATTTCAGAGGGTTCAGTTTGCAGCCCAGATGTGTTGTTATGACACAATTTTTCCATGTGGTATTGAATTTAAAACTAGTGATGCCAAGTGATGGGCTGTGCTGCAGTGGAGTTTGGCACTGCAGCGTGGGACTTTCTTGAGTTGCCTAATCCTAGGACTAGTTGAAGGGAGTCAGGCTATGCTCATCCTCAAGTCTGAGAAGTGTTATAAAAGCTGTAATACAGCTTCAAGGTGTCGTTTCAAGTCTGGTGGAACATGACTTGAGGGCTTGCAAGTAAAATTAGAGCTGGCCCTGGCTCAGCACGACAACAGACTCAGCTCTGCCAGAGCAAGGCTCGTCAAGCCAGTCTGCGGCATTCTTCGTGTGCGAGCTCATTTCCCCGTGAGAATAATCCATCCCCCGAGAGCCAGCCAGCCCAAGGGCCTGGGAAGGAGCTGGGGGAGGGAGCTCTCACAGGCGGTCCGTCCTTGTTGAGCCAGCCCGGGGCGCGCCTGAGGACGGCAGGAGGGGACACTGTGGGACTGCGCTGCCACCTGCCAGCGGCGACAGGCAAGGCAGCCTGCAGCGCTGAGGGAGCAATGCCTGCTGCACCCTGCTCCCGAAAAACACCCACCACCACCACCACCCAGCGTGGTGTAAGGTTCAAACAAGTTTAAAGGAATTTAAGTCTGAAGAAATTTGCTTGAGAGTTTTAAAAATACTGAATTATTTAGTGACCGCTATCCATTCTTGGATAGATGAGAGGACACTCTGGTATAAATTTAGTTGGCACCCTACCCCCTCAAAGTGTTGTCCTCATGTCTTAGAGACAGACCTTGAACCTCAAGATCCTTCGAGATAGCCCAGGTCATGGTCATCCTCCCCATGGACTGCAGTGACAGTCGCAGTCCTCAGCCAGCAGAGCAGAGGTGCCAGGACACAGCCAGCCCCAGCTGGGATGGACACTGGTATGCCATGGGCCTCACTGTGCATCACAGCAGTTCGAGGAGTGTTCCCTGCAGCTTCAGCTATCTCAGAGATATGTCTGGAGAGGGATCTTCGTGTAGTATGAAGGAAGGACCAGAAAAATACCAAGAAAGAGATACTGATAATCTAGAGAATGTATTAATGCCATTATTGACTGTAGGATAAATATGCAGGAAATGAAACTGGGTACTTCTGTCTCATCAGTTCTTGTTCATTTCCCAGTGACCCACACAGAGGTAGATTTATCCTCTCCTGTAGACAGACAACTGTATGGACACCACTGTGGGAAGATGTATGGGAGGCAGGGTCAGTGACCTCTCTGTCCTTCGTGCTCCTGCAATGTGGGATGTTCAGTGCTGTCCCTCCAGGGACTGCATCTTTGGCTTCCTCCTACCATTGCTTTCCATCATTAACTCCTCTCCTGTATTTTTTCAGGACCTTCCTTTGATCACAGACATTTTTTGTTAATTCCCCACTAGGCTGAAAATAAATAGCACTTTGTCAGAGTCGCTGGTTTACTGGGGGAGTGAGAGACCGCTGTGTAAGAGTGATGGGAAAGAGCTTTCTAGTGCACTAAAAGCCTTTAAAGTCTGACTTTCAGTTTGGAAAGGAACTTGAATGAAAACCACCAAAAAGCTATTCAGAGAACACTGTACGTTGTTTTGTGATTGTTTCCACATCCCTCATAATTCTCAACTGAAGCTCTGCACTAGAGGCTAGATACACGTGGTGGGTATTTTTGCTCTTGCTAGCAGTGGGATGACAGGAATGCAAGCTTCCCTTTCAAGTCCAGAATCAAAGTATTGACAAACAGTAAGACAGGGCTGTGAGTTTTGAGGTTGTATCTTCCCTCAAAACAAGAAAACTTTCCCAATGGCAATTTTATTCTTCTCATGAATTTTTTGGTATTGCTTTCCTTTCCTCTCCTCCATATAGGAAATAAGCCTTACAGCTCTCTCACACTTTCATTTGCTTGTCATGCTATCTATGCAGAAACATTTCAGACTCTTTGTACTCAGCACTTAATTTTTCGGACACATCTTTTCAAGAGATGGCAGCTTGCAGAATAGCTTTGAAAATAATTTATTTCATGTTGTGGCAATCCTACATACTTGAGCTACCTTTTTTGAGCTGTATTCTTCTGGTGCCACACTGTAATATTGATCTTTTTTTCTGTCATCTCACAGGTGTTTGGTTTGCTTGCAGGGCAGAAGGAGCTATTCTATACTTTGCAGTGTGGGTGAGCGGCTGGAGTGGGTATACACAGCAAAACAGCCCATGGAATTTCTGAACAGACCCCTCACACGATTGGTCACTTTCGTTTGGCAGGGAACTGAAGGAAAATAATCTCTGGCCTTCTATTTTTATGTTCCTCTTACTCTTTTGTAGTTATTGTTAAATAACAAATGTTTTGGTTTTGCTATTTAAATAGCAAATGCATTTGTTTTGTAAAGTCTTGGCTTCCTGAAGAGGGTGCTTCTCCTTTGTAATCTACTTTTCAAAATGTGACAAGTCATTCCCCAGGGACGTTTCTGTTTCAGTTTTCACTTGCTTTTCTGATGCTGGATTTCGATAAAAGAGGAGAGATTTGTTTTGGGTTTGTGTTGTGTTTTTTGTTTTTTTTTCCATCTGTGCAGCCCTAGTTTGAAATATGTCAGAAACAGGAGGCAGTGGAAAGCTCTGTGTGTTACTGCAGGTCAGCAGAACTAAATCACTTTGAGTCTCTGGTCCAGGTACTTCAAGCTTGATCAAGCTGTACCCTGCACTGCTTACTGCAGCGTAGGCAGCATGCACTCCTTTGGAAAGCAAACTGCACGATATAATCAATCTTCTTATTTGATGCACAGTGTTCCAGTCAAGGAAAAAAATTATGATGTATGCTAACCACCAGAGTTAATGGCAGTCTGAGTTCAGCAAACATCTCCTAAAGACAATGTGACTCATTGCTCAGGGACCTTTTTTTTAACCATCCATGTTATACTGAGGTTGGGGAATTCCAATGTGATTGAAAAAAAAATTCTCATTTTATTTCACTGTCCCAAGTTTATGGAGTTTGGTGCTTCCATTTTAAGATCTGTGTATTACAGATTTGATATACTAACTGACCCACTGAAACCCTGAGAAGTCAACTACCTTCATTTCTGCTGGCCAGATGCCTCACTCTTGAGAGAAAGGCAGTAGCCAAAGCTCAATTCAAGTACCTGCCAACATATGTTTAAACTCCATTCATGCCTTCCTGGGTGGGACATGGTACAGGGAGCAGCCTGTCTACCAGGGCTTGTGAGATCCATCATTCCTCCCTCCCTCCTTCCCCCTTTCCCCCATGTGCTTCTGCACAATTGCATGCTGGCAAAGATGGCACAGCTGACACCACTGCTGTGCTGCTTTCTTGAAAGGCAGATACTTTATTCTGCTCTGTATGTGGAGCCTGAACAACACATTGCAAGGAGGAAGACGTTGTCACAGCATGTCAGACCTGTGCACAGATAGCACAGACACAAGTCATTTATACAATGCTAAGTCTTAATCAAACCCTGGGTGGGCCTGATACATGGCTACTAAACTATCTGACTGGAGGAGCCTGAAGGCTTTTCCTTTGAAAAGCAGCATAGTGTGGGGATTTTGGTAATACAGTAGTGGCACTTGATAGGTTAGACACTTAGAAAATGCAGAGAGATTAGGAGCAAGAGGCTCTCAAGTGTGGTGGAAGGTTTTTCTGAGTGCTAAGTGTGGTGCTTGAGAGCCACACAACCAAACTGGGTCTGTGTCCTTCAGATCTCCAATGGGTCAAGTCTGTGAAACATTTAAAGAGTTTAAAGCTAAGCTTGCCTTTCCTTTCAGGCTCCTACTTGATGCCATATACAGGTATCTTGCTGTTCTCAAGGGCCATGTACTGCCTTCCCAGGTATCTCACTTCCAGAAATGTGGCTTTTTGGAGGAACTCCACATGGATGTGGGCACCCAGCATTGTCAGGGGTTGACTGCCAGCCCCTGGCACTCTGCAGCCAGTCCTGCCCTGCCCTTTGCATGTCCTGGGGCCAGGTGGCAGCCATGGGACCCTACCCCATGCACCTGTACAAGGGTTGGCAAGCCCAGGCAGGTGTTCTCCTGTTTTGGCTGAGTCTTGATACTGGCTGGAGATTTTCTCTAGGTAACTGATGGCAGATCCAAAGAAAGTCATCTTTCCTACTATGTGACCTGGAAAAAGCAAACCTTTCCAGCAAGGTCTCCTCTTCTGTTGAAAGATTTTGTGAGACTTTGCAAAATGGGTGTGTGAGAGGGAAAGGCCTCATAGCAAAGCTGCCAGCACTATACTGGTTCTTCAAATTCAGGAGCCGAGTCTTCTGTGCTTTGGGATGGAAGAAAGTTGAGCTGCACATTTTATTAGAGGGATATCCTTTTTTGTGAGTCACTAACCTAAGTAAAAGAAAACATAAACATGATATCTTTATGTTGCATGATAAGAAAAACAGAAGTTATGCATTTTTTAAATTTTTTTTTATGACAAAGATGTTTTCAGTGTATCAGTTTCTGCATTAGAAAAGCTTCATACCCTCTGCAGGTTACCTTCCAAAAATCATGGTTCTGTTGTGCTGCTTCAGTTCCTATTTCTTTGAAGGGTTTTAACATCAGAAGAGGCTTACAAACATTGCAGAGAACATCATAAAAAATAGCTTTTATTTAGAAATGGGATATTTTGCATAGAAAACTTGCACGCATATATGCACATATATACAACACACAAACAGAGATGCTTTATACAAGGTAGAAATCCCATTTGCAACACAGTAGAATCTACACAGCAACACCTATATTCCAAATTAATCAGGTGTATAATAGGTTGGGGTTTTTTTTCCCAGGTATTCTTCCTGGTACACTTCATAGTCTTGTAACACCAGAGTTCTCACTTTGAAAAATGCAATATCCCACAGTTTCGATGTAAGCAAAACATTACATTGTCTAAGTAACGCAGGATCATACATTTAAACAATACCTTTTCTTCAAATAATGACTACTTTTTTCTTCTTGTAGTGAATCCTATAGCTACAGTCTTATAACTTTTAGTGAACCAGTTATAAAATGTCTTCCAGTTCTCATCAACAAAAAATATAATTATTACTTGTTCCCATAGTAACTTTGAGTCAATCAGAACTGCCAATGAAAATGCCATTTTAAAGCTTTGCTACTTATATTATTTCAATCAGAAGTAGTTTTCAAATGACTCTGTTGTCTCCTCCAAACTACCAGAATAGTTTTTACTTAGCTCAGCACTATGACTGTAAGTTTTAGCCTTCCTGAGTGCAGGTTTAGATTTACTCAGTGTCACCATTATGACTGTCCCCCTTCCTCACAGCTGGAAACAGCTGCCTTCAGTTGTTCTTGAATTTTATCAGCTGCAGCACACATTTTTAACTGTCGCAGACTGCTTATTAAGGTTCTGTAGGCTCCTTTTATTCCATGATGTTGATACCAGGTTCGAAACAGCCTAATCTTCTGTTCAGATGTATCACCGGGATAATCCCGAATAATCTGATCTATAGTAGGTTCTGGTATATGGTGATGACGAACAAATGTCAAGACTTGTTGGAATGTCATCTCCTCCACAATACCAGCAATATGTCTGCTCAGGTCAGCACCTAGGAGCACAAAACAAAATTAATGCACTTGGTACTTATATCTTACTGCACTCAGAATTGATACTTCTCCTATCCAAACCAGATTAAGTTTCAGGTATTCATGATTCAGTACATTTTATATGTAATTTTTTACAATACATAGCAGGTTTGCCTTTACATGTTCCTACCAAATGTTCTGTATCTCAAAGATTTAGGGTTGCATCCATATTGCTTTATACCACTTAGAATATCAGTTGGCTCTGTAACCTATTCTATCCTTCTCAAACACTGAAGTCTAGTCACCCCTCATGTACCTGTTTTTCTCAAAATAGTGTTGGGATTGGTCCTAGAACAGGGCAGGTCTTTTGTTGTGATACAGTCTGGGAGCTTAGTTCTTTTCCTATTGTGTATTACTACTGTGGATTTGCCCTTGAACATAATGTAGGTTTGTGATTCTGCAATCCCACTCTTGTGCGTGGGACTACTCCCTTATCACAATTATCCATGATTCTAGAAATGCAGCTTGCTTTCTCCTAGTGTTTCTGTCCACATGCAGAATTGAAATTCACCTGTAGACAATGAGTAATTGCTTCCTATACAGAAATTCCTCCTGAGGCAAAACTTTCATGATACCACTAAATGCCATGAGCACAACATGAACTGGTATTTCTTTAGTAAGTGTTCACTGCTGTGCTAGAATGACAGGTCTGGACAGCAGCAAAGTCTACATAAAACACTGGGGGTTTTTTTAGTACAGGATTTACATCTCTGTATCTCTTTTTTTTTCTCCTGAATTTTGAGAAATTACTTGTCTCTTACCTGTGTCTATGAGAGGTATGTTGTCCTGAAAAGAGAGGCAAAAGAGAAATTAATAGAAACACATTTTGCAAAACATCAACATTGTATAAGGGGATAAATACATTTCATGACACTTTAATATTCTTTTAGTTTTCTCCATGACAACCCATTTTATTTTTGAGGGAATCGGATCAGGCAGACTGACCTCTTTTGACTTGGGTAAACTTGGGGAATCACCTCACAACTGCTGTTGCCTAAAATTATGCATGGGGACAGATACCCTGGGTCAGTGGAGACCTGATGATTTATGAAGTTTTGATCTTGATAATGTAACTTAGGAAGCATGCCAACAAATCTTGAAGAAATAATAAAGGGTTTCTGTTACTGCTCCCAAAAGAGTCCTTGCAGTGAAATTTACTTCATTAACACCATAGAAGAGAGGTACATACAAGCTTGGAAGTCCCAATGTAATTGAAATGGAACAGAGTTCCTTGCATAAAGCTCAGTTTTTTGTGATCTAAACAAAAATACTTACATAAGAATCCTCTGGTTTGGAGACTACTTCTCTTGGGTTCTCTTTGGTTTTAAGACTCTTCTGTTTTCTCATCCCTGAAACAAAACAAAAAAAAGTGTTTTTAAAATCCAGGACAGTGTATGTTTCCTTTAGACTCCAAGAATATAAAAGTACATCTGAGTAGGCAGCTGAATACCTTATTGAGAGTATGACAGGAATAAGGAATAGGGAATCACTTACACCAGAGTATTGCTCCAGCTATTGCTCCAGCTATTGCTAGTACTAGAACAACTAGCAAAGCAATGGCCCACGACGGCATTCCTGTTTCTGTTGGAACATTGGAAAACTTACATGAAAGTCAACTTAAGAAATGCAATACAGCACACACTCTAAATTTTAAACAAGCCTGTGTCAAATACAGCAGATGCTAGACTTTACTTGATTTTAAAATGGTACCTTTTATTCCACACACAGTGTCTGAAGTCAAAGTACATTGTTTTTCAATTACACCACTTTCACATCTGCAGAAAACACAAACAAAAATTATTAAGGGAATATTTTTTCTCTCTTTATAAACTCTCAAAGGCCAAATCAAAATCTTCTAACACTTTTAATCAGCTAAACATTTCATATATTGAAATCTTGGAGTTTAGAACTTAATAGGTATGAAAATAACATGGAGAGGTGTGGGAGTGGGAAAAGGTGTGCAATTATTTTCTGAATGTAACAGTAGAGCACACAAAGACAACAGGAAAGCTCAGATGCTTTATTACATTTTTTGAAAAGTACATACAGACTCAATGGATATGTAAGTTTTTCTGCATGCCTTTAGAAAGCCTCCATGGGTGCAAATTGAACTGACTGAATGAGGTCATCTCACATGCAAAGGAAAATTAGCATGCTTTCCCTTAAGTTATAGGTTACCTTTGCCTCTATCTTGAAACTAGCTGGAAAAAAGTGTGATAACATATGATATTAACAATTTCATATGTAGTGATTAAGGCATAATCTTACTTGGTACATGGATTGCAATGCCCACATGGTACAGAAGAAATGTTGCAAAAATGGTTCTTTACACAGGTGCATTCCGTGTCCTCTTCTGGGGTACAGTTCTTTGCAACCTCCAAACCTAAAATAAATTTCTCAAAGTGTATGTTTGAAAAAGCAGGCTTCTGCTCACAAGTTCTTGTCCTCAGACTTACATGCTGTTAGCTCTACCACTACTGGCACTGGTGAGGCTTAACTTTAGAATACACATTCACAGCTTTTATAAGGAGCCCGGCTACAGGAGCGCTGGGAATAAGGAGTTGGCAGAGAGACCTCTGCTGGCAGAGAGCTCAGAGAACTGATCACATGACAAAATTCTTGACTCATTCAGCACTGCCAAATCCCAATTTCTTTTTCCCATTCAGAAGCATAAAGCCAGAATGAAACTCAGAAAAATACATAGCCCATCTCCCCACTTAATTTTGAAGGTGGGTTCTTTACTCTCTGTAAGAGACAAGTTTTACCTTATCTTGAGGACCTCCAATGATGAGGAATTTCACTCTCTCTTTTAGGCTAACATATTCTTGTTAAGTATTCTGCTTAAGTATCAAAATGAATTAATTTTGTCTTATTCTCAGTGTATATGATTATGCCATCTTTATCTATGAAAAAATATTTCTGCATTAAAAATTACTCTAAATGAAAGCTATTTTCTTAGGCATATAAAAATAGAACACATTTTTGAATTACTACATTCAGTGCCCTGCTATGATGGGAAACCATGTTATCTTTCAAATTTTGATGAAGCTCTACTGTGAGATCAGTGCTGAAGCAACTAATGAACCCTATACCATTGGATTTGGCCCATCTATCCAGCCTGTCCAGGTCCCTCTGCAGAGCCCTCTTACCTTCCAGCAGATTGACATTCCCCCCCAGCTTGGTGTCATCTGCAAATCTGCTAATGGTGGACTCAATCCTCTTATCCAGATCATCAAGAAAGATATTAAACAGGACTGACCCCAACAGTGACCCCTGGGGGACACCACTAGTGACCAGCTGCCAACTGGATGCAGCACCATTCACCAGCACTCTCTGGGTCTGGCCATCCAGCCAGTCTTTAATCCAGTGGAAAGTGTCCCTGTCCAAGCCCTGGGCTGCCAGCTTTTCCATGAGTATGTTATGGGAGATGGTGTCAAAGGCTTTGCTAAAGTCCAGGTAGACTACATTCACAATAGTTCTCATGGAACTTCAATGATAATTTTCCTCTTGCCTAAGGTTTTCTACTGACTTCAATTACATTATTATCTGTTGAATACTGAGACTAGCCATCCCACTATCCTTGTCCTCCCTTCAGTTTAAATAATATAGTCCTTTGTGGCATTTTAAAAAAGACTGAATTGTTTTTCTCTAGCCAACTTCATCACCCATGCAAAAATGCTTATTAATAGTGACAAATGAGAGGAAAATTTTCTATCCATATTGAGGTCTTACAGGAAGGGGAGAGCACTGGAGATTGGTATTCCAGCAGGTGATCTGAGTACTACTATATTGGAGTTAAGAACTGTCTCTCCACTCACTAAATTTGATTTTCGTTATGAGGAATGAAGAACTATCATTCCCTAAATCCTAGTACACTAGATTTACAGGACAATTAGGGGAACTGGTAGGAGATTAAGTTTAATGGATTTCAGGGAAAAAAAAAAAAATCTGTGATGCATATTTATGCAACAGGTAGTGAATTTCTAGAACCTGGCGTCACCCAGCAGGTTCATGCACAAAGGGCTCATAAATAGACACTGCAATGACTAAGTAGGAATGGATCTTCTAATGTCCTTTCCCACAACTGTGGATGCTGATAGACTTTGCAGGGAACAGACCATAGAAAGAAGACAGATTTGTTTGTGTTTTCTCTAAATAGCACCTCTTGCTTCCACTGCTGAATGCAGAATACTGGGGTAGGTGGGCCATCCAGTAAGGCATGCCTCATGGTCTCATAATTTGACCCTATATCTCACATAAAATCTTGACTGTATAAAAGACAACAAACTACCAGCTCCAGCAATTTTAAATAATATATTTAATTATGTGAAAGATTACAAAAGAAACCATTGGGAATTCTCCTGTCATTGCTTCTTACACCCCTTTTTCACATAGAGAGCAAAGAAGAGGAATGGCTTTTCTTCCTGGGCTCTAACCAGTTTGTATAGCTTCTGCTTTGCAAGGACTTTGCCTTTGGCTGAGGAAAGGCAGATATAAGGAGAAATGGACCAACTATTCTTCTTCCTACTTTGTGCTTGATGAAAGAGAACTGGAGGATACACTTACTAGTTTCTCGTTAATTAATTCATGTTCTACCATTAAAAGTTTTGAATCTGCATGCTACCCACTCTTTGAGTGAAATCCTGTATCAAAGAAGAGTCATTACTAGTTGCCATTTCTACAGACATACCAAATACGCTGTCACATGAAGAGCATCTCTTACACTTGTTCAAATCATTGGGGTAATTTATGAACTCCTTTCCACTTTTACATGCAACACAGTGTTTGCTAATATCTGTTGGGCAGGCGATACTGGCATTTTTAACAAAACCTGTAGAGAAAGAAAAACAAGAATTTGAACAGAAGCCACCAGCTCTAAGACTTGCATCAGAATTTTATTTTTAATCCCTAATACTTTTTGATTCCAAATATGGAATCTATATTTTTTATGCATATGTATATGCACTTCAGGAATGTAGTATAGATAAGATCTGTTTATTCTCTGCTTTTCATCCAATTTAAGACTGAAGGAGTACACACCAAACAAAACTATACATCCAAAATTGGAACACCCATAAATATATGAAATCTTGGAGGCAAAAGCATGTGTTTTCACTCTTCTAACCTCTTTTGTAACAAGCATGTTATGTGAGAACTACTATCTGTAGTGAGAACTTACATAATCAAGAAATACTTTTGAAGTGGCTGATGTCCCGTAACAAAGAAAGATAGAGCTAGAAAGAAGCACTGCATCTAGGAAATCACCTCATGCCACTTATCGCAGCACATAGCAATTATGCATGCTGTGGTTTCCACTGTTAATGACTTCTCAACACAGTCTTACAATGATACTCACCAGTTTTACATTTCTTACAACACTGACCATCTAAATCATATTCGTCCTGTTTACACTTAGTTTCCCTCCTGGCAATGATTCTCCCATTGTACACTACGTGCATTAAAGCTTCAGTATAATTTTTGCACTGTGCTTCAGTAATTAAGACAGCCACCTAGGAGAGAAGAACAGCAAATTAGACAAAAAACTGTCAAGGACTGTAGGTGTGTTTTAATACTAGCAGTTGCTCAGTAGTGTTACTCTATAGCTAAGCATATTGATATTCACCCGCTTATTAAAATTGTTCATTAATTTAGAAGATTTAATGGACAATGAGGACACATATTAGACTTAAAGATGTGAATCCTACCACTACAGGCACTCTCCTTTCAAATTAGTTTACAACTGATCCATTTCTCAGAATTTCTTTGAATGCACTATCAAGTTAAATTGCATAGTACTTGGGGGGGTTTGTTTGTTGTTTTTTCTTTGTTTGTTTTTGGTTTTTGTTTTGTTTTCTGTTACTAGTCAATGGGAGCTGTACTAGTGGTCCCTGTCCCGACTCTTTTCATGACAATAATAAAGCATTGTGGACCAGAGGTCAAACAATTCCTTTTTCTTTTTTTTGTCTTTTTTTTTTTCCTTTTTGGAGGAATGTGCTATAGTTTGCCTTCCTCTTAACAATAGTTTCTGGGGAATTCTGTATATACTCTGAATGCACTAAATATGAGATATCTATATAATGGAGCTAGGTACTGCTGGGGTGCTGACCATAACTTTAGTTAGATGCAGAAAACTCTTTATGTTAGCTCTTTATGAAAAACAGATTTGGATATCAAACTAGGCTTTAAAGCGAAGGAAGTGTTACCTGTTGCTAATTAACTGATGCAACCAATATGACCATTGTCTGCTGACTTCTACAAGTAGCCACTTCTTTTGATCCTCTACTCTATTCAGAGATGGGAAGGTGGAAAGCATTTTATTTCCTTAGCAGCCATCTGTTTTAAACTGTATGTAATATTAGTTACTAGGCTGAAGTTAGGAAGACTTTTCTTTGCCCCTGGAGGAAAAGCTTCAGCAGCTAAAAGAGCAGTTTAGCACTTGAGGAACTGTGCGTATGAATGCTCAGCCCATCACTTCCTCTGATCAATGCTCTCTCTTCCTTTGCTGTCAAAACTTTCAGGGAACTCTTCTTCGAATCCCAGTGTAATGATGTTCAAAGGTTAAAGTCAATGTAAAGCCTTAACAGAAGCTTTCAAATGGTTATCAAACTAGTGTGATTTGTTTTCCTTTTAGCTGGGAGAGTTGTCTTACTAAATACTGGGTTAAAAAGTGCAATTAAAAAATAATTACTAAAATGTTGCAGGGATGTACAACCATTCTGGTTTGGCTTTCCTTAAAGCAGTGTGAAGAAAATATCCAGAGTTGTGCAGAAAATTGGATATAATGAAAGCAGGAAACATCTTTCTAAAGTACTAGTATCAGTAAAACCTAGTTGATTTTTTTGGTGTGTTTACCAAATGCCTGCAAACACGATGTGTACAAAGACACACCTCACACAAACAAACTTCCCTGCCTCTTGTTTATGCTTTTATACAAGTGAGCTATGCTGGTACAGTGAGGGGCTCCAGAATTGTAACACTTTTAGATGGAAGCCCTCCACTCTTGCTCACGGACATGAACTTCCTGGTGCACTTACAAGAACTGGGGTGGTCACTTCTCAGAAATGACACTTAAACAGCACCATACACCTACATTGGTTCTGCTCACAGAGATGTCTTACAGCACCTTCCTGTAGAAGGAATACTGATAAAACTGTGAAGAATTTTTTTCAAAGCAACACCCTAATTTTTTCAAACTTTTTTTCTCCTCCTGGCCTTGCACTCACTTAACAGCAAGCCATTTGCTATATAAAAATTTTGGTGTATCTATCTTTTAAAATTAATAAGAAAAAAGGAGCCAATACTCATTTAGCTTCCTGTACACACCCTAGTTGCTTTTTTTTTGTCACTGAGCAGTAACACTAATATCAGAAAGGGAGCACTTTAGGGACTTTTGTACAGGCAGGGATGATAGGTGCTTTTTTATGATCTGTACACTCAAGCAACAGCTGTATGTTCCTGGCCTAAAATGACTCACAAAGGCTCTCTTTTAACTCTCTCATCTTAAACTAAAAATAAAAAAAAAAATTAAAAAAAAAAAGTAGTTTTCATATCTAAACTGAAGGCTTAGATTGAACTAAGCAGTCAGTGAGAAGAAGATCAATCAGCCAGGGATATCTAACCTTAGAAGAATCCATAAAAATTAACACATAAGCCCAAATTTTCTGGTTTCTCTCTGTTTGCATTGCCTAGGCAATAAAGAGAGTTTTCTATCTGCTCCCACTCCTTCATTGTAACTGAGTCCTCCAAAAGGCTTTCACCAACAGGTATTGGAGACTTTTATATGGAGACTTATAAACCTGTTTTCATCTGCATTCCGAGGGCAGAGTGACAAGAACTTGAGTTTCTTTGAATATTCATGTCATTTTGGGATTTTCAGGCCTCCAAGTCTTTCTTTCATCAGAGTATTCTTCATAATATGTCAACCTATTTCAACTGAAAAGCTTCTGCAGACAGAGCTTATAGGCATGTAATCTCATCTTTCAAAATGTGTGAATGTATAATTTGCATACAGGACTTTTTGAAACTTTACAATATTAACTCTGAGAAAACAATTGTCTCTGCTTTCTCCTGTTATAACACATTTTATTTTTAGGAAACCACTTCTCCCATTTTAATCCATAGATGCTGATGAATGAGAAGGCTGATGCCTTCAGCACTTGGTGGCCTTTTTTTTTCCACTCCACATTTGTTACATGGAGCAAAGTGCATGAGCTCATCAGGGGCTTTTTAAGTGTTAAAAATGGAGGAGGGGGGATTTTTCTTGCTTTTTTTTGCCTAGTGGAAGTTGGGTTGCTAGAGTGAGCTCCATTTTAACACACTTTTCTCTGTAATTAATCTCCTATTAACTCTGTCAGGATGGCTTTTTCAAAGAATAATGTCACTCAAAGACATTTTATAACGTCTAAAAATAGTATTTCACATTCTAAAATCTTTTATGAGAAAGACAAAAAGAATCCAGATCCATTTTCTGGAGCCCAGCAATGGGAGTTGGTATTTCCTCACAACTAGAAGCATCCTAGCTTCTTAAATTTTCAACTAAGGTGCACGTGTTCAATGCCTGTGAAAGCAAGAAGCCTCAGCTACTGTCCAGCTTCTTCAAATAATCACTGTCCAAATTCAATCCATTCCTACTTCACATCTCAGCTGAGTCACATGCAAATTAAGCAAATACATTGGGTACTGGATGCTTGTTATTTTGCTGGGTTTTGTTTTTTAATTTTGTTTTTCAGGAGGACTGTACTATTGAACATCTAGTAAATACAGTTTGGGAGAGTTAAGTGATGTTAACAGCTCTCACCTCACTTTGATGTTGTGGTTAAGGATGAAAAGGAGCTGGACAGCATAGAAATTTAGCAACTCTTCCCCTTTCCCTTCTGTAAACAATATGGTTTTCTTATTGGGACTTTCTCTTTGTTCAGTGAGTTACTGCAAAGATAAAGGCAGTTAGCTATGGAAACATGCACAGACATGTTCCCTAATTGGGGCCCTTATACTTTTCACTTGAATCTTGGGTCATCCCATCATTTTATTGCTGTTTATGCATGCATGTGTAAATGCGTATATTAGTTTCCTGTTAAATGAGAAAGAAGGATCAGCACAATCATGTAGGAGTCCCGTTTTCAAAGGTATGTCTTTTGAATTTGCAGAAAACTGCCTGCTGTCTAGTCTTATCAGATAAAAATATTACAAATAAAATACTTACATAGCACTTAACTCTCTTCAGATGGCCTGTGCCTTATAGTGTCTCTGAGTAGTATGTAGTTTTAAGGCTGACTGTTGCTATTTTTGCACAATTATCTCTGCAACTTTAGTGCAGCATAGAGCTCCTTGCAAAATTGAGGTCTCATTTAACAAACTGCTTTCGTGTTCTGGTGTAACCAAAACAATGCGCCAAACTCTGACCAGGTCCACTGATTTATAAGTAGTGGAACAACATGCTAAGTAAAAATAATAAAAAAAAGAAAAAATAGAAAAAAGCTTACACAAAAAATTATTTTTTAAAAATAGAAAGTATGTTAGGAGTGCTATGGTCTTCCTAAGGGGTGCTGAAATATGGAAACAATTGGAAAATAAGAATATAAATGATATATTCTCTGGGAGCAGTGTGATAAGATAGAAAGTACTTTTAATCTTACTATATATTCTGGATAGTTCCAATACAGCTAGGCAGACTGATATTTCTGCCAGTAGTTTGCTGCTTCTATACAGGAACAGATAACACACAGTTCTGTCAGCAAATGAAAATTCTTCTTTATATTTAACTATGCTCTGGTGATTTGTGCAGGAGCATGGATAGAACTCTCTGAAACCCTTTAAACAGTTTACTACCTGTTATATAGTAAATCAGATCAGAATCTGAGTGGTTAATACATTGACTTGATTTTAACCTGACAAACCGCAAAGTAAACTGTGTTCACTACCAATGTAGCCACACAGTGAAGAGACTCTGAATGTCAGCCCCGGTGAATTGTCTCTGAACAGGTGAGAATTGGGGTCGGGGAAGCAATGTATACTGTATCCACATTTCCAGGCAGGTGGTGGCTCTGCTGTGCAGCAGCACTCACTGTCACCTGCCTCATCCCTGCTAACCTACCTCTGGGAGCAGGGTTGCCTCAGGGCAGCTCTACCCGAGCACAGGCCAAGCCAGAGTATCCGGGTGTCCCTAGGTGTGTCCTGGAGCTTGCTGCCACTACAGCTCTTTGGCCAAATGCACCTGTGCCAGTGGAGATCCCTGTGCTGGGTACTGACACACTCCATTACCTTTCCTGTTGACAGCATCCCTTCAAAATGGGTGTTCGTCAAGGTAACTTTACCAGTGAGAGTGAGACACGAGACCGAAGCTCTGAAGCTGCAGGGACACACACTGTGCACAGGGGATGATTCAGGCAAGACGGGAAGGCCCTGCCCCACTGCTGCCAGCAGACGCTGCACACCATGCTGCCAGGCTTGGACTATTCCTCCAGCTTTTCCCGGGTCACTGTCAGAGTGGTTCAGACTCATTCCTCGCGGGTATTTGCTGCTCTGCTGCTCTCCCAGACGGCCGTGTCAGGGATGCCCCGCGGCGCAGTGCCAGTCCGCTCCCGCCCCGGTGTTTCAGCCCGGGCAGGTGCCGGGCTCACCGTGCCGGGGGTGCGGACAGCCTGCCCCGCCGGCACCCCCGCACGGCACGGACCGAGGCCAGGCACAGCTGCCCCTGGGTCCCCTCCCCTTCAGCACACGACCCCGGTGTCCCTGACAGCTACCTGCATCCACCCCTCTTTTCTTCCGTCCGCGTCTCCACAACACCCTTCACCCCTCACTCTCAGAAGTGGCTGTAAAATCATGAAGTGTCTGAGCGTGGAAATGTGTGTGTGGAGAGGGGGTTCTCTTTCAAGCATCACCTACGCACGCCTGAGCTGCAGTCTCGCTGGGAAGCCCGCGGCGGTGGGCTGCGATCAGCACCCTGGCAGCGCTACTCGCCCGGCCCCGGGTCCGGGGTCCGGGGTCCCGGCCGCGGCTGGTGCCCTGCCCTGCCCTGCCCTGCCCTGCCCTGCCCTGCCCCGCTCGGCTCGGCTCGGCTCGGCTCGGCGCACACTTACGAGGAGCAGGGGAAGGAGCCCCCCGGCCATCCCGCTGCAGCCCCGCGCTGTCCCGCACCTTCCGGCAAAGGGAAGTTGTCCCGTGCCGGCGCGGCAGCCCGCCCTGCCCACCCGGCTCCTCCCATGTGGCAGCCGCGGGGCTGGGCGGTGCGGAGCGCATGGTGCGGTGAGCCCGTCCCGGGCAGGGTCCCCTCCTGCCGCCGGGATAGCCCACGGCACGGCACAGCCTGGCACGGCACAGCCCGGCACGGCACAGCCCGGCACGGCACGGCACGGCACGGCACAGCCCGCGGGGACACGGCGGCTCCTCTCGGCTGTGCCGGGCTCCGCGCTCTCCGCCGCCGTTCCGTCCGGGACACCCGCTCGGCAGCTTGTGAACGCCAAGCACGGGCCCGAGATCACGAGGCCAGTTGACTTTGGACCGGGAATGAGGAAATTACTTCGTGTCCTGGTTGCTGGGAGGAGCAGGATCCTCCACCCAGAGGGCAGAAACTCCGCTTTTGGAGCATTGATAAGGACAGGCTTGGGACCGGGAGTCCCGAATCGGTAGTAGGGGAGCAGTCCCTCAGACCAGGCTAAACTCCCTGCAGCACAAGATACTATCCTTTGCTATCCTGTTGAAAGGATTGCTCAAGCCTGTAACATTTTGTAGCTATTTCTAGTCATTTGTGTTTTCCCTGCAAGCTTTCAGTGTTTTGAAATGCTGGTAGTCTGGCCTCCTTTGCAGAGCTAGAAATAACGTGCCGGTTTTAGTTATCGATATGTGTTTTGATCTTTCAGGTTTTGACATGATGCTGTTGCCTTGGGAAGACATGGTTGTAACTGAGCTGGCGTTTTCATTTTAAACACCATTTTTCAGTGGTTTATGACTCAGATTTTCAGAAGCTCTTCAGCTTTTCTGCTGGTATGGCTCTTAGCTGCCATACAGATAAGCTAGGTTCATAACATCACCAGAAAAATAGCTGCTGTTTTAAATATTTCAGGCTTTTTAACCACTTCCGGATAAACTGAAATGTACTTCTGACACATTTTTAGAGATGCTGCCTTTGGAGTATCCTTGAACAATGACCTTTTTGCCTCCCCAGGGGCAGTATGGAATACAAGGAACGAGAGGCATCTCTCTTGGGTGCAATGGCTTGGTTACATGTCCGTAGTTCTTGCTGGACAAACCCAAATCAGTGTGTACTTGAGGCCACTACTTTTAGCGGAAGCGGGGACTGCAAGCGACATTGTCCGGATCTGAATGATTGCTGCAGCAGAAAGCTTGGTAAAATAGTTTCCAAATTTGTCACTCGGGGGACTGTGTTTTGTCCTAAAATCAAAACCGTATGTGACTGGGCCCTCAGCAGTCATTGCTTAGCGTTGGGTAACACCTCGATGTGTCTCTTGCCCTAATTATCCAGTATGTTCTGCTAATGTAGCTAATGTCTCTCAGGTGCATGTGGTTTGCACTCCTCCCGGCCTCCCCGGGGCTGTGATGACTGTGTGCCTGTAGCTGTTTTGCGGTGGAGTGTTTTTTTCTTGGTAGGGAGGCTTGAGACACATTTAAGAAGCCACCACGTTCGTGTCAAAACAACAGTGTCTGCATGTGGCTTGCATTCTACCTGACGCCGTTAGTAACTGTAGTTATTTGGGGGGTTTATATATAGTGAAGAAAGGGAAAGGTGTTTGGAGGATTTTTTTGTTTGTTGTTTGACTATCCTGAGCTGGTATCAGTGAGCATTAGAAGGCCAGTGTTTTCCTCTCTTCTCTGTTTCTTGGGTTGCAGCAGGTTTGGTTTGGTTTGGGGTTTTTTGGCTGGTAAAAGTTGTATCATTGACTTTTCTTTACTCAACTTCTCAACTTTCGTCTAAAGCTTAATTCATGTGTCAGCAGAGGCGTGCTAAGCAGTGCACACGCTGCGGTATTTTTCTTGCCAGCAGATGGCCTTGAGCCTCTCCTAATGCGTGAGAAGGGACCGGTCTGGGGTGAGATCCAACCCGAGGACCAGTTAACACACACTTCTTAGCTCTTTTGCAATTCCACCTTTAAAACGGCAAGGTTTCTGTTTATTTTTGGTGGTTTGTTGTTTTGTTTGTTTGTTTTTAACTTGTTATTGTTGTTCTGTGTATGTACACCCGTCATAGGAAATCCTGTTCCAGATAGCTGCAAAAATACCCAAGGGATAATTCTGATCACAGTATTCTGGCTTTTAGAGTCTCTGAGTTGAGATCTGTATGCATGCCCTAACTGGCATCAATCATTTTCTTTTCTCTCCAGAAACCTACTTGAACCTAGAGAAACTGACTCTGACATTATGAATTACTAAGTTTTTGAGAAGGTTAACTAGTCTCTCCAGGTGAATAAAAGTTTGTCAAGTTGCAATAAAATATAATTGAAGGCCCAGAGCCCTATGCATTGTATTGGTCTCACCTCAGAATGTTGAATCTATATTTATATTCCAGAAGGAAAATAACTAGGGAGGAATTTAGTTGCTGTCTACTACAAATCTGACTTGCTGTCTACTACTTGTTTCTCTGTTAAATGGTGACAGATTTTTAAAATTTATTTTGAGTTTTGTTTTTTTTAATATTTCGTTTAGATTTGTTTCTGCATATTGGTAAGTTTTTAGCAGTTCTTTTGTACTAAGATTGGGCAATTATATTAATGTAGTATAACTTAACCAAAGTAGTTCCATCAAGCATAAATTCTCCTTTGAACTAAAACACACATTAGGAGGGTGTTGTTGAACAGAAGACTTACACTGAGATACCTTAATATAATAAATGTGCGAGCTGTCAAGAACTCTCCACTACATTTGTTTTCCGGTTAACTTTGCATTTTCTTTTCTTGTATGTATTGACTTATTCCCCTGTCTTTTAGTAGATAGTAAGTTTGCCTTAAAATGTGGATAAAGTACACAAGTTTTGTATTTGGGCAATTTGATTTGGCTGGAAAGGAAGCAAAATAGGAGAGAATGCAGAACATTTGTTTTAGAGATACTTAAAATGATACATTTTGTTACATGATTCATGTTTTGTAAATACCCTGAAATTTAAAGGCGTGGGGGATAAAGCTCAAACAGTAGTAGGACCCAAAGGTTTTGTTTTGTTTTTGTTTGTTTCACTTTGTCTGCCTTTTCATTTATTCTGCTTTTCTGTTTTGCCTCTCCCCTCCATCATGTATGTTCAGAACAACCAAACTAATTCTAACTTTTTGTTCAAGTCCTAGAGTGAGCATTACTCATGCAGCTTTATTGCACCTCTTTCATCCTTGATTCAAACCTCTTTTATGTGACTCTCATCACAAGCATCAGCCTACACTATTGAGAAATGATCAGTGGCATTAGTCCTTAAATAATCAGCTCTTACTCAGTACAATTTTGTGAGGATTTTAATGTTTTCCAAATCTTCTACGAAACATTAAAACAGCAACCTTCCTCCACCCACCAGCTATACCCTTTGCTCTATGATCTTGTAGACCAGAAAAGGACTGTAGCCACTTTACAGTGGCTGCTTTGTTGCAGTGTGGTATGGCCAGATTCTGACAGTAGTCAGAGATTACCCTTCTCCCTTTTTTCCTAATACTTAAAATCACCTGGGTTTGTGGTATAGTGAAAGATTCTTGATCAGGTGATGTGGTGGGCCAAACACCCTGTTATGTGTGTAGAGAAGCTGATATGAGAGCATAGAAGTGGGAAAAGCAGGGTATGAGCAGAGAGGTTTATGGAGATCCTATGGGTTTTTTCATGAGAGTGCTGCATGGTGTTATATCAAATCACATCAGGAAGTTCTGACGTGCAGCATCTTTTTTTTAGAAATAATAGAGGCCTGATATACCTGCCTGTGGAGCCACAGATGCTAGCATTTATCTAAAAAACCCCCACACTAGTAAGAAAACAGTGGAAAAAAACCTGCAACCAAACAAACCCACCCCCCTCAAAAAAAAAAAAAAACCTAACAAAACAAAGTGGAAACTGAAACTTGTAGCAAGTCACTTTTCTCCTTTAAGCACTTCTTCTCTGGAGTAGATGATAAAGGAGAACTGGACATAGTCCCTGTCCCTCTTAAAGAAAGCTGAAACAGATACATGTCCTTTTTCTTATAATTCAACTTTCTGACGCAACCCTGGATCCATGCTTTTCTTCAACAGACCCAGTTTGATGACGTCAATGCATTCTTCACAGCAGGGCAAAAAAAATCATTTTTCAAACAAACCGAGCATTTCCTTAGACTGGAAAAGCAAATTGGCTGGATGCCTGGTGGCTCCTACAGCCAATCACTATAACCTTACCATAAATGTAGATGTGCTTCTATCCTAGGGTAGATTATTGACTTTATTTTAGCTATGGGACCATCCTGTCTCAGTCCTCTGTGTGTACACTGTACCAGAGAGTGCTGAGATATGAATGCTGCATTTTTTAGCAAGTATTTTTCACATCACATGGTCGCACTTAAAATTTGACTTTATGACTTGATAGATTGTAAGTGCATCCCTTTTAATTGTTTTGCAGAGCTCTGTCTCCACCCAAATCTTGTGGCAGGCAGCTTAGTTTCAGAGACTGGCTGGTGCTCTTTTTTCTTTTATTTTTTTCAAACTAATTCGTCTTAGTTGTTTTTTGAAGATGCTGTTACTAAGATTATGCTTTATACTTTCAAAGCTTGATGTACAGCAAATGCTAGCTGTCAAATGTATAACAGATGAGCTGTAAAAGCTTTTGAGATAATGTGCTAGGGATGCTAGATATTCTCCAGGGGTGAGGAAGTATCCAAACCTTCAGGCACTGCCTGGATAGAGCACTGTTGATTTAATTTGTGAGTTTCCTGCATCTGTGAGTTAAAATCAAGACCAAATCCTTGTACCAAGGATGAGAGAGGAAAGATCTGTAGAGAAGTGTCCAGAGTTAAAAGCTAAATGTGACTAAAAGGAGATCTTTAGTTCTACTTTTAACCTCTAATCTGAAGGTGTCAGTAACAGGTGCACCAGATGACTTTATTTCCGATATTAAGTAAGTGACACCCAAACAACTACCCTTCAAGGAAAACAGTTTTCATTATAATTTTAAAGTAAACTAAGGCTAATTTTATTAAACCTAGTGGGAACAAGAAGCTAAAGGAAACATTTCAAAGGATCTTATCATGCTGTGGTTTCTGAGATTGTAAGAAGTCTTATGTCTTTGGGATTCAGTTCCCTTGCTTTGCTCTGTCATGCTTCTCTATCTGGAATATCAACTGATGAGTGAAACTACCATGCTTAGATAAAGCAAGGCCTTGTGACTGAGACTCCAACACTCTTGTTTTTGGCTTCTTTTGATATCACTTAACCTTTGAATTTTTGGGGGGGCAGCAGGGACATGACAGTGATGTGAAAAGTTTTATCCCTCCCACTGACATCTCAGATGCAGTTCAGCATCTCTGTGAGATCAAATGGTCTTCAGAGTGAGAACAGGATGCAGTGATCTTGCTCTGAATATTTTTCTCCTGGGCACTGCTGTGTGCTTTTAACCAGGACTTGTGCTTCAGTTAGATGTTTAACAGCTAAATCCTAGTAGAGAGGGGCTTTTGTATAGTCAAAGTCTGGAGATGGGAGGGCTGCTCACTGCTCCCTACCTTCACCTACTCACCCACTTCTACCACACATCTGCACAAACAGAAGAGAGGCCTGGATAGCTTATGCAGCTACAGGAGTGAGTCATATTTTCTCTGTTCTGCTGCACAGGCCACTGTGTAGTAAGCTTTTAAGAGCTGTAGCAAATGAGTGTGTGGTACAGACTGATTCATACTTCTGCTGAGATTCAGTTGATTGTTTTCTGTTGGTGGTTCTCATGAGCAATTAAGTGATGGGCTTAGAAAGCTGTGCATCTCTAAGGGTGGTCATAACAAGAAGGGATACATTCATGTTTGCTGTCTGAAGCAGTCTGCTAAATTCCCAGATAAGACATTAGTGATATTTTTCAGCTGAATCATTTCTCTAATACTTCTTTGAAGCTAAGTATTTTGGAAGAGGCATCATTTCCACACTGCACAGTAGCTGCCTCTTCTGCTGTCAGCCAGCTCAGATGCAGGAATGGGAGACTGATGAGAGACTCAAGAGGGATGGACAGCAGAATGTGCATTTTTGGTTCCCTGACATGGTCAGGAGAGTCTACTATCAGTATAGACCACAGCTTTAACAGCCACAGGTTTCCCTTGCATTTCTTCCAGCTCAGGAATGCTCAGACACTTCCCTGCCTGAAGGTAACCAGCTGAGAGAGGAGTAGTTCCTCAGTTTCATGTGAGAAATGAGGAGGGACTCGCATCCATTTGCTGTAATGGTGTAGGGAAATTGTCTTACTTTCTTGAAGTAGAGGGTTTGGACCAAATTCTCAGCTTTCATTTTGTCACTTCAGTGAGCCATGATTTTACTTGGGACCAATGGTAATTTTGATGTTGTCATCACTGCACATGCATAAAGCCTATGTAAAGATGTTGCAACAATATCTGGGGACTCTGCTCTTTTTAGGAGGCAGGGTTGGCCACCAAATTCTTCTCTATCAGCTCCCTGAAAGGGCAGCCCAGTCTTCCCTGCACATGGCAGAGCCTGGAGTGTCTCAGTTTGGTGCAGTGAAAGGCTGTTGATATATGGAGCTTGTTCCTTGCTACTGCTTCACTATTCCTGAGTGACCTGCTACAAACCCCATGTTTTCTCTTCAGGAGGCCTACCTGAAAACCAGAATCTAACAAAAACAATTTACGGAAGAATAACTGTAAGTTATTAAAATCAAGGCAATGGGGAAGGTTTAGCCCTCATGCAAACAGTACTTTGTATTGTGTATGCAGAATAAAAGAACACAGATGTTAGCCTTTTTTCCCAAGTGTGGTTGTCGCCTCTTCCTCCCAACCCATTTTCTGAGCAGGCTTGGCAATTTGCAATGCAAGTGGCATTCAGTTTTTAATGCAATAAAATACTATAGCAAAACTGTTTTATTTAAATGCTACTCAGAAAGGAGGACGTGTTTATGCTGAAGACCTGCTAATTGCATAATTTTCTCCTTGTATTAAACAATGTGTTCATGCTGTGTAGCACAGGCTAATCAGCATGCAGGGAGATGATTTATATCGTATTGAAGAGGTCTAGGCATTTGACCTTGTAAATTAATTTCTGGAGACAGCTAAATACAATGCAGTAAGTAATAGGCTCTAATTAAGAAGCTGGAAGAGTTGTGTTGTTCTGGTATCCTGATGTGGAAACTATCCAGGCATTTCCAAGATCCTTGGACAACAGTGTTTTGCAGCAGTGAAAGGAGTTACTACATCTTTTCAACAAGTTACTAGCAAGGAACTGAAAAAGAGAAACTCAGAAAATACTTACAGGACTGACAACATAATAGAAACTATAATTTTGAGACCTTACCCTTTTTTTGTGCTGTTACTGACTTGCAAAAAGAATAGAACATGAATCAACAGGCTTTAGCATTTCCTACCTGAAGGTACTTGGAATATTCTTGAAGTCTTTAAAACTGCAACGTAATCAGGGAGGTATTAGCCTTTTGTCTGTGGAATGTAGAGTGGTATCTGTACCAGTCCCTGGGAACCCTATATGGGTGTGTGCAATACAGGACAGTATATGTGATCTTATCTTGGTCAATAATTGGATCAAAAAGCAGTTGAGATTGGAGAAATCTCTCACAGGGCTGCAGGTGTGTTAGACCTGAGTCCTGACAGTTTTCATCCCCCATGAGACCAGTGGTACAACAATTGATCTTGAAATGGGCTAGAATGAGGAAGAGCTTTGCAGAATTCTGAGTTTTTCTGTGTTTCTGAAAGATGGTTATATTTGTTTCAGAATTGTGTATCTAAGTGTTCTTTACAGTCATAGAATGAAAAGCACAAAACTTTGGCCTCAAAGGGAATTTGAGCAAACAGTTAAAGCTGGGAATGTAAAACATATTTAGTGGAAGAGGAAAAGAAACCCCTGAGTTTGACTGGAAAATGCTGGTACCCTTTCAGAAAACCAACCAAATTATTAAAGAAAAACAGCATGTTACCTTTACTTTTCCATAGTTTTTAAAACTGCCTATAAGAAAGGGGATGAAGAAACTACCTTATGTAACTAAGATGCATCTGCAAATTAAGGACCAAAAACTTGCCTGCTTTAGTTTTCTTGTGGGGCTTTAACATTGTTTGGGGGGTGGTTTATGAACTGAATATGCTAGGCCATGAGTAATAGCTGTGTGGTAAGTTACCCACTATTGTCAGCTGTGTCTCCTGGGGCACCACATTAGACAACAGGAAGGGCTTCCAGGCCCAAACAGAGCCAGGATGTGTGCAGGAAGGTGTGATAAAGGCAGGTTGACACTGCACATGAGGCAGAGAGAACCAGTGAAAACCTGTCCTTCCTTCAAGCTGCAGTGAATTAGGCATCACTTTGCCAGGTGTGTTTGTCTGCACCTTGTTTTCATCAACCAAAATGACATTCAGCAGAAGTTTCATGGGGAGAAGAAAGGGTAGGGGTTCTTCTGCACAGGTCAGAGTTGCAAAGAGTCTTCTCAAGGCTTCTTATTATAAACAGGATTCTGTTGAGGAGGACTCTGTTTTATCTTAGATCTATAATGTAGGTTGTGGCAAGTTATAAAAACACATACATGCTCACACACATTTTATCTGTGACATCTTTCTATAACTTAGGCTACTGTTCAAAACACTGATGAAGGCATTAAGGTGTATAGCCACTGGGTAAGGAAGGTCTCACAGAATTGCACTCACTCTGCAGTGATTTCCCTGTGCTGCTGTCCTTCAGTTTCAGAGGCAGTTCTCTTGCTACTCTGCATATGTTAGATCTGCATTTGCTTTATTTCTAATTATTTCATGCTTCAGAATATAAAAGGCTTTAGAGGGCTTTTACAACTGTGTTTATAATATTCCTCTTTAAAAGTTTTGCTAGAAGTAATTTTTACAAAGCCTTATGCATCAATGTTTATTATCTCATCTCCTTTTAGTTTTTATTATTTGAATTCTGTATTGGCAGCTGTGATAAGCTGACTTAGAGTGGTGTGTTCATCTGGCAAGTTTGTATTTAACTACTTCTTTACATTACATGCTTGAAATTTTTGTTAAACTGGCTTTCTTCCTGGGGAAAACTGCTCAGGCATTTTTAAGGACTAATGAAAACAAGTTGTTAATTGTTCTGGAGACACTTTGGCCTGTTCTTTGGAACACCTATGTGGATGCAGGCTATTCATACCTGCTGCAATGTGCATGCTCAATGAGCGTGCTCTTTTACTACCCTCTTGCAGTGGAGTTGAAATTAAAAAAAGACACAAACAGTTTTGCAATCCTTTGAATTGATTTCTGGCCCTTTTTTTTTTTCTTCCTAGTACAGAAAATGCATATATATTAAATATGTTTGCATTTGCCACATTATTTCTTACTCTTGCACATAACAGCATATACTTTCATATAATGGTATGCCAATTCCAAACGTAGGTTTCTTTTTTATCTTAAGGTATTTTTAAAAGTATATATTCACTCTAGTCACACAGGTGGTAGATTTCCTCTTGTATATTTTGTATGCTATTTGGTTTATTGGTGTGTAATTCTCATTCCTTCACTGTGATGCAGTGGTTCTTGTGCAGATTTAAAAAAAATAAATAGTTCAGCTGTGCTCAGTTGTTGGTAGGTTGTGCTGAATGACTCATAGAGAAGATGAGGAAGTTGCAGCAGGGCCATGTCTCCTTGTCCTGCCCAGCAGCGACACCTAACTTCTTCAAGTGCCCCAAGCCCAGGTGCCAGGAAAAAAGGGCTGGAGACCAAAGATGGAGTCTTGGGAGAGGCAGGTACTGGCTTGGTGACATTCATGGTGAGATTGACTCCGTAGTTTGTCATCATGTAGAGCCTATGGGCAGAGAAGATGTATGGATCACAAACAGCAAAACTTTGGCATACAGCAAATTATCAAATTTACTAGTGAAAGAAATGACCTTGCAGAGATCCTTTTCCTTATGGTTTGCTGGAGGGCCAGACAAACTGGCTGATACAGACATTGAGGTTGTGAGGCTTTGTGATATAACTAGGCATGCAGAGCCCACAGGTTTAAACTGTAAGTAATAACTTCATGAAACTCACTTCCAGAAAATTTTTCTCATGGGAACCATCTGATTTCTTATATTGTGAAAGCTCTCCTTGAAACCTTGCTCTTGGTGAGACAATAACAGGAACACCATTTGCAAAAATGTAGTGGGAAGGGGTCTACTTCTAGTTGTCAGTGTGGGAGTGTGTTGGTTGGGGAGCTTGGAAGTCACTGTAGAGGAAGGACCCCTGTGCTCTGCCCGTTCCATGCACACGTTATGTAGGTCTGATTTCCTTAGGACTTGTCTTCCATGGTGGGAAGATTTCATTTACATTTTGGCAAATTTAAACTGGAGAGGTTCTGGTAATTGTCTAGGGGAATCTGTTCCCTGTAATTCTTGGGAGATGTGCCAATGTAACATTATTGTGAGGCCTTATCTACAGTGTAATTTTGAACAGATACATCATCATGAACTGTGAACAAGCTATGAGGTGCTGCTGATAGTTTGCAACACTGGAGCAAGGGCTTTGGCTTGGCCGGTGGCCTGAGGGTTTATTCAGGGTCTCTGGTGGATTTGCTGCCCTTGGTATAAACAGTGTTCCTTTGACTATGCTTCTGATATATTTGATGGGGTTTTTTTTCTAACAGCTGGGCTGTGAGCTGTCGGTGGTGCCTTGCAGTCAAAAAGTAGAGCTTATTTCTGCCAAAAGCACCCCAAACAGCAACAATAAAAAAACAAACCAAAACATCACAAATGGCTTTCAAAACTATGTGTTTAAATTAGGCACATTTACAGAGGAAAAATCTGTCTGCATGTACGATGGATGAGGACATGAGTAAAAACTCCTGTCTCAAGAAATTCTCTGCTGCACATAGAAAGGAGAAAGGCTATAGGAAGAAAATTACCACTGTAGAAGTCCTATTTCTTTCCTAAGCATCTGCTCTCAGGAAATCTCAGAGACAGGATACTGAGCTATATGGATATCAACCTGACACAGCAGGACTTGTACTTTTGTTCTGTTTGATTATCTAAGAAGGAATTACTAGAGAGCCATTATCTCATTTTTACTTTGAATGTGTTCCTTTGATTTTGAATGAAGGGTAACTACCACATTATCATGGAGGAAGAGACCTTGTCAAGAAGATGAAGGAAGGTTGTGAATTAGCATTCTTCATCACCATGCTCCAGAGGCCGAGGAGGCAAACACTGGCTCCTCTAGCTCTTGAACAGCAGTGGCAAAACTATTTTCTAAACTTTGCAGGTTGAAAACTGCCATATTTGAGAATTATTAGAGTAATTTTGTCTTAGTTCTTAGAGATCAGTGCAACGGCCTGGCAATCACAGAGAAAGCTAATCTATGGGTCTGACAGTTTATGGGTAATCTGACACTTTACAGATGCATACTGTGTGACAGCTGCAATGAATCAGGTTATTAGGGCGACTTTCTGCTCCCTAAAGCTTATTTATTCCTGTCTTTTTCAAAACAGGGGTGCGTGTAAGGGGGTGGGGAAGTGTAAAACCTATCAATGAGATAGAGGAGAGGGCCTGAAGCCAGACAAAGCAAAACATTTAGAGATTCTGCTAATGTTACGAAGATGAAAGGAATCCCCAAATAAAAAGGAACCAGAGACATATTTAGCAGAGCCTCATTCCTAAGCAGCCAATTGGATGCAGGCAGGAAGGTCTCCATGCACATCTCAGAAGTTGTTTTCCCTTATAAAGTAAAGCAAAGGGATTACTCTATTCACAGTCTTCTATAGCAGTTGGGATAAGTCTGCAGCTTCTGTCCTCTTTTATTAAAGAAGTATGGCATCTAAGCACTGGTGTGGGGTCTCTGAGCTGGCCTTCTTCAGGCCAGCTGGAGTAATTTCCTAGGCATGGTGGCTGTATAGCTGCTATGGAGTTCCAAGCACATTTTGGGTCTGTATGGCAATCTGCACAAATTACTGAAAGAAGAAAGAACTTAAGGAAGGTGTAGCTAAGAATATAGCTAAGAATTACCACTGATGTATTGAAAGATGCTTGAAGTCAATAGGGAAGATCCCAATGTGCACTGGAGGTTTGCTAGTATCTCTATAAAGAGATCAGGGAAAAGGGTACCAAAGAGAGAGGGAAAATTACTTTTTTTCTCATGTTTTTCTTTCTCTGATTGTACTCCAGACATACTCCCATGACAGAGACTGCAAAAGGGTTTAGTATGGAAAAACTAAATTCTCAGGGGAAGCTGAATAAAAACATAGGTTTGGCTATGGATACAAAGAAAGAACGGGAACCCTGGGATATAGACACACCAGGCAAATTGCACTGTGTGGTTTCTATACAAATGAGTGGAATAAGGCCTGAAAGACAGGCAGCAGAACCTGGTGATGGAAGTAGCCTCCAGAGGGAAAAGTAAACTACTTTCAGGAATGCTGTTGTGTTCTTTTTCTTGAAGAAAAAACCAAACAAATCCAACCCCACTATACATATATATATATGTATATTTGGGCTAAGCTCTTTTGTGTCCATAGCTGAGGAGGAGTGTTCAGAGGTTTGGTTCCCAGCATTTAAGCTTGATTCTCAGAAGACTTGTTCTATTCTGTTCTTTTTAGGTTCGTATTCATGTCTCAGGCCAAGCACATTTTCCCCTTCCCCCCTATCCCTTTGGCAATAACCTAAGTTGCTGAGAAGAAAGGTGTAAACTACTAATATCAGTTTTTGACATGTACTTTTATGTCTAGTAATAACTGTGTGATCATAACTTCAGCATGAAGTCACTAAAAAGAAAAGAAATACCTTTATTCTATAGTGTCCCTCGAGCTGGAGTGACCTAATTTCCTTGCATAGTTCACCTGTTTGCCTTACTTCCTTCCTGCCCCAGTACTTTCCATCAAATCACACTGCAGAGACAAGCTGCCTGCTGAGCCCTGCTCTTTATTGTATGCTGGAGGCATGGCTGGGCAGCATCTCTACATTTTTCCTTTGCTGTTTCTGCGTATTCATCACTACTTCTCAGTCAAGCCTCTGGGCTTACTTCTTCCTTCTAGTCTACCTATGCCTGTCTCTAACAAATATCCTTCATACAGTAGGTCCTTCCAAACAACTGGTGTTTACTCTGTATCAACAACTACCTGCTCTGACTGAGACTTAGCCTTATCTTTTTCATGAGCACCCTGAAAAGTAGGATTCCTACATCTTTGGTGCCTATGATAGGCAAAGTGATGTGTTATCCCCTCCCAAATAACCATTCCTCAAAGCAGCCAAGGAGTGGCAGCTGCCATTATTGCCACCAAGAATAATTGTGGTATGCACCAGGCTAAGTTTATAGTATCATGATGAAGCTTAATAGAGTCTGTGGTATCTGCATGGCCACTGTCTCCTTAATGTTCACAGAGGCCTCTTGTAGAAAACTGTTGCCTATATTTCTAGTTATGCTGAGGTGTAGTGTGAATTATGTACTGGTTCTACTGAAAGGTTGTTTACTTGGCTCTGCAATCTCATATGTGCTGTATCCACTACAGTATCATTGCCAGTAAGCTTTTTTTGGAGTGTGAACCTCTGCTTAGTAAGGTAAAAAGTTTGGATTCTTTTGAATTTTTCTCCAAGTCTTGGTATTTCCAAGGAATAGTAGTTGATGATGTTTCTGAAAACCTAGGATTATGTTTCTTTTATTCTAGAAGATAATTGATGTTTGTATCAAAATCAGACATGATACTATATTGAAGGGTTCTGCTGTGTGAAATTCTCCTTCCCCTTCACCCAAGTTCCCTAATCTAATACCGTATGTTTTATATGATGCGTGCAAGTTTTCTCAGCTATGTTATTGAGTGTTGTTTGAAAACAAAGAATTTGGTTTTGGCTGTCCTTTGAGTGTCAGTTGGAGATATGCAAAAAAGGGCCTGTTAAGATCCTCTCTCTTAGGTTGTTTACCTTAGTGGGCTTGTTTTTTTTTTGTTTTTGTTTTGCTTTTAATATTGCTGTCTCTTGCTCTGATGCTAGAATTGAAATAATAAATAGCTTTTGCATGGCTCATGTTCCAACATCTGATAACCTCTGTTTCTGAGTCTCCAAGGCAGTTAAATTCCTTCAAAGTTCCTTTCCTTAAAAGTGAAATTCCTTTTGGTCTTCAATCCATAATTCTGCCTATCTGCTATCTCTACTGGTAGCATATTCCTTAAATTTCGCACCAGAAAAACTCTCACTGTGATTTTATGTGAGATTTTCTTGCATTAAGGCTACTCAATTAGGCAGCAAGCACTCTATAAGCAAATGCATGATGCCTCTCCCTGTTGCAACAAGACTCACATAGCAAGGATCTCACTTGGATTCTCACATCTTTCTTGGCTTGTGTGCTTGGAGCAGTTTTGAATTTGTATGGTTTAGCATTGGAGTTAAGAGCTGCTGTTTCTGGTCTTTTGTACAAACTTAATGACAAAATGTTGGCTCTGAAATGGCTGCTACACTAGAATTAGCCTGTCCAGAGAACAGTTGGCTACAGCTGTAAAAATTGAGGCCTGTGATGAAAATAACTTGTACAGTGAGAACCGTTCCTTTATTTGCTAAAAATAAGTTTAATAGAAAAGCTAACTGGGGTTATAAAATTCATCAACTTTACTATGAACAATTTGAGATGTGAGTTTAGGACAGTCCAGACTTCTGGCCATCAGTGAAGTGGCATTGGGGCATATTTGGCCTGCAGGTCCTAGGGTTGAAAAATAAGCTGTCTGAGAAACAAAATGGATTCTAACCTGTTACAATCCCAAGGGGATCATAACAATCTTTTAACTGAACCTTTTCACAACCTTCAAAGACTTCTCCGTGAACCCTATACAACCCCTTTTTAACTACCCTTAAGCCTATGGACAATATTTAGTATACAAGCAAAATGCCAAGCTTTTAAAGAGACCTTGTTGAAAAATTAACCAGCTGTTTAGCTGGCCAGAAATATTTTCATTGCTTTTATTGCAATCTTTAATGACAGCAAAGAGTTTCTTTAAAAATATCTTCCCTGTTATAAATGACTGCTCTTCCAATTTCTCATTCTGCCTCTTGGATGTTACTGTGGAGTCCTGGACCTTTCTTGTTTGAACACATGATCCTCCTGCCAGAAGATGTCTATTGTGGCCACGCTCTGACTCTCTGTATTTTAGCAACTCTCATGAAGTTTGAAAGTGTTTATCTTACACAGCTGAAAGTCTCCTCCTGTTTCATGAGCTCTACGCTGGAATGCAGTGGAAGAGACCCAGGGCCTGTGGCCACCCAGATTAGAGTTTTTTGTATTAAGGTCCCTATATGGTTTTGTTAAAGACTTCAGCTCTGTCTGTGTCTGTCTCTGCTCCTTGTTTGGGAGGCTAGTGGGAGGAGAAGAGCTGAAGGGGCTATATAACCTCAGAGCTTTCAGATACGGAGTGCACCATCCCAGAGCAGCTATCCCCAGCCAAGCACTGTCAGGGTAAGTGGCACGGAACCAATAGCATGATTTACAGATTGCTGGAGGACTTGAATTAAATAATGTCAAATGGAAGCTATTCAAGAGGATGTACTGCTGTGCTGTAGTTTGCTTAAGCAAACTTATTAGACTTGAGTTGATAAAATACTTGTAGTATCTATAATGAGTTGTCTCTATTTTATAGCACTTCTGAAAGGGACAGAAAAGTTCTACTTAATAACTTTGCTGATTCTACCAGCACTTCAGCAATTTTATATAGAAATGATTGGTGTAATGCCACAGCTGAAATTACAGCTATATTTAAGTTTAACTGAACCTGTGTGACCTTGATGTGTTAGTTTGGGACTGAACAAAGTTCCTGAAGGGGTGTGTAGTAGCGTTTCTTAGCAGATTTTCTTCAGTTCTGTTAACCCAGTGTAAAGTACATGAATGTTTTGGGGAATGTGATTGCAAGAGATAAAAGTGTGCAAATTAGCAGTGTCTAATAGGATAAAATGTGTGTATTCATCCTTGTCTCTATGTATATGAAACTCCTGTTCTGTAAAATGCCAAACATTTCATTAAGGAACAGGCTATGCACAGTATGTCTTGTGGAGCGGGAGTTCATTTTAATGTTGTGGAGATTGTTGAGGTGATTGATTATATTTAGATGTAAAGCAAGGAGAAGAGACTAAAGACTATAGATTACTTGGGAGAAAAATGTCCTTTCTTCCACAGTATTCAGTGACATTTGCTGCTCCACAATGTTGCTACTGCATGCCATAGCAGTCCTGAGTTGTAACTCACTGGTTGGCAGCAGAGCCCTCTGTCTGATTTTTCAGCTTTTTGTGCTTTATTACTAAATATGGTTTTCATTTAGAGTCCACTAGGCTCAGAAATGTAGCCTTTCCTGCCCCCTTCTTTCCCCTCCCCCCAGTGATTTTTGGCATTGCACTAGCTGCATTGGTTTGAACAACCCCCCTGACCTCGAACTCTGTTCCAAAAACAGATGGTTGAAAAGCCTATTTCCTAATTAGGAAATGGTTTGTCCAAACCAGTCTGTTCATTCATATTAGATAACAGTTGTACTCCATTCAGTAAATATTTGAATATAAAGAGTCTGTTTCCCCAGGAGTTTAATAAATGAAAAAACTGCAACCTACTTTCCTTTTCAATTATAATGATAAAATATCTGGAGTACACAAAATTAGGATTTCCTTATCCTCGTCTTCTCCTGGGAACTCTGCCCACTCAGCCTGCAGGAGCAGGGTTGCAGCCACGTCTCATGGCTGCCTGGCTGGGCAGAGGCAGAGGATCTCAAATGAAGGACTTCAGAGAACTATCCATGCTTGCTTCATCCAGGTAGAGGATGAACAGACTGTGGACTCCCTTACTCATTGGCCATGGCTCTTGCTGACTCCATTTGCATTTCGTCCTGTGCTTCCAGTATTCCCGTGGCAGAAGGTTTTGGAGACTGCATGTGGAGCCAGCTGGTCCATGGATGACAGCTGTGTCCCTTAGCTGTTAACACATTGCAATTTGTTGAACCCTGCATGGAAGATCAGGCTTGGAGTGAGCCAAGTGATTCCCTACCATGCTATAAATTGCAAGCAAATAATTCTTCTTGAGTCCTCGTATTCAGTGCTTGTTTCTGTAATTGACTTTACTACAAAGCCTTCAAAGCATTTTTGTTACCCATATTATCTTCCTGTTGCCAGAGGAAGAAAACAGTTTCTTTTTACTGAGAAAAGGAACCAACATAAACTGCTCTGTCACTCTACAAATGTAGTTTATTAGCTGCTTTGAAATCATGACAGAGCATATGATATGACCTGTTTTTAAAATACATACTGCCTCTGGCTTCATTTTAAAAGTGGGTTATTATTTTCTGAGTGATTAGGGGAGGACTGCTTTCTTTTCTAAGGTTAAATGTAAACTCAGTTGGCCATGTTCACCCTGTGGGTTAATAATCTGCATCAGGAAAACATCCCTGGTACATGTATAGCATTTCATGTGGTTAGTTGTTGGGAAGACCAAGATAAAAAGGGGAAAATGCAGGGCTCTTACCTTTGACAGTTTTCCACGTGTTGGGATTTTGTCAGGGTGATGGAAAAGCAGGAGAAGTTGTGTTGAATCCAATGCAAATGGATCTTTGTTTTTGCAGCTGTCAGTCCAGTGTTCTCTTTTATCTCCTACCCCCAGCCGTGGATTTCTGTGACCAAATTTAGATAAACATTTGCTGCTCCTTGATCTCTCTGCCCATGCCGCAGGACTGGAAGTCTCCTCTGGAATTCCCTGGATAATCCCTAGAGCACACAGCCCTTTGGCAGACATGGTTGAAACCTCTCAGGCTTTTGAAAGAAAGCCTGCTCCCTCATTTCCTCACATACCTCAGCAGGCCTTGCAATTGCCATGCCTCTCCTTGCCGTGCTGGTTGCTTTCATACAGCCATCTCTGTCTTCAAGGGTGGGTCTGCTACCTGAGTATGTGTTTTGGTTTTCTTTTAATTTTTCTCTGCTGTTTTCATAGGGCTGTTTTCTGTCTGGAGGGCCAGAGGACCCTGACGTAGAAGATGTGTGAGGAAGAGGACAGCACTGCCCTTGTTTGTGACAATGGGTCTGGGCTCTGTAAAGCCGGCTTCGCTGGGGATGATGCTCCAAGAGCAGTTTTCCCATCCATTGTGGGTCGTCCCAGGCACCAGGTGATTAACTACTTTGATTATTCCTTGCTGGGCTTGTAGAAGGTTTTGCTGTCCCATCCCCAGATATTCACCCCAAGGCTACATCTTCCTGTGCCTAGGGCTAGTCCACCCTGGGGTGATCTGTGTAACAGCATTTCCAGGCAAAATGAGTCCAGAAGTGCCCTCACCTGAGTCAAAGCAGGTCTCTTGCCTTGTGAGAGGAATTATTCTAAAGTTTTTCACTCCCTCCTAGAGCATCTTTTCCCTGCCCCTTAATTTTGAATCAAACAGAGAGCTTGGTGAGTAAAGCTAGTTAAAAAAAACCCATCAAAACAAAACAAACAACAACAACAACAAAAAAACCAAAAAACAAACAAACAAAAAACAAACCCAGAAAAACTAACCCAAACCCCAAGTAGAGACCAACACAGAAACATCTGGAAATATTGACTGCCCTTAAAACTAATGATAGGTAATGTGTGGAAAACTAAAGGAGGGAGAAGTTTTCAATCAGCTTCCTACTAACCTTCCTGACTTTATTCATATAGATGTATCATACATGGGCACCTGTCTAGGGTTGAATTTCTTTGGCTTCAAGCTTTACATCTGAGTGTATGATACATTCCACTATACTTCAATGGCTTGAAAAATACATTTATTATCTGAGCTGTTTAAATATAGAGAGTTTATGAGACAGATCATCATTAGCATGAACTAGAGCAGCTTGGTTAGGTCACAACAAACTAATTCATGTAATTAGCAGAGCCCCCTAAAGGTGGAAAGAAACAAGCTGGTTGTAAGATATGGCACTTTATATACCCAGCAAATGCCTTTTAAGTTCATCAGGACTGGAGAAATATCTGCTTTTCAGTAGAGAATCTAGGACTGGAGGGCTAACTGAGGCCTTTGGGCATTACCATAATTTTAAAAGTATATTTGAATGCAATCCTCTGTAGCTAGTGGGAATTATATTAATTGCTCAAAACCGAGCCATATAGTCACAATGGATTCTAGAACATTCCTTTCCTGATCATTTATCATGGATAGTGTCCTGAAGGAAGGATTATTCCATGAAAAATTTTGAATCCAGGATGTCTATTTTTAAGAAATAGAGATGCTGACTGAGGTTTGGACTCTGTAATGACTAAGCTCTGATAGGAGTATTTATACATTCAAGGCATCCTCTTATATATTAATTTTTTTTTCCATTATTTCTGACTTTAACATAGAGACTAGTGTATATCCAGAGTAGTTCCCAGCTTCTGGTCCTTTGACCATTTCTACAGGATCCACAAAGATACATATAAAGAAGCCTGTACCAGTAGATTTAAATTGTCTGTCTCTAATTACAATATTATAGTGTTCAAAAAGAGGATCAAAAAATGTTGAAAATTAAGCTTTGGGAAATACAGAGTTTGTATCGCTCCATCTTGACCCTTAGATGGCACAATATCACTTTCTGGGTTTACTCCACTTTATTATAATTTAGCAGGCAGTTCATCCCTAAATAATAATGAACACTAAAACAACTTTATTAATCCACTTTTTCATGATGAATTTATTATTGTACTTGTTCTGTTTACTTACACTGTAGTGCAAACATGAACTTTAGGGATTTAAGTGAACTAAACATTTAATATTGGCAATTTAAGAGCAACAAATAATTCTGCATTTGTTAGTATTCTTAAAGTATCTTGTAACTAGCATAACTGGCAACTGGATTTATTTCACAGCTAATGTTTTATCTACTTTGTAACACTTCTTCCTGAAAGACTAACTCAATTTGTATTATTTTGTAGGGTGTGATGGTTGGTATGGGTCAAAAAGACAGCTACGTAGGTGATGAGGCTCAAAGCAAGAGAGGAATTCTGACCTTGAAATACCCCATAGAACACGGCATCATTACAAACTGGGATGACATGGAGAAGGTATTTCAGCTTTGAAAAGTTGATGTGTATCATTGGTAAACAGCACTACTTGAACCAAATGTTTACCCACTAAGTTTAGGATGAATGTGTCATGCTATCCAGTATGGTTTAATGAGACGCTTGTTAACAGCCAACGTTAACTTGCATCTAAAGCTTGAGTATCACTAGAAGTACATCAAAACAGTCACTGGGAGTTCTTTTACTCCCATCTGATCTTTGCTAATTACTGGAGGTGGGTGGTGGTTAGGGAGAGGGGGGAGAGAGGAGAAAAGAAAGAAAAGGAATATATCACTTGCTAGTAAGAAAATGGAATTTAGGAAGGTGTCTGTTTCTGCAAAAATACAAAGTATGTACGTGATTTTTATGTGAAGGGCACTTTCTATACACATAATTTTTAATGCTTGAAAGACTAGCAATATTGCTGTGAAATGTATCCATTTCAGAGCCAGTGTTTGGATGAAAGGTTTCCAGAACCATGTTTATTGTCATAGTTTGTACAGATGATACAATTTCTAAGATTCTAAAATGGTATCTCCATTTAATGTTGTTCTGTGAAAATAGGGCTATTTGGAGCAGTCAGAACATCACAACACACTGTAAGTGTGTGGAGTCACAGTATTGTAGGTTTTACTTGAAAGAAAAATCTCTTAGATCCAAACATTAACTGATCCCTAATCACTGCCAGCTTGAAAACAAGCTTAGTAAAACCTTCTTGACCTTTAGACTAACGTTTCTGGTCGGTTTACTTCTTATTGGTGTCTTAACCTCCTCATTGCAAACCACTTAGTCTCAGATTTTTACATTTGTAGAAATGAGTTGTGTGAAGGTGATAAACACAAGTTGACTTTCAACCTCACAAACGATTTACCTTAATTTCTTCTTATGAACTCTTGGGCTGGCCTCGACAAACCGAAAGACGAAACTGTTAAGAGATCCATTATTTATTGAACTCTGTGTATGTTCTAGAGTTGTTCTGGAACTGTTTTACTTTCCATAGTTGAAATAGCATTGCTGGAACCAAGTCTCCTCTACTGTCAGAATAATATATTAATAATGTATTAATTTTTATTACCTTATGTGTCCTTAAGTAAGTGATATATTACTGGCAGTAAAACTTGAGGATAGTGCTTTTCTTTCTACACTTATTCTGGTAATCTCTATGAAGGCAGTAAGAACAACTGAATGAGAAACATTTCTAGTCTATATCTAGGGCTGTGAAAAGAGTGCTGGAGCACAATACCTGTCTGGAAGTGATTCTGAGCTGTGGGCTGATGGTGTTTCTTTCCTTTGGCTTCTCCCATTACCTTCAGATCTGGCATCACTCTTTCTATAATGAGCTCCGGGTTGCACCTGAAGAACACCCAACTCTGCTGACTGAAGCACCACTGAACCCCAAAGCCAATCGTGAGAAAATGACCCAGGTAAACTAACACTAAAGTTATGGAATAATCCAACTTTGCACTTCAGCAGGATGTGAACTTCATCATTTCAGTTAGTCATGCTGTCCAGTAGCCTTTCTCTCTTTCTTATGGCGGATGGAAAGTGCATAGTGGCCACCTGTCATATTTACATATTATTACATTTACTTTAGAAAATCAGTGTATTCACTTTGAGTATGAGTACTTCATTCTGTCCAAGCTTTCTGTCATCTTAATCTATTTTTATGCCCAGGTCTATTACAAAATTTTCTTTAATATGTGCATGTGTCTGTATTAATACATTAAAGACAGAGACCAAATACAGGGAGATACTTTACTGGACAAATATTTTGGGATTTAGATTTTGTATTTTCGTTCCTTGTTATTACCAGCCATTTAGGAATACGAAAATCTTGTATTCTACCTCTCTGTAAATTGCTTCAACTGAGCTAAACCCCCCATTATTAAGACAATTATTTTAATTGCATTTCAGATCATGTTCGAGACATTCAATGTGCCAGCTATGTATGTAGCTATTCAAGCTGTTCTGTCCCTCTATGCCTCTGGACGTACCACAGGTAGGCCTCTGGGGAACGTGACATAGATTTTTGAAATAGTCACGTATGTCAATGTGCACTGGGGATGAATTGTGTGTTATCTTCTCAAAGGGATCGTGCTTGACTCTGGGGATGGTGTCACCCACAATGTGCCAATTTATGAAGGCTATGCCCTACCACATGCCATCATGCGTCTGGACCTGGCTGGCCGTGACCTGACAGACTACCTCATGAAAATCCTGACGGAGCGTGGATACTCCTTTGTGACCACCGGTAAGGACATGCTGCTGACTGAGAAGGAGTTTTTAATGTGCAATGTTTCTACTGGCCTTAAATGGACTAGCAGTGGTTCTGAGGTTAAATAGGCATGAGAAGGATTCCAATGAAAGTTCCTTGCAAGACTAGAAAAGGATTTGTTTAAAATAAGAGGAGGGTGTTGGCAGGTGAAAGGGAACAACCTGTCGACATATCTGGGTCCTTCCTGAATGCTCTTCTAAAGATTGAATCCTCTTGACAGCGGAGCGTGAAATTGTCCGTGACATCAAGGAGAAGCTGTGCTACGTGGCCCTGGACTTTGAAAATGAGATGGCCACTGCTGCATCTTCCTCCTCTCTGGAAAAAAGCTATGAGCTTCCTGATGGCCAGGTGATCACCATTGGAAATGAACGCTTCCGCTGCCCAGAGACCCTATTCCAGCCATCTTTCATCGGTAGGTTGAATGACTGTTCTGCCTTGGTAAACATCACATAAATATCAAGTTCCCATTTTCTTTTGATTGTGCTCCATTACTAACTCACTCCGGCACACAAGTGTGTCCTAGCATCCATTATAAAATAATCTTTCAGAACAGGACTATTAATATGGTGGGAAGAACTTCATGTCAAACAATTAGACAAAATACTTTCCCAAAATAAATGCACAAAGTTTATTCCTGGCTTCTGGCACTGGACCTGTGCCATTTTGTATATTTGAATGTGCTTGTCAGAAGTGGGGAGGGGTGGCAGGGGCAGGCAGGCAAGAAGACCTACTTTTATTTTTCCACTGCTCCACATCCTGAATCCATGGTTCATTGCATTTTCAGAGCAAAGCCAAGACAGTGCCATGCTAATCAACATCCATGAAGGCAGATTTGCAACTAGGTCACAAGAAATTCAGTGTCAGTTCTGCCAATCAGTAGAATTTCAGCTCAGAAATAAACTATTTGCATACCTAGAGGTATTAGGACATTTTTTGACTGTTCTGTGTTTAAACTAAGTTAATTTAAAAAGAAAAGAAAACAAATTATTCCAAGACCATATAAGGAATTCTTAGGACAATTGAGATTGCCTGCAAAAGCCTAGTGGAAACTTCACTATTTCACATCCCCAGCTTTCTTTTTAAGGAGGAATTGTGTGTGTAAGGGGGAGAGGAGGGCTGTACACCAAGGAACACTTAAGCAAATAATTTAAGCAACTGCAGAATGACTTTCCAGATTTCTGAAGCTCTGAAGACAATGTCTTCCAAAGAGACACTAAAGTTCATATTGTTGGTTCTGTGTTAACAATTTAAAGTTTCTGTATGGAGCTGTTTCCTCAGTGTTCTCCTGTACCTCCCCCAGGCATGGAGTCTGCTGGCATTCATGAAACCACTTACAACAGCATCATGAAATGTGACATAGACATCAGAAAGGATCTTTATGCCAACAATGTGCTGTCTGGAGGCACTACAATGTACCCGGGTATTGCAGACAGGATGCAGAAGGAAATCACTGCTCTGGCTCCTAGCACTATGAAGATCAAGGTATGTAGGGTGCAATCATTTGTAGACTATATAAGCTGGCATTTACAAAGTCCTCAAAGATCTAGTGAAACATAGCAATACTTTAAAGGTAAATGCTTTTAACGTATTTCGAATCATGTGTGGAGTGTCTACCAAATAATCACCACCTGGTAACTTTGGTGCTGGAAGAGTAAAGCCTTCTCTTCTCTCATTTCTTGATTCATGTTGAATTCTGCCAACTGCCCTAATGTGGCCAAAAGAAGAATAGCATGGACCCAGCAGCATCAATTTTCCTCTGGGGATGTATGTGAGCTTCTTTAGCCCTGGACTATCACTATTTGTTTCCAGACCAATTATCACCCTTTCCTCATATGAGGCCATGAGTACACAAATAGACTAGGGATAGGGGTTACTGTGGAAGCTGACTCAGGAAGAGAAATTGAGGATATAGACTAATACAACAAATTTTTAACTTTACCTCTTGCAGCAATCGCTAGCTGTAATGCCAGGAATAACACTAGCATATATATGCACTATTTTGTTAATATCATGTATTACTGCTTTAGTATTTTTTTTAATAAAAAAATGTGTTTTATTCACAGTTGACAGTTGTAATTAATGCTTTTATTTCTTAAACAGATCATTGCTCCTCCTGAACGCAAGTACTCTGTCTGGATTGGAGGTTCTATTCTTGCCTCCCTGTCTACTTTCCAGCAGATGTGGATTAGCAAACAGGAATATGATGAAGCTGGCCCATCCATTGTTCACCGCAAATGCTTTTAAATTGCTTTATATATCTCCTTAGTGTAAATGTATTCAGGAAAATACATTCTTATGATTTCATTCCACACATCGTGCATCGTAATTAATCTGATTAATTGGATACTGTGTATTTTTTAAATAAATTTTAACTATTCTATGAAATTGCTGCTCCTATTTAAAAAACTAGAAACAAAAGCCAAGCTGTGCATATGTGGAGATGCCATTACAGCTGGTTTGAAGCTCCATCTTGTGACATGAATTTGTTACTACACTGTACTGGGCTTAATAGAAAAAGTGGTACCTTTCTTCATTGATACCAATGCCAGAAAATGCTCATCTATCAGGCTGCATGTTCTTGAAGTTCAGCCTCAAAAACCATTTTCATCAGCAAACAGAACCTGTTGTGATTTTTCCCAAGTTCTGGGCAGTACCAAAGGAGCATAGCATCTGTTCAATATTGGGATGAACGTGGGCACTCTGCTTTGCATCTGCTCTAACCAGAAATATTCTCTTTCCACATCATTTCTAAATTCATAGCTGTCATGCTGGAAAAGCTAATTTCTTATAGGATATGGCCCAGAGATGTAAAATGTGTACCACAACATTTCTGTGTTTTCTTTGAAGAAACAAAACCTGTTCCTTTGGGAGCATATCTAATTAATATTAGGTTGACCATACGGCTTTTTTTCTCATATGCCCTCAGGATGAGTGTAGCCTATTATTTTTATGTTGTGATTTCTAGCAAGATCTAAAGAGTAATTAAGCTGGCTTAATACACTTTCTCTTCAGACCTTTTTTTTGGGGGGGAAGGGGACGAGTAATGTAATCCAAGTAGCTAAAATAATTTAGACAATTTTCTTTTTCTGTGATTTTTCTGATTCCTTTTATAATCTTAAATACATTGAAACTGATAGATAGAAGTATATGCATAGAAGCTGAAGCCAGAAATGCTGTCTGGAAAGTATATATATATGAATAAAGAATTCACTGAGACAGACCTGTAAAAGGTCACTTCTAAGGAACGTGCTGCAATCTGTATTCATTAAGTTCAGGATAAAGGATGCTATTTATTTTTGTTAACCTATTTTCCTTTCTTAACTCATTAGTTTATCTCACTTGCCTGTTACTTGTTATCTTTCAAACTGTAAGCTCTTTGCAACAACACCTATTATTTACCTGCATAACCCCAGGGTTCCAGATCTTGCCCAGCTTCTGAGTGTCAGCACATGTTGCAAACCTCTTTGCACTAACCTTATTATTTAAAGTATAGGTCATCTAAGTTCTTTGTACAGTTACTAAATAAACTCCTGCAAAAGCAAATAACTTTGTATGATTCTTCCTTCTAACTATATCTAGATCCTTTTATCTTACTCTAGCTAGATCCAGGGAATCTTTTACAAGATAAGAGGGGTCTTTCAATTTAAAGTTTCTACTGGAGGATTGCTGGAGAAGACATATTTTTCCAAAGGACTCTGATACACCTCTGCTATCCCAAAATGTCATGAGGCTCAGCTCTCAGGTAAAGGATTTGTGTTTTTCTGAGTGCTTTCTGTTAGCTGAAACTTGAGCTATACAAAGTTGGAATGGGGAAAAGATGAAACAATAAAAAAAAAAATCACCCAAACTGATATATTTGCCTCTACCACATATAACATAAATTCACTGAAGCAATGAAGAGATGTACAGAGCTGGAAGTCACAAAATGCCAACCACTGTTAAAAATCTCTAATTTGCAGAAGGCAATTAATTCCAACAAGTGATAAATGAAACATTACTTATTTCAATACAGTTACTGTTGTTTGAAGTTCATTTTATTGTGTTTTATAGGTGAGATTTGTTTACAGATTCAGGGGTAATGCCACTGAACTCCATCTTGACAGAGCAACAAAATAACTCCAAAACAGGCTAGAGCAATAAATATCAAACCATTCAATCTAAAATGTATAAATATAAAAGTAATTTCTGAAAATGTAGGAAAAACAGGAATTCATTTTTCGGTTTTGGCCTTTTGTAGAATAACATGGATATCATCCATCCGTATCACCTCAGGTCCAGCACAATTATCTTTATGTCTTTCCCAACCACATGGGTACAAGGCTGCAGAAAAAGTCAACCCATTACTCACAGAAATCAGTTACTGGCTATTTTACTGTAACTTCATCCATGAACTAGGTCTGTAAAGGGCCACTGAGAAGGGCCCACTTGGAACAAAAAAATCTTAACATTTTTCAGAGTTAGACTACCCCCTCATTACCCCTACAATCAACAATAAAAGAACATAAAAAAAACAAAGAACCTTGACCTCTCCTTTTGAGGACTAATACTGACATCAATAATTTCCACTGTCTCTCAGCATTACTTCTATGTATTTGATCACTTTATTTTGAGCTATATGAGATGCTTCTGTATTTGAAGTGAGGACTATGTAAGAAATTTAATTATTAAAGGTGAAGAGTTATCAGAAATGTTACTGTTATCTGGGAAACTGTTCAGCATACATATACCTTACTCTGGTATTAAAACATCAAAAGATATGGTAGCCAGGGGAAAACTATGGGCAATGAAAGAAATAGGGCTTAACCTACTCATAGTTGCACTTTTTAGCAGCTGGGGATGTTCTGTTGGGACTCTACAGTTGGAGAGATTAATTGATTTTTTGTTTAAAAACTGAAGAGCTCAGGAATTGCTCCCATTTGAAAATGTGGCTTTTGCTCCTTCTGAAAGCAGGTAAGAATGCTGACTGATGGTGACTGCCCTCTGGTTAGCCACCAGTTGAATGGCAGCATGTAACACTCATTACATGGCTGCTATTACTGCTTAAGTAGTCTCCTGCTGCCTACCTTAATCAACTAAGGGTAATGAATCATTAAAACAGGGAGAAAGTTATTAAGAAATCTAACCTCAAGGACATGTGATTTCTGTTTGTAGCAGAACCACAAGCAAGAATTTGGCTAGTCAAAACCATGTTAGGTTACATACTTACATTAAATAACCTAGGGTCCTTTGTATGTGGATGGAATCCCTTCTTTTTACATGCAGAAACTTCTAGCATGCCAGCATTTGTAAGTCTGAAGATGCCAGTGCTGGAAAGCAAAACAAGAAACCCCTGTTACACACTGCTCCCATAATACATATTCAAGGTTTCACATACAAATAGCTTAGCTTAAGAGAACGACAACAGAATGGCACTTGGTGACCCTCAATATACAGGAGCCCAGGCTGAGTTGGATTTTTAAATCAAAAGGAGTTGTATTCTTATAAACGAAGAGATGATGAGCAGAAGGGGAGAAAAAGAATCACAGCACTGGTGCTATTCCCATTAGGCAGGTTAGCCTACTGAGGGCTAAGGCTAGTTCATACAGGAACAGATACAAACCAGAAAGTTAGGTGTTCTGGATTGCATTTCACCCAGGGCAACTTAGAAGAGCTTTCAAGCTAGCTGTGTAAATGACTAGTGGTGATTACCATGCTTTTAGGTAATCACACGATACAAAGCATTAGAAAATGCACTGCTGCACATGTGTGATCTAACACCTTTGGTATTGAATAAAATGTCAGAAAACGCACCCTTCTGTAAAGAAGATTGATACCTATTGACTACAGGACAGCACCTGATAATAAATGTTGCAGGTTAGAGTTGGTTCCAGGGTATCAGCATAAACTGTGAAAGAAGTTTGGAGGATCAGAAATTTGAAAAGGTATACAGATATGCTCATGGCTACAAAGCCTAGTGCTTGTGCACTTGCCACTCAATCTGTATTCACAGTTCTGCTACTTGAATGCCCACATATGAAGTTAGGTATCCAGGACAGGATTCACTGAAGTCATCTACAGAGGCACAAGGCCAGAAAGAAAGGTTGAGGAAACGCACAGTGTAAACAGTAGAGTTAGCCCTGGTGCCTTGAAATGCCAGGCACACAGAAGGAGGATCACAAAATTGATGAGGTCAGAAGGAACCTCTGAAGACTGCCTGGTCCAACACCCTTGCTTTGGCACAGTCACCCTTGAGCAGGTTGCCAGGACCATGTCCAGTCAGGTTTTGAGTATCTTCAAGGATGAAGAGTTGAAGAGTTCACACCTTCTCCGGGCAACCTGTTCCATTACAAACCTTCACATTAATTTTTACACAGTTCCAGTTTTTCCCAAATACATATTGTTTGTATTTTATGACATGGAAAAATATATTCTTACTATAAAAAAGCCCTGATCTTTATCCTTCAGCTTTTCAAACTGCAATTTTCATGTAATTCTAGAGAAATATGCCTAACCTCCCTCCACTTCCTCAATCAGACAGAATGAAGATAGATCTGTGGTAGGGTACTGGCAATGAGGACTCCAGAAGAATAGCTTCTCTCATTATTACTTTGTTGAGTAGAATGTAAAAATAAACAAAATTTAAAATCTGTGTCTGGGAAGGGAGGAGAAAGAAAGCACAAACAACGCTGTGCATAGAGACTGACTGAAACACAAGTCTGAGCAACTTACAGAAAACAAACTCACAACACTATATTCATGCCCTTTATCTGAGTTGACTTGTACTCTTTGTGTTTGATCAATTTTTTTGAGACGGACACCAGGGAAAAATATCTATATATTACTTAAAAAACTCAGTACTCACTCATTATGCTTTGGTGAACAAACAATTGCAATGGCCTCTGGCAACATTAGCTGATAAGAACAATGAGTATGAAGATCAACACTGGATAAGAACGCAGTTTGTGTTGGATGTGTCTACAAAAAGAAAGGGAAAGCTCAACATCATGAAATAGTTCTTACAGATCAAGGTCAACATAAATTCAAGAAGAAACAATAATTTGTAACAAGTGAAATCATCAGTACTTCCCCATGTTGGTTTCTTAAGCTCTTATTAACCCAGATTTTATATTGTTAGGGTGGCTTTTCAGGATGAGATTTGTGGAGGCACATTCACAATCAGATATATACACGGTTTTCTGATCATGGGGGGAAAAGGTGGAATAAAGAAGCACAAGAGAAAAGGGAATTCCTTGATTGTCCAAAATCCCTAAGAGTGAAATTAATATAAAGTTTCAATAACACAATATATCCCATCCCCAACTTCTGAATATGCCATTAGAAAGTAATAAAATGCCCCTAAGTCAACATAAACAAAAGCTGCACTGGCAAAAGTAGGCCCATCAACAAGATGCTTCAATTTCATTAGGAAATACTCCTCTGCAGAGGACATGAATGCTCATTTACATCACTACAAGTAGAATTAAGTAAGGAAATTAATTTGGTGATTCCACTTGTTTCTTTATTTATTCCCAGGTTTCTTTTTCACATAGTATGTAGAGACAACATTAAAAAATCCAGAATTTATGAATCATACTTACATGGATCCAACCCAAAGTGAGGAGATCATACTGATCCTGAATACCAAATAATTCTTCCACATTCTCCATGTCACAGTAGTCTGGTCCTGCAGTTTGCTTTGGCACTATTACATGCGTAATAGTAAATTCATTATGTGTCTGTAAAACAAACATTGACTTAGTTTGTTCTGCTTTAACTAATGAATAAGTGCTGATTCAGAATCAGAAAGATGTCCGCCTATCAGCTAAAATAAAACAGTATAGCCCCACTGATTGCAGTGTGGGTCTACTGACATACTGCACCTGAAAATATGCCTTAGCATTTTATTATCAAAGCATAGAGAGTGATGTTAGTCACAAAACAAGATTCTTGTATTGAAATGTTCTGAGAGACCAGTGTGAAAAGATTGTCCTTTAAAATAATTAAAAACATATAAAAGAGGTTTGAGAAAAGTATAATTATTTTCTGTGAAACTTGGAACTTGACTACTATTGCTATTCTTTCTCTTCATACAATTCAAATACACTTGGGGTCATCTTTAAAATTCTTTGTATGCCAGCATCAGTCATGACATCTTTCCCTGCTCTGAAAGGACGTTAAGTGTTATCTACGTCAAAGGGAAAAAAACCAGCCTGAAAATCAGATGTTCTACAGCTTGATAGGGGGATTTTCTTCTTCTTTTTTGTTGTGGCATTATGAATTTGATGACTCCAGTGGATTCTTGCAGTCTTTATATTTCATTGTCCTGTAACTAAAGCTCACTTACCTTAGATGAATGCCAGAGAAAGGACTCGAAAAAGCTTGTGTTGTACAGCACGCTGAAAACACAACAGCAGTGTACTTTGTTCAGATGTTTCCCCAATAAAGCAAGCCCACAATCATCAAGTGATCACTCAGATAATAATATGAAGCTCTTTACATTAAAAACTAACCATTTAGATCTACTCTAAAACCAATACATCACAGGATAACACAGTACAATCAGATATATTTTCCCCATAGAAATGTGAAGGTTAAACTGTACCAGTTTTCCACAGAGAATTCCACATGTCTCTATTCCTCTTACTGTATTTGCCTCTGCTAGCAGCAGAAATTTGTGACAGAGATCCCTGGGCAAAATGACACCTCGGAGTGCTTCGGCCAATTGAGCTAACCAAGAATAAAAAAGAAAAATGAAAGAGAGAGATGAAAAGGCATTTGCAGCTTACACAGTGAAGATCCCTAAAATATGTTATATGATATACTATTAAAAGTGAAAGAATTATACGTCCCATATCATAGATTTCTAATAAGAATAAATCTACAGCACAAGCACTTTGTCTAATTTGAAGTGATCAGCCCTTAAGGCATGCTTCCTAGCCTGTCCCTGAGGTGACAGTGAGCTCATAACATCTCCCAGGCCAGGGCTTTCCAGAGTGAACCACGGTAGGTTCTGCTTCTGCTCCCTTGAAGGCCCATGGCAAGATTCAGAGTTCGTTCTAGAGGAACACTAAGTCTCACTTTCTAGATCCACTTATTGGTACTCAGCTGGAAAACGTGAAACTGCAACTAATTTCCTCTCTTAAAATGAAGAAACTATAGGGAACTATTGTGTGTACACTAACCTGTCCGTGTTTTTTTCACTATGGAAATCCTCACAATGAATAAATACATATGTAGGTAGATAATATACAGGGGGAAAACAGAAATCTCTGCACTTACTCTGAACAGCACTTAGAGTAGCCACTGGCTTTAAGACCCGGTTTACTGGAGGCGAATGCCCAGGGCAGCCAGATGTACCACTCCTTTCTTTATTCTCAAGGAGTGCAGTAGATAAGGAACTGTTCTCTTGTACAGAAATACAAGATAGCATACTTCCATCTATCTGTTCAGACACAGCCATACTCTCTTTGTTTTTCTGATCTCGAGCTAGTTCTTGCTTCTTAAGCTGATCCTCAAAGAACTGAAACTGTTCTGATTCAAGCTGCTGTTGCCGCATATGTGCAATTCTTTTCTTCTCTGCCTCTATCAGCTTTTGATGCTCCAATTTCTTCAGAATTTCAGTGTTAGATTTGTTCTGAAACATATGCAATATAACAGCATCTTGAGAAAACTAAAAGAGTTACAAAAAATGAAAGCAAAGCAGCAATCCAACAGTTTAATAAAGCTATCAAATCCTGTCATTAAGAAGGAAGTCTTTTGGAACCTATTTGCTGAACTGGAAAATACAACTATACCCTCAAAGGTAGTATGGAAAAGATAATAAGTATTTAAGGGAGGGAAAGAAAAATACATGTTTTTTTCAGATGCTCTTTCCAAGAAAAGTTCTTAAACTACAAATCATGTTTTCAGTGACTTCAATATACAAGATGCAGGTATTTACAGTTATCTGGAGACTCAATTCAAACTTCAGCATGTTTGGAGCCAAAGGACTTTTCCCACATACTGATATAAATATCAGCTGAATTCTCTTTATAAAACAAAATCAGAGTGTACTAAAGACCTACTCAGATATCTGTAGACAGTTAGTAAATAAATATCACAGCACGTGTATTTTTTAGCACACACTTGCATTACTTATTTTTAAATGACAAGCTGATTCTAAAAAAAAGAAAAAGTCACTACTTATCAGCCCAGAAAATTATTAGGTTCTTGTAGACCTGCATTTTACTACTTAATTTTTAAGTTCTATATAAGAGAAAAATATTAATGCCAACAATTATTTAATAACCATATAAAACTTACCTTTTTTTGCATGTATTCTTGATATTCTAAGTCGTATTTTTTTAAAAGATCTCTTTTCAATTCATCTGTTCGTGGAAATGCAACCTCCTTCAATTTCTTGGGGTGGGATGGAGGAAAAAAGATAGATAAGTTTACTTTTCACTTTTTAAAAAAAACACCTGGAAAACAAACTCAGCTGTAATACAGATTAAAAAAACAAACAAACAAAACAAAACACAAAATAGAAAAAACCCCCTGCTCTTCTCCCAGGGAAAAAAAAAGGAAATATACACTAAATTATCAGTTTATGAAATTTCTACAGTACAGTGACCTCAATAAAGATATATTAATTTATATAGTGAAAGCTGTGACACGGCTACTTCTTATCTCAAGGCAAGACTAGCCCCTTTACTAGCAATCTGTTTTCTATGTTTTGTTTAATAGGTGTGTTGTAGCTCTAATTTATAAACACAAGCTAAGGCCAACTTTCAAAATTTCAGATAGGATCATTGCATTGACTTCCCAATAAGACATATGTCTGAAGATGCCTCTTTCCAGGTGGTGGTGGTGGGGAAATCCCATTTCTTTGAAGAGACAGCTTACCTGTAGCTTTGTGTGACAGTCCTGGCATGCAAAACAATATCGTTTGTAAAAACAAAACCAATGCCCACTGTTTTTTTACTGATGTGAAGGCTACTACAAAATAATTCAGAGGCTGTAGGCAAGGGAGGGAGAGATTGTGCTTAATCCTACTGAGTGCCATAGGAGGAGGCATGTTAGATGCCCTTTCTCAATAGGGATGTTTTCCCTAGATTGTGGGCCATAGTCAAAACTTTGGCATGAAGTGTTTTGATTTTGAATATAACATTGAGCTTTAGCAGCAAAGAAAGTATGCAAATAGGGGAGCATGAGGAAAGAGCCCCTTGTGCTCCTTCTAACAATTCTCACTGGGCAATTCCAGCTGTTTTAAGCTCAGTAGGAGGCTACATTTGAATTCTATTTTCTAGAGGGGGGGAAAAAACAAAGCAAAACTATTTTGTATAGAAATGGAGAGAAAAAGTCTGGTAAAAACTAAGTAAATACATATTTGGTAATAAAGAAAGGAAAAATATCCTTTGGTTATTTAGCCGAATAAGCAAATACTGAACAGACACCAGTAATGCCACACATCTCTCCCTCTGTTTGCAATTGTCAGTTTGGACCATTATCCACTCACATAACTGGGACCAGAATAAACTAAGTACTGTTAAAGTCACGTATTTTTAATATGTAAACTTCCACAAATAGATGCACCTGAGTTTCCAACAGTCTACCAACTTATTCAGAGACCATTCTCATTCACCTTTTAGATTGATAATTTAATTTCCAGTAATGATCAAGCAATTAAACCAAAATAAAACATGAATGAGTAGTGGAGAATGGTATCAGAAATTCAAGCTGCAGTGGCTGACATGGACTATATGTGCACTGGGGGAAAAGGAGTGCCACGAAAAAACGGAGAGATTCTGTGCAAAACATTTCTTAAATGCCAGGAAACCACAACCCTACCTTAATAATATCTTGCTTTTCTGGTACTGCACATTGGTGATAGTCTCGGTGACTGGGCAGCTTTTCTACAAATAACCTAGAAAATTAAACACGCATATGTTTGCCTCAGAAGTCAGAGAAATATCCATAACAGTTTTTATGCTGGCAGAAAAATCAGTTTCACATAACTGTTAAACACTGAATTCCAGATGACTTGGAGCAGGTTTCTACACATGTTTAAAATAACACATTTTTGTACGGACCTTCATGGGATACACAGGACAAGGACAGAAGATTATTTTCCACATATGATACATATTTTGGTTTTCATTAGTAGTGGATTGGGTTAAGAAAAAGGATTAACTAGCAGGCAGCACCTAAAAATATCCATCTAAAGCAGCCTCCACCCTAATCAGCATTAATAAATAAAATTTCTACTCTCTTCATCTATCCTTAGCCAAAATGCTGAATCTTACATGGAAGCCAAGAATGTGGCACTGACTATCATTAAAGCAGTTATTTTTACCAGACCAAGCTGCACATCTAACTGCAGGACTATTAACCTACTCAACAGATAAATTATGGCAACACTCAAATGTAAAGGTTTGGAATACGTGGCTGCCATCATTCTTTCAGCAAGTTGCACAACGTTTTCCTCCAGGCCCTCTTTTTACAGAGATAGATACATTTAAAATCAAGTGGGATAAGAAAGGTTTGTTTTAGTTTTCAGAGTATGAAGAAAATAAGGAGGGAGGAAGGATGTCTCCTATTATAAAGATTTTAAAATATGCATATTAAAAAAAACCCTTCAGAAGTAATAAAACAAACCAAGAAACATTACAGCAAAACTAGCTAGTTTAAACATTTAAATCTGCCATTGATATATTTTTGGCTGTCTATTTTGACAGTTGTAATGAAAGCTGGCCAGATTTGTTCTTTTGGGGTGGGGAGAATAATCATAAAATGAATACATATTGTAGATTTTGCATTTATTTCTGTAAGAAACAATAAATTATACTTAATTCTTTTGGGGAAGAAAAGTGAAAGAGAAGCAAGGAGCCTTCTTTTTTCATGTTTTTAAGTGCTGTGCAGTACTACCATCTTTAAGATCAGTAGACGCTCATAGGGCATAACTACTAAAGACTCAAAAAGTAATGTTTAGATAAGATTTCTGAGTCAGACACTTTATTTAACTAACATGCTGACATATACAGAACAGTCTCTGAGCAACAGTACTCATAGTATGGTCTGGCACAGTTAACTCCAACCTCTGTATATTAGGTTTATTCATGCCTAGCAGTTAAGAGATGGATAGGACACCATACGAACAGGTGAGATGCCATTTTAACAAAGCCCATGTTTAACATAAAGACCTCCAGAGAACAAAGCTATTCTGCAAGAACACACTGAACAGTTTTCTCCTTAGCTAAAGGGGTTTCACTGCAGCTCTCCATTTCAGTTTACTCAGAATTATAAGCTGTAATGACTGCAATTGGTTTCTTACGTTATGAACTTATTATAAAAAACAAAAGCGTTCTCCAGGTTTCCCTCCTCCATGTACACTGACGCCATTCGCTCCATCTCTACTCCAGATCTAAAGTAACGGCGCGGAGTGATATCTTCATTGATTGTGATATTGCTGCCAAGTTTGCTTAAGGCACGTACTCTCTCTTCTGGAGTCACAGAGATGTCTGTGTGGTCAGGAATAGCTACTAGCTTTTTCTGAAAAGGAACACACTGATTAGCAAAGAGAATATTCCGTTTCACTTTCAGTAAGTGGTCTCAATCAAGAAACTCAAGGGAAATCTTCAGTTAATTTTTTCTCAAAATAGGCATTGGTTTCCCCACTGCTGGCCACAGTTGAAACATTCCAACTAATTCTCAATTGCAAATAAACTGTGATTGCAATTAAAAATAGTGATCTTATCCCACTCTTTCCCCTCCCCCACAAAAAAGATAAAATAAGGAAAACCCCTGTAGAAATTATAGAAGGCAATACAAAGTGTGTCCTCTTTAGAATCCCCCACGTATTAATTCTACAAGGGTCTGAATTCTACCAAGTCTAGGTTAGTGAAATAATTTGATGGAAGTCCTGAATACTCAGACTCCTATTACATGATATATAGGATTTGACTTCTTGGAACAGTCCAGGTAACAAAAAGCAGTAAGTTCCCCTGGTCAGTCAATGGTTCACTTCAAATTTTCATTTCCAGTTTTAAATAAGGCAGATAAATAACGACTGAAAAAGAAGCATAGCTACTTATTACAGTCATTACCTTCCTGTTAAGTAGCTAAATAATTGGCTACTGCAAGTTGTTTCCTCTTACTTTGACAAGTTTTTTACTTTCTACTCAAAAAGTTCATTTCAACTTCTTTAAAATCTGATTGCTGAAATCCCACATACCACACATACAGAAATAAAATAAATCCCAACAAAACTATCAGACTTGGCAGCATGCAGGAAGAGACCCATGCAGCTCACAGCCAACACTGCTAAACAGCTCTCTTGAACTGACTCCTAATCAAAAGAGAAGTTGCTCAGCGACTGAAGCATTTCTTTGTAACACGTACCAATGAGCTGACAGTGAATGGTTGTTCCATATTGTTGTCTGCCTGCAAACCAAGGAGATTGCTCTTTTCCTCCAAAGTCTCCATCTGACTGAAAAGGGCAGTATCAATCCAGCACTCAATATTTGCAACCAGATGTCTCAGGGTTTAATAGCCCAAGGGAAACTGGCACATAGATATGTTGATTGTGGTTGTGTGCTGTAAAAAATAAGACAAGTCATTCAGATTAGAAATACATTCAAATGTCACATAAGTTTGCACGCCAGCACTCACTCATTACTTTGGTGACGCAGTACTTCCATAGTTAATAATAATTTAAAATTTATCAGGCATCTAGATTTAAATTGGGAACGCATGGGAGCTTTCAGTGCAGTTGTGGACTTGCTGACCTGTACTAATGTTATTACAGTGGACTCGAACATGATATACCAAATTATTTTTACAATTTTTACAGCAACTTAAAAAAACCTAACTTTCAAACATTAACTGAAAAATTCAGAAGTTTGAGGACTAATCACAGAATCCGTGCTTCCTTGAACATATGTTTTGACATATTTATAAACAGTGTGAATCTGGCATCTTTACTTCCTGCTAAGCCTGTAATTAAAAGCAAAATTTTACACACAAACTTGTACCAGTAATATAAAGCACAGAAAATACTTCAAGCACCATGTGTTCCACCTGCACACCTTGCTGCCTTCAACAACACTCAAAATACATTAAACTCTGATGAGTCAACTGATAATAACTGCTCCTTGCACAGCTTTCAACAAGTTAAGACAAGTATTTAGATATTGTGGTCATCAGAAAAAAAAATCAAATCAAAAAACTCAACACTGAAAGAGGAATTAATTATTTAAATTACACAGGAAATGTGAAAATTAAGTTTCTAAAGTCTTTTTTTCCTTCTGTGCACACAATCTAAACATATTTGATCCTGAATATTGAAGGCACTTTATATGTTGCAATAAATATGCTTATGCTTTTGTAAAAGCATAGAGTGCATTCAGCAAAGATATTTTCTCAGCATACCTCTCCCTAGAGGCCAAAGGACTCTGGTTAGAGAAGAGCAACCCTAATGTGTTTTCAGCTTGCTGTATTTCTCAAGTATTGATTTCTATATTTGTGTCTTCCTCAATTTTTTTCAAAATCAACAGTATCTATTAGATCAGTCCTTAATTTTAACCATTACTGCAAGTATTATAGGAGACATTAAATTCATTTAAGTAATACGCTTTCTTTAAAATAGTCAGAATCATCCCATTTTACTTATAAAAACCCTTACTGACATATTCATTCCACCTTATTGAATCAATCTTACTCTGCTTTTATGTATGACCTCCCGACCTCAATGAATATATTCTTGCTTGACTTTATACCAATGTTGTCCATTTTCAAGATTTTTATTCTCTTTGCAAGGTATGTCACAGGTCTGTGAATTCAATTTCAAGGCCTGATTTTTGGAAATTTAGGTGTTCAAACTGCTTGCACAATTTGTAACCAAAAAAATAGAGCACAGCTTATACACCCAAGAAAGCAAACTTAGTTGTGGTTGCAGTACTAATGGAAACAGCTCTCTAAACAATTTAATATATAATTTTACATACATGGAGCTCTGGTGTAAATAAGTATCTTGGCAGGAGAGCCTATTCATTACCTATTCACAATCTCTAGAAAGATCCCATGGGACAACAGTAATGAAATATTTCTGCTTTAGCCTACTCCAAGAAACATTCTGCTTTACACCTAGTTCCACCTGAAGCCCCTCTGCAGCTGAAGCACTGTACATGTGAGAGGGTTAAAAGCTTGGCCAGTGCAGAGTTCATGCTAGTCTTCTGCCCATACAGCTCAGATTCTAAGCAGTGGATTTTTTATTTTATTTACCCTAGAAGTAACTGAGGCATCTACAACAGGTGAATTGGAAGGCTGGATTTGGTCTAAGGTACGCATCCAAGCATAACAAACTGCAAAATATTCTAGGCACTCAATGTGTAACACAAAATTTTCATTCAAAAGTAAAGGTACAGAAATGTATTTCTGTTCAATTCCTTATTTCAGCTAGGAGCTTCTGAACAAGAAAACCATTTTTCAAGGCTTTCTCCATCAACAGACCTCTCCAAAGTCTAGTGAAGAATTGAACATTTAAGAGAATGTCCTTGAGATGTTCTCTGCTAAGGACATGTGGGATATTGATCAAATGCTTTTTTCAGTTCTTACCACTCCCTGAAGACCTTTCAGCCTAGCTGGTAGGCAAGTCAAAAAAGTTGGTGCAGCAAGTGGCAAACACAAGAGCCACTAATTAGTAGTTCAGTTTGGTTTGGTTTTTGGGGGCCAGTATTCCCAAAGAGGTCTTTGTTAAAGAGGTCTGTGGTATTCCACAGTCAAGACCTCTTTTGAAATGGCACAGGGAGATATCATGGAACTCTTTGCTTGCGAAGATTTCTCAACTTCATTTACTTTAAGAATATTAAAGTTATAAACATAAAGTATTCAGTGAATTTTGAACCTAAAGAAGCATTAATAGTAAGAATTTTTAAAAATGTAATAGGTATTTTGAAGAGGAGACATCTGGTAATAGCAGAAACTCACACTTCCTCAAAATTGTCTCAGAGTCTGAAAAGGATGAAGAAGCTTTGCACAGAGCATAAGACCAGACACAGTGCAAGAACTTAGCAGAAGAATGGCTGCAAATAAAAGAGGAAACAGACTTTTTAAATTTAGCTTCCAGAACACTTTAAAAACCACACTGTAAATAAAGAAGATGTAAATACAAAGATGAATTTGTTTAATTTCTATCATTTTTACAGAAGTGTCAAATAAAAGATATTAGCCATTACAGGTGGCAGTGTAACTTAAGAAAAAATCATAAAAAGAACGATGGTTGTCTTATGACTGCACTTCAAAATAGTATCCTTAATCTGTGGATACATTGGCAAAATAATGAATGATTAAAATGCAGAAACTTAAGCTTTACTAAAAACACCACCACAGGCATGTCTGCCAGCACCCTGGAATGCCTCTGTGCATAATGTTCCTCATGGCACAGCCTCACAGTCACCTTCAGCCAGCTGAAGGGCATGACACTGCCAAGGGGCTCACCTCACCCTCACCACACTACTTTGTACTCTCACTTTGTTGGCTCCAGTGACTTCAAGGCAAGTTGTAGCTGATCCAAATTAAAAGTAAATAGACCTTTAATATTAACTATTTCCTACTCAAAACTGAAATGCAAAGGAGAAGGCAGAACCATGAAGCCAGCAGAACAGACAGACTTGTCTCTTTCTGAGACAGTGCTGCCCTAGATTGATATAAGTTGGCTTTGAAAAGGCACCCTAAGAGCTTGTATAGCACCTACAAAAATCACAGTCCTGAGAAGTGACTCTGTTTTCTGAAAAAAAAATAAAAAATTGTATTTTACTTTACAAGAGCAAACATACATTCCTATACTAAACCTTTCTGTATAACTGAAACTCACTAAAATATACAGAATAGTTATGCTAATACAGTGAACTATGCTCCAACTACAACCACAGGGGATAAATAGCAACACTAGCTTGGAGCTGTCTTAAGCTATTAGACTGTAAAGTGCTCTAAATTCTAACAGTAAAGATATATTTTTCTGCTGTACTGTTACAGGCATTCCAATTAACTTAAGATGGACGTGAGTAATGTTTGTTTGAGAAAAAATGCCTGGATGTTTGGCATGCGAATCTTTTTTCTAATTATGAGTTTACTAACAGTCATTACCAGAATATCATAATTTAACATCCATTTAACAGTTAGGAAACTTTTCTTGATTTCATTGGCATGATATACTCCTCACCAAATCCCATTTCCTCCTCAAAAAGCACTTGTTTCCCTATAAGATCCACCTTATGCTATGTGTTAATCCTTGAAAAATCCAGTTTTACTAAATCAAAGCCCTTCATCCACAGGAAATAGAGCAAAGTGAGAAACTCAGCATTTTAAATGGCACTGATAGTAATTTTTTCTGTTTAGGTTAACAAGCATGATACAGGCACAAAGAGGAGCTCAGAGTGTCATAATCTCATAGAAAGTAGCTGACTGCAGAGCGTGAGAACTAAATTTTAACATCTTGTCATCTTCTAGAGGCTGCTTTTCCCTCTTCAGTTCTTCAGAAGAGGTTTTTAAATGCTGAATGACTAACTAACTTTAATAAATATTAGTTTAGTGATTATTTTCACTTTTTAAGATTACTTTGAAACATTGTTATTAGTTACTTTGAAACATTAGTTTCCTCTTTGTAACATATTTTTAAATTCCAGGGGAATTTAAATTCATAAACTCATAGCACTGACTTCACTGTTGTCATCAACATTTGTCAATATTTTAACTATTTGTCTTACTAAAAAGCTGCATTAAAGAGATCACTGGTAAAAAGCACTTTTTTTCATTCAAATATCAGGTTCTGCTAAGAATAAACAGGGGTTTATTTGTGCAATGATTTATTTTTTGCATATTTTTCACAGTGGATTATTTCAGAATTTCTAATCCTTTTGTTTGATATTTTGCTGGAATGTAAAGCCCAGATGAGGTTCCCTCCAAAAGAACTCACTGCAGTCCATTTGGATCAGGATGCTTATAGTATATCTAGAAATACTTGCTAATATAGAAGCTAAAATGTGGCATAGTTCTAGTTTTTACAAACTACTCTTGAGAGAACTGTTCTGCATTCATCCCATGACAAGAAAAAGCTTACCTTGATATTGTTATGATTGTTATGACAAGTTAACAGTCACACTTCAATTTACTATACTAGGAAGTGTGATGATTACGGAATCCTACAATAAAGATGCTGCTCAAACCATAAAGAGGTCAGTTCTTATTAAAATAGCCAAATTAACAAGTGCAAATAATCCTTTTAATTACCCATAATGGAACTGAATTGCCTCAGCAAACTTTAAATAGGACACACCAGTGATTGCCACATGAAGGCAAAGGACTGTTTCCTGCCAATATGTCACCCATGAAGCAGACACTTCTACTTTTGTACCTGGAAGTGGATGTTCAAGTGAATGTGGTGAGAAATAGGTTAGAAATAGAGGCATCTCTATTTGAAATGAGATCCAGCTCTTTTTGAAAAGCCAGGCCATGTATTGTACATAGTAACTTATATACACAGCTGGGTTTGATATATAAATATGCTAAATACCAGCCTAAACAGCAAACTGCCTTCTGTTGGTTCTTTCCAAAAGGAAACAGCATATTCATCTGTCAACATGCTTTTTGTAACAGTTCAGAATCACAGCAAGTGATTCAGCTGGTAGAGTAAGTAGTCTCTTCTGAGGAAAGAAACAAACAAAAAACAACCAAACAAAAAACCCAACAAAGCACTGAATGTCATGGCAAGATCATTCTTTTGTGCAGAGGAAATACCCAATCAACAAAACCCAACAGAATGGCCTTTCAATGAAAGGAAGCACTGCAAGGAGCCGCTTCTCGAAAACCTTTCAATGGAGAAGTTGCTCTTCACAGTAGGAGCTACTAAGCTTGGCTCTAGAAAAGCCCATCTCAGTAACGGTTCATAGTTTAACACTGGTCCTTAGCTCCACGCCTACATTTAAACAGCATTACCAACACCTCCTCCTAAGCTCCACTAACTCCCAGAAGCAGCTTCTGAGCTATACAGTCATCTCTCCTAGAAGTGGGTCAAGTTATTTCCTCTTTTTCCCTAGTGAACAACCAGTGCCACCCATGTCCCAGCACACTGCCTAGAGATCTTTCTGCAAATCATGTCAGTATAGACAGTAGCACTTTCACTGACTTAGATGCTGAGAAGGAGAAATCATAAGCAGCAAAGATCCTCCATGCACAGGTCTGCCAAACCCAAACCCAAGCCTTGCTTATATGGTTAGGCCACTCAGTGCTGTATCTTATATCACAAAACTAAGCTTTATTTTCATCTAAAGAAAAAGCAGGTTGCACAAGGGTCTGTTTTCCCACAGTTAAAAAGAAGTTAGAGTAATTATGTGAAGGCTTTTAAAGTTGCTCTGCAAATATTTGGATGACTGCAGTTAGTCAATGTGGTTCCTTGAATATTACTGACTGGCTGTTTTCTAGGGACAGTTTTCCTTTTGGCACAGATATGAACATTAGTGCATAAAGTAGCTACATCAATAAAATGAGATTGCTCCTGGGTCTGCTAAGAGTGATAAACCACTGCAATATGCAGATAACATGTAAAGTGGCACATGCAAGAACCTGACTTTTACTCCCTACAGAGTATGTGAATGCAGAACCTAAAGGCTTTTCCTACTGCTTCAAAGCACAGGAGACCTCTGTCTTTCAACAATTTTCATTCGTTTTTATGCAGACTGTTTTGAAATCAACATCTAATATGTTTGTTACTATAACATAACCCTATGCACTTGAGCTGTACACACAGATGATGGCTTACTACCAGATTTATTACTAAGTTCTGTCTGCAAAAATATTAGTTACTTTTAAGAGAATGTCCTGAAAAATGGACGGGAAATATTGAACATTCAAATGTGCAACTGTGAACTGACAGTTCTTTCTCTTGCAGTTTCTTGTATCAAAACAAAACACAATCCCTTCCTCCTCTGCTTTCTTTGGTAACACCTTTCAGTTTCAGAAAAAAACATTTTTAAAATAACAGATACATTCAACAATGGTAGAATGTCTTGGATTAGAAGACAGTCAGTGAAACATACTTATGCAACACAGAACAGCATCTTTCCAGTGACCCACTAAAAGGATGTTCTAGAGATGGTGTAGAAAAACAGTGCCATTTCCTTCCTTTAGGAAATCCACAACAACACCCCATCAAAATTAGTGTACCAAGGCACAGTAACCCAGAAGTTGTGAGAAATAAAAGAAATAGCTGTTGTTACATAATTTATTCTTTGATGATTCAACTGAAATACTGAAAAAAAGGAGACACATGCCATACCGAATATCACTGATAAAACTAACTTCCACCATGAAGACAAGAAGCTGTGTTGCTAAGGGAAACAAATGAGAGGCTAAAATCAGCACAAAGGCCTGCAACTTCACAGACTTCCAAGAAACAAAGCAAACATGATTCCTTGCAAAGCCTTAGGTCTCCCAGTCAGAGCCCACTAGGCTAGGAGGGTTAAGAATCTTCTGCTTCTGCCTATAAGAAGGAATGATTTTTCTGGCAATATTTGCTACTTCATTTTGTACACTTTCAGACTCTATAACCTCTAATAAGGACATTTATTAATTGAGTAACCAGTTGCAACAATCAATTTCTCTTTCTATGATGACAAAGTCCTAGGAGAGCAAATAAAGGAGAATCAAATTTACTTGGCATTTCTGACATACAAATTCACAGTTCATCTCAAGTCTATTAAATTGCCTATAAAGAATGAAGCTTGTCTTGTGGCCTCAAATCTAGAAACATTAATTTAGGACATTAGTTCAAAGGGTTCTGTTTTGTACACTAATGGTTAAGCAATCAAAGGGCAGGTAAGAAATGGACAGTAATACTACCTACAGGACGAAGTGTAACTACCATTTAATCTGGCACCTTTCTGTAGTGTGATGCTTATACTAAGATAATACAGTTAGTTGAATTCATAATGAAATCTTTGACCTCCTACCCTTGCCTACATGATTCAGGATGTCTCATGCTATGAGCAGATGGCAGAACCAACAGGAATGTCTAGCTCTATGAGGAGAATTCCGTATGCTTTAAACAGCTTTTTCTGCTTGGATAGTGACAATATTTAATTTTTCTTATGTAAGTTTGCTAAGATTGGTAATGCTAAGCACAACTTTTAGATCAGCACTGGCTGTAACAGTCAGCTCACAGGGCTGCTTGACAGCCAGCTGAATTGTCCAGAATATCAAAGCTGAGTGCAATGATTTGTGGCTAACATACTATATGATTGCAGGCCATCAGACTATTCATCCCAGTGAAGCTATGCACAGACTACCTTTATTTTCAAATTTTCCCCTCAGGCTGAGTCCATTGATCTTTGCAGCCTATACAAGCTCTTTTCCATATGAACATAGAGCAATAGATATCTCTGAAGGCCTTTTGACAGTGGCTCAGAGATGCTAAAAGAGGAAGACACTTCCTACGTTGATTATGTAGTGAGCCCACAGCTTCCATAATGCAATGCCGTATGTTGTGTTCTGAACTGTGAGTCATCCAGAGCTGCCAGTAGGAAGTGGTAGGCAACGGGTTGTGTCTGAGGAGCTGACTGACTCACAGCATTACCAAGAGGCATCATCAACCAGGCAAGATTGAAAATGCTGGATTTTTGTAAAAGGGATTTCTATGCAACAACAGTACTAAGCCACTACACACGGATCATTCAAGAACTGTACAAACAAGACCATTTGCTTTTATGGACTGATACTTCTATTTGTAACGAAAACTATGACCAGAAAGTAAGTTTTCTTGCATAAAAATCTAAATGCTCTAATTTTATTAAAATTGTATAGGCAAATACTTTCTTTACATGGCAGCAAACTAATTTTCAGAACACAAACTGGAATTGTAACCTTTGATGCAGAAGTAAAATTTCAGGAGTCAGATAAGACCAGAAAAAAACATACATGTCCAACAAACAGACACCAAATATATATTTAGTATAAAACATTTCCTCAGTGTCTTTATGCACACCTGCCATATCCTCAGCAGCTGAAGATTTCATGACACCCCTCACCTTGAGCTGTACTCTTCCTCGGCTTGGTGATTAACTTCAGAAAATGCCTTAAGGCCTGAACTTCAGCATGCTTCATGCACATAAGGAAAACCACATGAGAAATGCCTTCACAGTATTTGCATAGCAGTACCAAGTAACACAAATGATTGCAGGACTGACCAAGACACTTAACCTTATTTTTAAACATAATGCTACCAAATAATCCCCCTCCACTTACTGCCATTTAAAATACTATAACTGCCCCCCCCTCCCCCAACTATGAAATTTGTACCTACGGAATTATACAGAATTTGGGATGAATGCTTCCTCCATTCCTACAGTATCCAGTGATGTATGAAACTCCAGACTTGTCAACATTGTTTAGCACTTAGACATGCAGGATAATCAGCAGAAATGCTTTTAGTATGTCAGAAAATCCAGCTGTTCCAGAGTAGCACAATATATTGCCTGAGCAGCACCCACAACAACAAACCTAGACTCTATTCTTCTGGGAATATTTCATGAAGTTTTGGGTCTGTATCCTATTTTCTAGGACCTGATGATCTAAGGCAATTCATCAATATATGCTAACTACAGCTTTGGACAATCCAATTAAGTCTGCAATGAGGAGAAAACCCACTTCTGTGAAGACAGAACTTTCTCAAAGCTGGTTTTCAGCTGGGCAATGAACTGCCTTGAAACTACCATCCATCCAAGATCCCATAATCTCACCACTTCCCATTCTCAGTAAAAGATGGGTTTTTTCCTGAGCATGACTTTTCAGAGTATTCAGAACCATGTGCATATTAAATAAAAATAAATCCGGACCAAGAGAAATTCCCCCAGAAGAGCCTTTTGGCCACCCTTCTGAAACAGGGCAGCCTGTGTGAGAGGAATGAATTACATTCCTCAGTGCACTTCAGAAGGACACCTTCGATCCTACAGAGGTCACAAGGAGGCAGGTACAAAATGAAGTACGTGGGCAGAAACAGTTACAGATGCTCAGACAACGCAATTTCTACTTCTTCACATTCTTTCACTTTCTATTCCGGTCATCATCTTTCACACGTATATGGAAATATTTTTTAAAAAAAGCAGAATACTGTTATCGGTTTGATTTCTCTCTGGAACACGGTCACATCCTGGACTCGGCACCATGCAGTCACCCCCTCTTTGCGCGGACGCAGCGGAGCCAGCAGCTCTCCGCGGCCGGGCTCGCAGCCCCCTCCTCCCCTCCCCTCCCCGCACACCGCCGCTCCCCTCCCCGCAGCAGGGCTGTTCCCGACAGGCCTCCGCGGGTCGCCGCACCTGACAGCGGGGCGGGGACGCTGCCGGAGCGGAGGGAGCTGCGATGGCCCCGGCTCCGGGAGGGGCCCCGGCCCCGGCCCCGTTCGCCGTGTGCCCGCAGGGACCGCCGGGCGGAGGCGGCGGGCGGTGCCCGGCCAGCTCCGCTGCCCGCACCGGGAAGGGCGACGGCCGCTTACCGGGTCTGGATCCGTGTGAGCGGCGCCGCGGACAGAGCGCGGGGCGGGGGCAGAGCCAGGGG